>JBAIZL010000001.1:249673620-250036120 GCA_036971475.1 Prosapia bicincta | reverse complement strand
ACAACCGACGACGGTACAGAGGCACTGTTTAGTGAGTCGGGTTAATCTTATTCATACCACAGCTTAATCTATTTAAGATATTTTAAAAATAATTTTGGAAGATTAGATTAGCAATTCCAAAGTCTTTAAAATAAAACACGAATCGGCATTTTCAATAAATAGAATTTTTAAACTGTTTCCCATATTCTTTGTTTAGATAAGTATAAAAACGTTTCAGGTAGATAATCGGGGGAACAATAATACAAAAACTATCCCTAAGTTACGCACTCTAAATATGAAAAGGCTTTTACTTGGTCCACTTAAACTTATAAAATGATCGAGCCTAACCTTATTTGCTCCTTCACGTAGCCTTATTTTACGCTTATTTTATATATATATACAAACAATTGCAAACTATCTTTCCTAATACAAATTTAAAAGGATAACTATAAAACAAACAAATCAATACATTTAAAACACAAACAATAAAGATATCCTAACCTACAGAACACCAAACTCCATACTCATGAGAGTTATCTATTTTACATTAGTATTTTTTGTATCATCAATATACAGGTAATACTATTCCGCACGTGTACCTCTGTGGTAAGTTTGTCAAGGGAAAGAATCCATTAAGTTCCAAATACATCGTCGACATACAGGGTCCAAACCAGCGGAAGAAATGTCTTTGTCTCTTTAGCATTGCTCTTAAACCTGCTCATAAAGAAAAAGGCCAAAAAATCCGCCTGTGAGAAATCGGGAATTTACAGCATGAGATGTGCGATGGAGTATATATTGGCCAAACCCTTGTGTATGAGTATTAAGACAAGAAGCAGGGAGAAGCACTTTAAAAACTACAAACCTGAATGCTCAACCCGATGACAATCAGCATTTCTTTACGTCTGACTATGCTAGGGTAAACAGGTGATTAGGCGCAACACTCATGATGCTTGGTAGACTTGGATAATAAACTAGTTTCGAGATGTCTGTCATCAATAAGTCTGTTTGCTACCGCTAGTTTAAATATTTCAAGTAATTTTTAAATTTTAATAATTATATAATAATCCCAAACTTGATTTTCTGTTCTTATTTATAATTTTGTAATAAACTTATTTTATAAACGAATACTTTATAGCGATAATTTGTTAAAATATGTTTTAAAACTGTTTTAGCCTTATTAATAGTAAATATATTGGTAATACGAGAAATATTAATGTAAAATAGATACCACTCCTGAGTAAGGAGTTTAGTGTTCTGAAGGTTAGGATGTATTTATTGTTTGAGTTTTAAATGTTTCATCTGTTTGTTTTATATTTGCACGATACAAAGCCTATCGTTAATTTATACTGATGTAGTTTGATGAAGGCCATTTACTGAGGAGGCGACATCGTCGTCGATACTTGTCTGTATATTTTAATAAACTAGTGTGTAGTGAGTTTTAGAGTGAACTGTTAATAATTCATATCGATGTATCTTAGACGTGGATCTGTGAAATAAATTAGACAGGAGTTGAAAGGACAAATAGGCTAAGGTAAATGCAGTGTTTAAAATGCCTTTGCTTCCATAACTTTCGAGTAAAAATCAATCATCCAGTGCCTACTGTAGTATGTATAGTGCCGTGGAGCTGAACAGCATGGTTTTAAAGGGGTTCGGTAATCGATATAGTATATTTATTATATATATTATATTTTGCCCATCATATTAAGCTCCATCTGCTTTTACGGATATAATTTTTGCCATTTTCCCATATCCTCTAAATTAGGTATATTCATTATATTTCCATTGTAGTCATTGTAAGAATTTATTTAATTCCTACAGCATATCTTTTCCACAAGGGTTACAGGTAAAAAAACCTTAACTTTCATCGTGTCAATACAAGGATGTTACGTTCTACAAGGCCGGGTGAAGAACCTGGGAATTTCTCAAAACGGATTTTAGTCGATTTCAAACATCTCTTATTATTGTATTAAATCTTTCTCCTGGTTTTCATTTTTTATTAACTATTTTCCATTTTGTTGAAGTAGCTACAAATAAAAAGGAGGAAGTGACTGAAGAAGCAGTTAAAAAAACTTGTAATAAAAAAGGTCCTTGTTATACTGTGTATACAGATTTCTGGTAAAAACTAGTGATGTCGATCTTAATGTTAGTGCATAAGAAGAGACAAAAGGTTTTGAATGTTTTCAATTTTTTTATTTGTTTTATTAACTGATTTTTCATCAATTAACACAATCTTTTATAGTTAGTAACAGGTAGTTTTATATTGAACGTAAGGTATACTATTGTTTATGATACTATATCAAGCGAATTGTTATAAATAAACTTAGTCCAAGCCTCTCCAAGATGAAGGCCTCAACCTGATCTCCGCATTTTGTGGGCCCCATAGCTCGATTTTGATATAAATGAGTCTACAATATAATATACGGGCGATGATCACCATGAGGTATTCTCATTGCGTATGACGCAGATCTAGCTTCATGCATTCTAGCATTTTCATCTCTTTCTTTCGATTCGTAGGTTAAACGTAAATCACTAAGGCAGCAGTGGGTATTTAATAGCCCTCCAAAAGATTTGTAAAGGTTGTATTTATAATAAAATAACACCAACAGTTTTGTCCAATATAATGTGCTTTTCTCTCAAGTGAAGGAAAATAGTAAAATTTTCTTCCTATGACTTTTGACTATGACAGTTTTCTCCCAAAGTTGAAACATTATTTGTTTCTATCATCGATCGACTTCCTCTGATTACCTATATTTGTTTACTTATCTCTTAAGTGCAAACATAGAAATTAACACGTAGTACACACACTGCGGCGGGCAATATTCTCTTGGAATACATGCCGCAAAAAGATAACATGTAAAACATAAAGAGTCTAAAGTTCTTGTAAGTAAAACAAACCAAGCCACCGTGGGAAGGTTTTGAAACTTAAATTTAAGGCCGTTTGCAAGGGGAAGATGGTCAAAATTGGCCTAGAATTACCATCGACATTTCCAGAGATGAAGCAAGACGAGAAAAATCAAAATTAAAGAATAATAAATTTCCATCAGAAGCACCCTTAAAGAGTTATACGGCTTGATCGAAAAAATGGATTAAATCGATCGGTCTATCAATTCTGCGAGCCGTTACGCACTAGGACAAAAGAAGTGCGCGCGCCGATCAGGCGACATCGAGTTGAGATCCTTATTGGTTGTCAACTCGTGGGAACGGACTGCAGGTGGGGGTGTTTTCCCGGGGGTTGAGCAGGCCAAGCGTCTGTTGAAGCCCCAGCTAAACCAGGACTCTCGAAGGGTAAGGTCGGTGTCGGGCGTAGCTCCGGTAAAACAATGAACAATAGTTTTGTTACCGTAAATAGTTCAAAAACTATGAGTGGCTAGGGAAAGTTCGTTTCGTTGAGATGTCGTGACGCTGTATTTCGTGTATGGGGCCCTTTCGCATTTCAAGATCGCAGCGAAAGGGGTTTTCCCATAAATTTCCATCAAATTATGTGCGGGCGTCGTTAAATGTGTGTGTTGCAGCCTTACTTGAAAGACAAGGCGATGTGAACAGTGTAACCTAGCAAACAGTTTTAAAAGTGTGAGTCTAAATTTCTAACAAAATTAAACAAAATTTAACTAAATTGATAAACGTTTTTAAAAGATTTTTCTATTTATTTTCTGTGTTAAGAGATGCCCAAGAACTGTGTTAAAAGAAGGGCTTAAAGCTAAAATTTTACTGGTAACCGTTAAAATTTAAAAGAGGTGCGAATAGCATCGAAGAAAGAAGATGGAAGGATTTCAACCAAAGGGTGAAGCGAGCGGATCTACCTGAGGCCTAGCGGACACACAAAGGGATGGAGGATTTCAAAGATGGCGGCAACGCGTGGGAAGCATCCAAGTATTCTTACGTGGGAACAAAGCAACAGCCAAGCCGGATTTTCCCCACCCCGTTGGAGGACAAAGGGAGAGACGGAGAAGAGAGGGAGAAGATAGGCAAGCCATGCTTTGTGTGGAATCAGGTCAGATCTAAATTGTTTTCCCTTTGCAAATTAAAATTTTAATTTGAAGAATTTTTTCTAAATTGGGAAAATGTTATAAAATTTAAATAAATTTTCAAATCATTAACAGTAAACTTTAAATTTTACAAGTAAATGCTGGTGGCTTTGTTTTAAAGAGTGGGGGGTTTCAAGATGGCGATGCCATAAATGCAGAATTTATGTTGTATTTTATGTATGTAAGGGAAATAGAAATTTTAGATTAGAACTTATGTAAAGGGAAAGGGTTTTAAATAAGCAAATCAAATAAAAGGATTTAAATTAATTAAAGAGTTTAAAATATTATGAAGGTGTAAAGAATTTAAATAAAAGATGTGTTGAAATAAAGTTAAATATAATTTGCTAAAAGTAAATATCCAAGATGGCGGACAAAAGGCCATTGTTTACAACAGCTGATTGGAAGGCTATGCTTTAGTTTCAGGTAATCCTATAAACAGGAGTGGTATTTCATATAATTAAATTAAACTAAATTGGTATTTTATTTAGAAGAAGTCATTACGACATTTTTCCATATGAAACAAATTGACATAAATTGTTTTCATTTAAAATAAACAAGGGTTCTAACAAATTGAAGCTTTTTAATGTAAACCTTTGATTCTATTTAGAAAAGGGTGAAATTATATATGTGTATAAAATAAATTGAATCAAACCAAGGTTTGAGTAAGAATAAAGGGAAATGATTTTAATATGGGTAGATTTTAAATATTTTAAAAGGTACAATAAAAGGGTTAAGTTAAACAAGAGATTTTAAATTTGTAAGTGGGTCTAGCTAACCAAATTAAGGTTAATATAAGTTTTCTTTTTTGAATTATAAGTATATATATATATATATTGTTTATTTCATGATTTATGTGTATTTAAAATAATATCTTGGTGGTAGAGTAACTTAGAAAGAAAATTGAAATTTTTGCAAATTGGTTTAAAAAATGTAAGTTCTAAAATAAAGGCAAATGGGCTTGTAGCCATTTAGCAATGGTATACAAAATTTATTAAATATCAATTTCCTTCAGAAATTGCATTGATAAATTTTAAATAAATTTTAATTAAATTTCAGTATTTATAAATTTCATGAAGAAAGGGTTAACCAAATGATAACTAAAGGGTTTTTTTTATTTTATATAAAAAGGGTTACATATTTTACATCAAAAGGGTTTAACTATGTTCCAACAAATATAAATAAATTTCATTATGTGGATTTTCATGCCAAAAGGGTTAATCAAATCGTAACCAAAGGGTTAAATATTTTCTAATCAAAGGGTTAAATGAATTTAAATAAATTTGTAGATTTTGTAAATGATTGAGGATATGGGTAAACAGGTTAAATATGTTTCAGTAAATGTTTTATTAAAATATGTATTTAAATATTATAATCTCAATATGGGAAGGTGTTTGAATTTATTCAGCAGATGTTTTAAAATTTTTATAAATTATGATTTGATGTTCAGTAAATATTTTGATAATCTTGTAGGAGATATGGCTATATGTTTTATATGTAATTTTTGTTTCAGTATGTACTTTATAATTGGTTTTTATATAATTTGATATGTTTTATGAAATCGTTTTTAGGTTGTTTGGTAAAATTGTGAAATTTTACCTGCTAAAGTAAATAGAATTTGAATTTTAAATTGCTCATTTTAAATTGATAAAGATATAGAAAAAATTATATCATTTAAAAGGCTATGTTAAATATGGCCATAATTAAAGTAGTGTGTTTAGAAAGTTTAAATAAATTGAACAAAATGTGAAAAGTAGGGATCTTTCGGAGTGTGTTGAAAAGTAAGGCTTTGCTTGAATCAACGAATACTTGTAATTTGTAACAATTAAAATTTTCAGTAAAAAGTTAAGTAAACAAAACCATAGATTGACGTTTAAAATCGCAAGGTTGAGAACCTGGGAAAATAAAATAAAATTATGACAAGTTGTAAAGGGTTATATTTTCGACAAGTAAGATTGACCGTCAAGTAGAGCAAAGTTTTACGCTTTGGCATACTCCGATTGAAAGAAAAATGAAATCGTAAATTCTTAATTTAAAATTAAATGTCAACTAAAATAAGCAGAGTTGGGTTTCTTAACTGTGTAAGAACCAACACAAAGGATATTTTTTAAGTCAAACAAATTGCAGACTGTGCATTGTAATATTAAATTTTAAATTTGTTAAAAATTAAAAAATAAAGATTTTTCAACTAACTTGCAAACAAACTGAGTATTATTTTAAACAAGTTTCTTACACTCTCCTACTGTTGATATGGTCATTTCGCCGTTTAGATGTCTTTCAAAAGAACCCATCCCCCGGGACGACTTACCCGTTAAGGGTAGAATCCGCAGCAAGTTAGGTTTTTTCTTTTTTAAGTCCAGTGACTTGTTCTCTGGCAGATTTTGGCGAGCATTGCACAGCGTTCGTGGTTTTGGCTGCGAGCGGCTCGTTTCAAAATTCTTGCTCTGCAACGGGCGTTGGTGGGCGGGCTTGCGCGCGCGTGCTGGTCAACGACGGAAGGGTTGACGGCGTCGTGCGTAGGTGCTGGCCTGGTCCGTTGCAGTTAGTAAGATGGCGCCCTAACGAGTGGGACCGACGGGTAAAGTTGCGGACTTTCCCGTATAAATATTTCGGTCTCTATTAAAATCATAAAAAGACATGGCGAAATTCGACCTAGGAAGTGTAAGAAATAAATAATAAAATGTTAAAGAAAAGAGTTAGATTGCAGTTCTAGGTTGAAACACTGGTAAATTAATTAAAAATAAGATAAGAAGATGAAATTAAGAGGTAAATAGTTTAGTATGAGAAATAGTTTTAAAAGAGTTAAGAAAGTAAAGTAGGGGTAAATTAGTAGTAAGTAGAAAGAAGCAAACACATAGACGAACGCGCGCATAGGAAACACACGCACGACATCCAACGACACTTTTATATAAATTAAAGGATTTTATAGAAAAGTTTAGAATTTGAGTTTAGAAAGAAGGAAAGGATTAAAAACAAAAAGGAGATAAACAGAACAGAAGCCATGGCAACACAAAAGCAGCAGGAAAGAAGTGAAATGGAAAAGCTAATGGCGATGCTAAGGAAAGAAAGAGAACAAGATGAGGCTAAAAGACAAAAGGAGAAAGAACAGGATGAGGCTAAAAGACAGCAAGAAAAAGAAAAGAAGAGATTAGAAAGACAGGAAGAAAAAGAAAAGAAGAGAGTAGAAAGGCAGAAGAAGGAAGAACAGGATGAGGCTAAAAGACAGCAAGAAAAAGAACAGGAGAAATTAGAAAGATATAAAGAAAGAGAGCAGGCCGAAAAGAGATGGCAGAATGAGGAAGCGAGGAGGATAAGAGAAGCAGAAGAAAAAGAGGGCAGGAGAAAAAAGAAACAACAAGAGAAAGAGCAGGAAAAGAAAGAGCGAGAAGAAAAAGAAAAAAGGGATAGAGAAGAACTGAAACAATTCCAAGAAAGGATGGCGGAAAAGTTTAAAAGTCATAAGGACGACATAGCCCAGCACATGGTGAGCATGGACGCAAGAGTGTCAACTTATGAGAGCAAAGTCGACCAATTACAAGTAAGGATCGAAAAGGAGGAAGAGGAGCAACTGGAGCAGGACAAGAAAATCGTGGACCTGCAAACAGGGCTGCAGAAAGTGGAAACCAGCGTTAAAAGAGTAGCTGACAAAGTAAGAAGTGCAGGAGCACAAGCGACAAGTGTTAGCTGGATAAAACCACGGGCCTGGGATTATCAGGAGCTTGCAGGAGCAAAAAGGATCGAGTATTATGGAAAAGATAATGAGGATCCGGTAGCGTTTATAAAGAGCATGGAGGAGCTCTTTGATGAAGTAGACCCCATGTTGGAAGAAGAGACCAAACTGAAGATGGTGGTCAGAAATTTAAAAGGAACGGCAGAAGGCTGGTGGAAGGCCGTTATGAATCCAGGAGACCAGTATGGACAGTTTAAGGCTAAGTTTTTAGCCAGATACTGGGGTTTTGAAGCGCAAGAGAAAATAAGGCGGCAGTTAGACACGGGGAGGTATTATGAAATGGGACCCTACAGCAAGTCCGAATACTTCGTAGTAATGGTTAACAAAGCCAGAAATTTGGACCCGCCGATACCAGAGCGATACCTTGTGAACAAGGTGATGACGCATTTCGGAAAGGAGGTCCGGAATGCTAGCCTTGGAGTTCATAGGGAGTCAGTGGCCAGTGCCATTGATTTCCTGAACGGCGTGGAGACGGACAACGGAAGCCGGGGTATAAATGGGAGAGAGGTGCCGCCTAGGTACCAACAGAGGCCACCTCCAAATATGAGGCCTCCTCACCCAAGGAACAACACCAATGGGAACCCCAGGCCGGAGAGAGAGACCAGACCACCTCCAAGGCAGAACGTGGAACAAAGAAATAGGACAAGGAGTCCAAAAAACGAGGCGGGAGGGTCTCGTGCGAAATAGAAGAGAACAGACAACATAGAGACAGACAATGGCGAGCAAAAGGAACCGAGACCCGGAACAAAGGAATAAAAAAGAGTATTAGTAGTATGAAGAAGAATAAAAGAATAGTAAAAGAAAAAGAAAGGCCAAAAGGAGTTACATCTGACAGGGAAGCGAGCAAAAACGTGCTGGAAGGAGAAGGCAAAAGGGAACAGAGTGGAAACAGGGCGATGGGTGGGGCTGAGCCCAAAGATGCTGTAGAACAGCTACCCAGTAACAGTAAGGAAGGAAGAAAGGAAGAATTTGAGAGAAAAAGTAGGCAGCAGGAAGCTGCAAAACAAGGAGGCCCAAAGAGTTCCAGTGACCTAGCCAATATCCCGGAAGGAAACGGAAATGCAAGCAATCTCAGAGAAACTCGAAATCAGGAAGCCCAAGAAGGAGAAGTCATAAGACATAAACAAGACCATCCAAACACATCCATTACTAACTTGGAAGCTCAGGAAGGAGAAGAAGTAAGATCTGCACAAGACCATCCAGGAGAGCTCCAAGAGATTAGTAGAAGAGCAAAAATCGACAAGGTGGGATGGATTGGTACAAGCGAAGAAGAGGGGCTTGTACTGGCGCCAGCCGAACACCAGGCTGACGTCGTTACCCCTATCGAGAACCCGGAGTGGCCGAGTCTCGGGGGGGGATTGGGACATGGATCCCAATCTGAAGGAAATGTTGGAGCAGAAGTGGCAAAAGACAAACAAGATACAGAATTAACACAGAGAGGTAGTGAACAGGAGAAAAAGGGAAAACCAGAAGGCCAGGAGGCAAAAGAAATAGAGCAAAGTGAAAGCAAGAAGGGAGCAGCAACTTTAAGCAAAAGAAGAGGAGCCGATGGCAAGGCAGACAGAAATGTGCCGGAAGGGAGGCGCAAAGGTCACACACGTGGAACTAGGGCGGTAAAAAGGGCAGAGCCCGAGAAAGCCGAAAGTAGGCACCAAAAGTATAAAGGACAAGAGGAAGAAATAGGAGGAAAGGTACAGAGAGGACAAGGAGGCCCAGGATGTTCCTACGACCATGCGGAAATCCCGGAAGGAAACAAGGATGCGAGCGAGCCAGAGGACAAGAAAAACAAGCGAAATAGGAAGGAAAAAGGAGGAGAAAAGAGAACTCAGGACAAGGCAAAAGGAAGTAGACCCAGATACAGGATGAGGAGGAGATTAGGAGTTGTAAATTGGAAGAGTAGAGTAAAGAGAAAGAAACACAAAGATTATAAAAATGGCCAAACACTGAAACCACGTCGAGTATACAATGTAAGAAACCTGAGTACAATACAGCAGCAGGATAAAAATAAATCAATTCTCACAAAGACTCAGGAGGAAAGGCTGGAAAAATTAATAAAGGAATACAAAGAGGTATTCAGCGAGACTCCAGGAAGGTCCAATAAGTATAAACATAAATTAAAAATATATGAGGATAAACCATTTATAAAGAGGAGTTATCCGATCCCTATAAACTATAGGAAACAGGTCCAACAGGAAATCGACGTTATGCTAGCCAACGACATCATTGAGAGGTCAAGAACGCCATACATCAACCCGATGGTAATGGTCCTCAAGCCAGACAAGTCCATCAGACTATGCCTTGATGCTAGGAGACTAAATGACATCACTGTACCAGATTACGAAAGCGCACCAGCGATTGACGAGATTCTAAGGAAAGGAAGATGTAAGAGGTATATCTCCAAGATTGATCTCACGTCTAGTTTTTGGCAAATACCTCTTACACACGACTCCAAGAAGTATACGGGGTTCCTCTTCAACAACAAGGTGTACAACTTCAAGGTAGTGCCTTTCGGACTACAGAACTCCTTAGCGGCATTGGTTAGGACGGTGGATTTGACGCTGGGACAGGAATTAGAGGAAAACATTCTAGCATACGTCGACGACCTGTTATGCTTGTCTGAGGCGTTCGAGGAACACCTCGAACATTTACGAACGATCTTCACCAAATTCAGGGAAGGAAACTTGACAATAAATCCAAGAAAAACATTTTTCTGTCAGGAGGAGGTGAAATTCCTAGGATACATCTTTACTCAGGAAGGGGTACGAACAGACCCAGAGAAGCTACAGGCCATATACGATTTCCCAGTGCCTAAGAATAAAAAGCAATTACAATCGTTTCTAGGATTTGTGAATTACTATGCTCGTTTTACAAGCAAGTATTCACAGGAAACCTCACCTCTTTTAAAGCTCCTGCGCAAGCAACAACCCTGGATTTGGAACTCAGACATGCAGGCGGCTTTTGATCGTGTCAAAGGGTTGTTTCTCGAGGCAGTAACGATTACACACCCAAGAGCTGGGCAGGATGTCTTCCTACAAACGGATGCCAGCCACATAGCGATAGCAAGTCAACTCTATCAAAAGGACGATAACGGGGATTTGGCGGTTATTGGATTCGCTAGTAGGACCCTCAAGAAAGCAGAATTGTCATACAGCGTGTGCGAGAAAGAACTGCTGGCCATTGTGCACGGCCTCAAGAAATTTAGACCACTTATATTAGGAGCGCCGTTGCACATCATCACTGATAACAAGGCATTGCAATTTTTAAACACCTGCAATTTCACCAACTCTCGCATCACCAGATGGACACTAGCGATCCAAGAATACCAACCCTCCGTTATTCACTGCCCTGGCAAGGAGAACATACCTTGCGATACGGTCAGCCGCATGTACCAGGCACAAAGCGGGATCGGAAAACTAAAGAACGAGCAGGCAGTTATCAGGCTAAACGAAATGAAAAGCGAGAGACCCTTAAGACAAATAATCCTATCATTAAAAGAAGGACAAAGGGAACAAATAGATTTAAATAATATAACAGAAAATATACAAAGGTACCCGAGATACGAGGTAATAGAAGGATATTTGTGCTTTAAAGTGAGAGGAAAAAATAAAATAGTGATTCCAGAAGGGAACATTGAGCCACTCATAAACGAAGTACACCAGGTGTACTTGCACATTGGGAGAAATAAATTGGCAAAAATGCTAGGTCGGAGCTTCTATATAAAGAATATGTACCAAAGGGTTATGGAAGTGATAAGGAGATGCAAAATATGTCAATACGCCAAGCATACTAACAGGTACTCACAAGCATTAACAAGACCAATCCTTACACAACAACCAGGGGAAATGGTTGCCGTAGACTTCTTAGGGCCCCTACCCAGGAGTATGGGAGGGGCGAGACACGTACTAGTGATCCTTGACGTGTTCTCAAAGTTCCTAAAATTATACGCTGTGAAAAGCCCGAACTCCAAAACCTCCATCGATCGCATGACTGAGTATTTTAATACAGTGGGAAAACCGATTAAAATTCTTACCGATTTCGGCGCGGCATTTACCTCCAAACAGTGGAAAGAATGGATCGAGGCAGTAGGTGTGAGACACATTCTTATCCCTGTTCGGCATCCCCAGGTAAATTTAGCCGAGCGTATAAATCGAGATTTGGGAAGAATTTTACGGACATACTGTAGTAATGCACAATCCTCATGGCAAAAATACTTGCAATACATAGAAAAAAATCATAACCAAATGCCACACGAGATCACAGGCTACACGCCGGCAATGGTCCACTGGGGAGTGGAAACAAACTATGTATGGGAAGGATATATCCCTGAGGATTGTAGGAATGCGGTAGTGGAGACTAGGAGGGAGATGCTTCAGAAAGTATTTCAGCGAATTAGGACTAAGGGAGACTACAGAGCGGCAAGGACAAATAGAACCTGTAAGGAGACGCACTTCCAAGTCAACGACCTAGTGTTAATCACAAGGCATAACCGCTCCAATGTGCAAAGAAAAGAGACAGAAAAGTTACTATTGATTTACGAAGGCCCATTTAAAATAACCAGGAAACTAGGGCGTAAGACCTATGAAGTGGCCAATATTGTGACAAATAAAGTAAGAGGAAGGTACGATGTTAAAGATATAAAATTATACGTAGACTAATAATAAACATAGGAAGCCTGATAGCTGACCTGACGTCAAAACAAAAAATGTAGGTTGCCTTAGTGCAACAAATATCGATCCAAAGTTGTATACAGTAGGAGCATTGACCCTAGCAAAAAATATAAGGAAGTAGCTTTACTACGCAAGGTCACAGCTGTGTGGAGCGGCCGACTAATGCGTAGGCAAGATAACGCCAGCTGATAGGGACAGCGCCAGAGAGTGAGAGGGGAATACCTGAACATCATTCCTCACTCAAGATAAGGAGCGTAAGTAAATAACTGCTGATAAATTGTAAGAACTTGGTTAGATATTTTGGAGTGTATTTATAAGAAATGTAAAATGTTCATAAGTATGTAATGAAAAAATAAAATAAAGCCACTAACGAGGGTATAAATGTAGGGGAGTTAAGAAATGGAAAATTTAAGATAAAAAAATTTTTAAATTTTTTTTTTACTTTTAAAAATATAAAGCAAAGAGAAAACAAGATCAGATTTATTGTATCAAGCCTGTGAGTGAACAGTGAGAGTTGTGAGTTTTATAAAAATGTATATACTTAGGGTTGTACTTATTAATATTGTGAAAGTGTTTTAAGTGTTTCAGTGAGAAGAAGTAGAAGAGGACCAAGGACAAATAGATATATAAGTAAGGTAATTAAGAGTTAGCTAGCACCCACAAATAAAATAGGAAAACAGGTAAATCTCGAAAAATAAATTTTTTTTTTATAAGTAAATTTTTTTTTTGGAGATACTTGCAAAAAATTTTTTTTGTCTCAATTTTAAAGGGGGATCTTGCGGCGGGCAATATTCTCTTGGAATACATGCCGCAAAAAGATAACATGTAAAACATAAAGAGTCTAAAGTTCT
Organism: Prosapia bicincta; assembly: GCA_036971475.1. Taxonomy (NCBI): domain Eukaryota; kingdom Metazoa; phylum Arthropoda; class Insecta; order Hemiptera; family Cercopidae; genus Prosapia; species Prosapia bicincta. The sequence continues at coordinate 250,022,871 of JBAIZL010000001.1, read as the reverse complement.
TGTAAGTAAAACAAACCAAGCCACCGTGGGAAGGTTTTGAAACTTAAATTTAAGGCCGTTTGCAAGGGGAAGATGGTCAAAATTGGCCTAGAATTACCATCGACATTTCCAGAGATGAAGCAAGACGAGAAAAATCAAAATTAAAGAATAATAAATTTCCATCAGAAGCACCCTTAAAGAGTTATACGGCTTGATCGAAAAAATGGATTAAATCGATCGGTCTATCAATTCTGCGAGCCGTTACGCACTAGGACAAAAGAAGTGCGCGCGCCGATCAGGCGACATCGAGTTGAGATCCTTATTGGTTGTCAACTCGTGGGAACGGACTGCAGGTGGGGGTGTTTTCCCGGGGGTTGAGCAGGCCAAGCGTCTGTTGAAGCCCCAGCTAAACCAGGACTCTCGAAGGGTAAGGTCGGTGTCGGGCGTAGCTCCGGTAAAACAATGAACAATAGTTTTGTTACCGTAAATAGTTCAAAAACTATGAGTGGCTAGGGAAAGTTCGTTTCGTTGAGATGTCGTGACGCTGTATTTCGTGTATGGGGCCCTTTCGCATTTCAAGATCGCAGCGAAAGGGGTTTTCCCATAAATTTCCATCAAATTATGTGCGGGCGTCGTTAAATGTGTGTGTTGCAGCCTTACTTGAAAGACAAGGCGATGTGAACAGTGTAACCTAGCAAACAGTTTTAAAAGTGTGAGTCTAAATTTCTAACAAAATTAAACAAAATTTAACTAAATTGATAAACGTTTTTAAAAGATTTTTCTATTTATTTTCTGTGTTAAGAGATGCCCAAGAACTGTGTTAAAAGAAGGGCTTAAAGCTAAAATTTTACTGGTAACCGTTAAAATTTAAAAGAGGTGCGAATAGCATCGAAGAAAGAAGATGGAAGGATTTCAACCAAAGGGTGAAGCGAGCGGATCTACCTGAGGCCTAGCGGACACACAAAGGGATGGAGGATTTCAAAGATGGCGGCAACGCGTGGGAAGCATCCAAGTATTCTTACGTGGGAACAAAGCAACAGCCAAGCCGGATTTTCCCCACCCCGTTGGAGGACAAAGGGAGAGACGGAGAAGAGAGGGAGAAGATAGGCAAGCCATGCTTTGTGTGGAATCAGGTCAGATCTAAATTGTTTTCCCTTTGCAAATTAAAATTTTAATTTGAAGAATTTTTTCTAAATTGGGAAAATGTTATAAAATTTAAATAAATTTTCAAATCATTAACAGTAAACTTTAAATTTTACAAGTAAATGCTGGTGGCTTTGTTTTAAAGAGTGGGGGGTTTCAAGATGGCGATGCCATAAATGCAGAATTTATGTTGTATTTTATGTATGTAAGGGAAATAGAAATTTTAGATTAGAACTTATGTAAAGGGAAAGGGTTTTAAATAAGCAAATCAAATAAAAGGATTTAAATTAATTAAAGAGTTTAAAATATTATGAAGGTGTAAAGAATTTAAATAAAAGATGTGTTGAAATAAAGTTAAATATAATTTGCTAAAAGTAAATATCCAAGATGGCGGACAAAAGGCCATTGTTTACAACAGCTGATTGGAAGGCTATGCTTTAGTTTCAGGTAATCCTATAAACAGGAGTGGTATTTCATATAATTAAATTAAACTAAATTGGTATTTTATTTAGAAGAAGTCATTACGACATTTTTCCATATGAAACAAATTGACATAAATTGTTTTCATTTAAAATAAACAAGGGTTCTAACAAATTGAAGCTTTTTAATGTAAACCTTTGATTCTATTTAGAAAAGGGTGAAATTATATATGTGTATAAAATAAATTGAATCAAACCAAGGTTTGAGTAAGAATAAAGGGAAATGATTTTAATATGGGTAGATTTTAAATATTTTAAAAGGTACAATAAAAGGGTTAAGTTAAACAAGAGATTTTAAATTTGTAAGTGGGTCTAGCTAACCAAATTAAGGTTAATATAAGTTTTCTTTTTTGAATTATAAGTATATATATATATATTGTTTATTTCATGATTTATGTGTATTTAAAATAATATCTTGGTGGTAGAGTAACTTAGAAAGAAAATTGAAATTTTTGCAAATTGGTTTAAAAAATGTAAGTTCTAAAATAAAGGCAAATGGGCTTGTAGCCATTTAGCAATGGTATACAAAATTTATTAAATATCAATTTCCTTCAGAAATTGCATTGATAAATTTTAAATAAATTTTAATTAAATTTCAGTATTTATAAATTTCATGAAGAAAGGGTTAACCAAATGATAACTAAAGGGTTTTTTTTATTTTATATAAAAAGGGTTACATATTTTACATCAAAAGGGTTTAACTATGTTCCAACAAATATAAATAAATTTCATTATGTGGATTTTCATGCCAAAAGGGTTAATCAAATCGTAACCAAAGGGTTAAATATTTTCTAATCAAAGGGTTAAATGAATTTAAATAAATTTGTAGATTTTGTAAATGATTGAGGATATGGGTAAACAGGTTAAATATGTTTCAGTAAATGTTTTATTAAAATATGTATTTAAATATTATAATCTCAATATGGGAAGGTGTTTGAATTTATTCAGCAGATGTTTTAAAATTTTTATAAATTATGATTTGATGTTCAGTAAATATTTTGATAATCTTGTAGGAGATATGGCTATATGTTTTATATGTAATTTTTGTTTCAGTATGTACTTTATAATTGGTTTTTATATAATTTGATATGTTTTATGAAATCGTTTTTAGGTTGTTTGGTAAAATTGTGAAATTTTACCTGCTAAAGTAAATAGAATTTGAATTTTAAATTGCTCATTTTAAATTGATAAAGATATAGAAAAAATTATATCATTTAAAAGGCTATGTTAAATATGGCCATAATTAAAGTAGTGTGTTTAGAAAGTTTAAATAAATTGAACAAAATGTGAAAAGTAGGGATCTTTCGGAGTGTGTTGAAAAGTAAGGCTTTGCTTGAATCAACGAATACTTGTAATTTGTAACAATTAAAATTTTCAGTAAAAAGTTAAGTAAACAAAACCATAGATTGACGTTTAAAATCGCAAGGTTGAGAACCTGGGAAAATAAAATAAAATTATGACAAGTTGTAAAGGGTTATATTTTCGACAAGTAAGATTGACCGTCAAGTAGAGCAAAGTTTTACGCTTTGGCATACTCCGATTGAAAGAAAAATGAAATCGTAAATTCTTAATTTAAAATTAAATGTCAACTAAAATAAGCAGAGTTGGGTTTCTTAACTGTGTAAGAACCAACACAAAGGATATTTTTTAAGTCAAACAAATTGCAGACTGTGCATTGTAATATTAAATTTTAAATTTGTTAAAAATTAAAAAATAAAGATTTTTCAACTAACTTGCAAACAAACTGAGTATTATTTTAAACAAGTTTCTTACACTCTCCTACTGTTGATATGGTCATTTCGCCGTTTAGATGTCTTTCAAAAGAACCCATCCCCCGGGACGACTTACCCGTTAAGGGTAGAATCCGCAGCAAGTTAGGTTTTTTCTTTTTTAAGTCCAGTGACTTGTTCTCTGGCAGATTTTGGCGAGCATTGCACAGCGTTCGTGGTTTTGGCTGCGAGCGGCTCGTTTCAAAATTCTTGCTCTGCAACGGGCGTTGGTGGGCGGGCTTGCGCGCGCGTGCTGGTCAACGACGGAAGGGTTGACGGCGTCGTGCGTAGGTGCTGGCCTGGTCCGTTGCAACACGTTGGCCATATTAAATGCCAACTTGTATGCAATGCTGTGATATTGTAACAATACGAGTATACTATTGGTTTCTATTGCATGTTCCAACATATTAACCACATAGAACATTAGTATTGCAAGTTAGGATTGTGGAAACCTGTCCATACTCCCATCCTATTCTTAAAAAACACCCTATTATTGCACTTTCAAAATGCAACCGAAGATTCACTTCTGCGTTATTCGTTGTGGTAGTCTGTATTATTTATTCTTTAAATACATGACCGAAGTACAGAGACACTGCTTCTCGTCATTTAAAGATTAGGTATAGTTGACACCGATAAACCAATTCTTTGGGCTGGATGTAGAAGCGTTGACAGTTTATGTTATCATATCAATCACATATTTGTAAATAATAATGGTCATACTTCTCTTCAATATAATATCGTGAACCCAACAATTATGGATTATGGTTTAACGTCTCAAGGTTAGGCCATAGTCAATACAAATTAAAATAAAGTAATGCTTTATAAAATCGATTTTAGTTTAGGCCATCAAAATATAGATAAATAATTTAAGTTTATATATAAAAAGACCGAACCAACTCTAACAATTCTCCAACAGTATCTCTGCGCCGCCGGGAACTGTGACATAATGCTACATGAGCTGAACTATCTATGTAATATATTGAATGTAATTCCATACTAAGAGGTGTATTTATAGTTGGTTGTTTATTTTCCATATTGTTTCACATCGTTTTTAATAAGTGTTTATTTCAAAACTTTTCTCTAATATACATAAACCTATAAATACCCCATTATAACATGAACGTGTAACAGTTTAGGCTTAGTAAAATAATTTCAAGAACATATACTTAAAACCCCGAAGCAGCAGTGAGTAACTCTATCATTCTTTTCGAATTAAATCCCCAGCATTAGACGGCAATAATGAATCGCCCATTGACCCACAACGTCTAGAGCCGAACAAATTCCTAGAGTATTTTTCACATATGACAGGAGGAATTGTGGCAACTAAGAAATAGTATAATACCACTGTACTGAGCCCCTCCTTACAGAAATAAGGCGACTGTGTAAATATTTCCCAGTAACGGAAAAGAGAAAACTTCTCAGATAAAACTGAACCTTGTCATATTGTGAGTTGTAGAATAACAAAGAAATCATGGAGGGTAATTTAAATAGGGTAATAGTTTTTTTTCAAAGGTTTTCCTAAAATAAATTTACATATTATTTTATATTAATCGGTGAAGACATTTAAATAATAAAACAATACAAATTAATATTGGGGGATCTGTTTCAAAGTTAGTGAAATCCGCTAGGCTTACCATAGTTTTCACTTTTAGGATTAGGTCAAAATGTCAAAATTAGGCTCAACAAATTAATAATGATTGCGGAACGCAATACAGTAAGATTCTGTATTTATTTGACCACGGGATTTAAGTAGAGTTTTCAGTTGCTGTGAGTGTAGGCTACTAATATTACGGTATGTCCAGTGTCATCCACAGTTTATGAAAAAAGGTAGCGAAGTTAGTTTTATCACAACTATTTCCACAATTACGCTAAAATGACCACCCACGTTTTTAAACAAGCTACTTGAAGTCCTGGCTTATAATGATGTTTTAGTAGCTTTAATCGAAGGTGAAACTGTTCGAGAAATGAGGCTCCAAGCTTTTAAATACATGCAATCGGTAATTTCATAAATTTTTAAACATCGTGTTACAATTGTATACGTTTTGAAAATCATATTAAACCGTATGATTTAAATCTTATAGATTAACTTTAGTTGTTCGCGTTTCAAACATAAAACGGAAGATTTTGAAGAAATCGCCCTGGTATTTCCTTTAGTTGTAGGCAACTGGTATTGTAACTCATTATTTATTTTATAGCTATCAAAAGTAGTATTTAGCTATAAAGTTATTATTTTTTAAAAAAAGGGTAGGCCAGGCTATTCGGCCACATTTGCTTAGCTTGTTTTGGAGTAACCGTTACTATTTTGCAGTGCTTGTAGAAAGGAGTTTGAGTTTTATTTTACTTACAAATACATTCAATCTATACATTTTGGGAGGTATGAATGGAATTTCTGGGAGGTATTTTGGAATATTCTGTTGACCCTGGAGTTTTGATACAGTTAGAATTAATGTTTGTATAGATAGTATATATATATATATATATATATATATATATATATATATATATTTAGGTTAGTTTTGGTTGGTAAAGATTATTTAGATTTTTTGGACTAGGAGACTGACAGACTTACCTTGGTAAGAGTCCACTCTGTAGTCCCATTGTTCCATTGTTTAAGTGCCTTTATGTGTTACTATTTCAAGACTATAGAGTGGACTCTTACCAAGGTAAGTCTGTCAGTCTCCTAGTCCAAAAAATCTATATATATATATATATATATATATATATATATATATATATATATATATATATATATATCTATATATATATATATATATATATATATACATATATATATATATATATATATATATATATATATATATATATATATATATAAAATACGTTTTCTTGTTTAATAATTTAAAACAACATAGGTTATTCAAATACAAGAATATTTATTAATTATATTCTATAAGCTTTGGATATAAATTAATAAATATTCTTGTATTTGAATAACCTATGTTGTTTTAAAATATATATATAAATGAATGTTTGTATGTATGTATGTGTGTATGTTTGTTATACACGCCTAAACTGCTGAACAGAAATTTATGAAATTGTTTGACACAATCCCAGGATGTTTCGTTGGAGGTTTGGAATAGATCTATTAACAGGGCTCTGCCCCAGTGGCTTAGGTTGATTCAGAAACCGATGTATATATGTATGTATCTTATGGGGGTCTAACTAGGTTATTATAATTTGGAGAGATTGTTTTATCTTTCATCAATTAACAATCTTTTATAGTTAGTATCAGAATAATTTTACATTGAACGTAAGGGACTCTATTAACTGTATAAAACAACTGCAGCGAAATGTTTACTATAAATAAATGAAAGGTCTATACTATAAATGATTTTTTTTTTTATTATGTACATTTCGATTGTATAGCAATCATCTTCAGAGGTAATTACAAAAAAATATTGTAAATACCTTTGAGGATGATTGCTATCCTATCGAGATGTAGGGCCTACATAAGGTTGTAAATAAATGAAAAATGTCATTTGTGGTATAGAGGTTTCATTTATTTATGCTAAGGAACATTATTGTTTATGATACCATATCAAGCTAATTGTTTTTCTCCAATATAAAGGCCTGAACCTGATCACCGCATTTTGTGGGCGCCATAGCTCCTTACTTCTGTTCAATACAATGTCGCTAATCCACCAATTATGGATTATGGTTTAACGACGCAAGGTTGAACCACAATCAATAGAAATGTAAAACAAAATCAAGATTTAAAAATAGATTTTAAATTAGGCCATCAAATTATAGCCTAATATTTTAAGTTTATGTATGGAAAGACTGAACTAACTAACAATTCGCTATCAGTATCTCCGAGCCCCCGGGAACCGTAACATTATGTTACACGAGTTTAACTATCTATGTAATATATTGAATATAATTTCATAGTAAAAGCTATATTTATAGTTGGTTGTTTATTTTCGATATTGTTTCTCTTCGTTTTAAACAAGAGTGTTTATTTTAGAACTTCGCTTTAAGAAACCTCAACTTATAAATACCCCATTATAACATGAATGGTTTAGTAAACAGTAATGGTTTAGGCATATTAAATTAGTTTCAAGAATATACGTAAAATCCTGAGTCAGCATTAAGTAACTGTATCATTTTATCCCATTAAATTCCAAGCACTAGACAGTAATAATGAATTGTCTATGGTCCGGCAACGTCTAGAGCCACACATGCCTACAGTATTTTTCAAATATGAAAGGATGAATTATGGCGACTAAAAAGTGGTATAATAGCTATCAAATTGTAAGACTTGAAAATGGCACGTGTAGATTTGGTCAATGTCTTGAAATGAGCTTATAAACTCTTACTTATTGTTTAAATAGAATTATACAAATGGCTTCCAGAGAACAAATGAAATCATGTTATTATATAACCGAAGGCTAGTGTAGAAAAATTTCACAGTAAACGAAAAAGAGAAAAATATTGTTTATATCTTTGCATCCTTCTCGGATAAAACTGGACCTTATCATATTGTGAGTTTTACGCAAACAAATAAAATATCGAGGTTAATTTAAATCCAGTAATAGTTTTTCCTTAAAGATTTTCCTAAAATTAAATTATATATATAATTTTAATAATAATGGGTGAAGATATCTAAACAATAAAACAATACAAATATATATTACTGGATCTGTTTCTAGTTTCGGAAAATAAGCTTGGAGTATTATTGTTTCCATGTTTAGAATTAGGTCAAAAAAGTAAAAATTAGGTCCAACAAATTTATAATGGTTTCGGAACACATAACAGTAAGATTCTGGAAAGTTTATTTTACCACGGGATTTCCATCACGTTTTCAATTGCTGTGAGTTTACTAATACTACGGTATGTCCAGAGTCATCCCCAGCTTATGAAAAAAGGTAGCGAAGTTAGTTTATCACAACTATTTCCACAATTACCCTAAAGTGACCACCCACGTTTTAAACGTGCCACTAGAAGACCTGTATTACACTGGTTATTTGATGTTTTAGTTGCTTAATCGAATAGTCACACTATTCGAGGAAGGAGGCTCTAAACTTTTACATACGATCCAACTTGCCATCGGCAATTATATACAAGTTTATACGTCGTGTTGAATTTGTATACGTTTTGTAAATCTTATACATTAACTTTAGTTATTTGAGATTCAAACACAAAACGGAAGATTTAGAAAAAATCACCCTGATATTTTATTTAGTTCTAAGTAATTGGTGTTGTAACTAGTTATTTATTTTACACCTATCAAAAATAGCACAAAGCTATAAAGTTATTTTTGATTAAATTGTATAGGCGAGGCTATTCAGTCACACTTGCCTAACTTGTTTTGGAGTATCCGTTGTTATTTTGCCGTGTTTGTAGGAACGAGTTTGTGTTTTATTTTACATACAAATTCAATCTATATATTTTGGAAGGCATAATTAAAATTTGCAATATTCTGTAAAACCTTGGTTTTTTTAATTATTGAATTTTAAGTTTGTATAGATAGATAAAACTGGATATAATTTTTGTTTTCATTAGTCAGAAATAAGAAGCCTACATTTTTTTGCAATTATTCAAGATATAGTATATGTATATAAAAACCGCCAATTCATATATATATACAATTATATGGTACCGTGGAATAGGATTTTAGTTTTTTTCTACAAAATAATCTATATTATGTTCCCCGTGGAGGCAGGCATTTTGCATTGCTTCAACAGATAAAAATAGTTATTGTTTTCATTTTTATAAAAAATAATCTTGACAGAATTTTAAAGCTCCTTGTGTTTATAAATCAAGAAAATATATTTTTAATGGTTTACTATTTTTAACAAATAATTATTTTTTTTAAAGAGTTAAAATGTAAAACTTTGTAATATATATATATATACAACAAAATTACAGTATTAATAAAACTTGCAGAGTGAAGAAAACATGAATTTATTTTTTTAAATGCTTCATTTTTATTGAGAATATTGCAGAACTTAATGGTGCCTGAAAGCAAAAGCATTTAATGTCATGGTCTAACGTTCCGATTGATAACAGAAATGTAACATACTTTGGCTTCATCTGTAAGCGTTGCAGATCAGACTAATCTAGCCGTCTTTTTATCATACTACTAGGCCTTATCTCAACTTCTTATGACCATAGACGTAAACATCGGTGGGACAGACACGTACGGAATGATGACTCAGGTCGATAATAGTCAGGCAGAGAGCCCCCAACAGACCATGCACAAGTGAGTGTGCACACTGTAACTGCGTCCTCAGAAGAAATTTATAAAACGTGAATTTAAATTTCAAGTTACATAAAAGGACAAGTTGTGCGTTTACTAATAACAATGTTTAACAGCTATATACAAAATTTCAAGTTGATTACTTCACTAGATCTAAGAGCTCCCACAAGATGCTTGTAGAGTTTGCGTCCGGCCAAGTGTCCACAAACACGTATAGGTGTGTGTGTATGTGTATGTGTATGTTTATGTGTATTGTATGTGTATGTGTGTGTGTGTGTGTGTGTGTGTGTGCGTGCGTGCGCGTGTGTGTGTGCGTGTGCATGTGCATGTGCGTGTGCGTGTGTGTGGGGGGGGGGTGTTGTATGAGTGTGTGTTTGTGTGTGTGTGTGTGGGGGGGGGGTGTTGTATGAGTGTGTGTTTGTGAGAGGGCACTTGTCAGGAGTTTCGTCTGCAAAGCGAGAGATTGTGGGATTGCCAATATTTGTCCCAACAACGCCACCAATGGTTTGAATAGCTGAAACTAGTTTATCTATATGTCTTATCATCAGAAAACATGTTTATTTTAATTTTTGAAGACAACCCCACAACGTTATTTTTTTCGCACACCCCTGAATGCTCCCTATTGTTAACACCAGTTTTAACGCATCTTTTCATAATAAATTAGCAGCTGTTACTCCAAATTTGAACAGCAGAGAGTCAATATTGATGACATGGCTACAAGAAAGAAACATGGTAGTTTGATATCAGATGGTTAACAAAATGCACAATTTTTGTAAATAATTTTGTAGGTTAAGATGAGGGAGATGTTTATAGTGCGGACCACGTAACGGATAACTTGACCTTGTGTGTACTTCCATTTCTAAAAACATGTTACATCTTAAGATTGTATTATATATGCATCAACAGCATAACAATAATAACAATAATATTATTATCAGCATAATAAATGTTTACCGTTTCTTGATGTATTATGTTTTAGAAATAATAATAAAATTGAATTTGATATATATAGGAAACATACAAATAATGATAGATATATCACGGTAGATTCTAACCATTGCAAATCCCATAAATTAGCAGCTTTTAACACTATGGTTAATAGATTAATTACTATTCCATTGCATAAAAATAGATTTAAATGTGAGTTGGCCAGAATTAGAGAGATCGCTAAATTCAATGGATATGATCCTAAAATAATAGATAATATATTGAGGAAACAAAAATTAAAAAAGTTTAGAAACGATTCTACTACCTTAATAACACAAAAAGAAAATGTTAAAAATAAATTCATTAGCCTACCATTTGATATGGATTTAACAAAAGGTCTAGATAAAGTTTTTAAACAGGTAAATTTAAAAGTAGCTTACAAAAGCTTAAATAGCTTAAAAAATGTATTAGGTAACCCTAAAGATAAAATTAAGATGACAGATAAATCTGGGATTTATAAAATAAATTGTAATTCATGTAGTAAAATTTATATTGGCCAAACGAAAAGGAAAATATTAACCAGATTTAATGAACATATTAGCCATATAAAATTTCAAAGACCTGAAAAATCTAGTGTTGCAGAACATATTCTAAACACTAAACACACTTTAGAATTAAATGATCTAAAATTATTGAAAATGTTAATTCAAAAGGTCTTTTGAATAGTTTTGAAAGTTTGTACATTCACAAATATGACGAAAATAATTTATTAAATTGTGATAAAGGGCCTATCCCTAAATCTCAGTTATACTCATTAATTAGGAGATAGTTATAACTTTGTTAATAAGGAATATTATTGTTTTTTAGTAAAATTGAAATAGTTGTAACGGTAACTCTTCACCACGAGAGGGGGAAGACCGGACCAAGTTGTAGAGGGGGAATTTACTGCAACGTGATTGGTCGTACTAGTTTTTTAAATAAGAGGCGTGGCGAAGTAGTTGCCGGTTTAAGCCTATATATTTGTTGTATTATGTTGTTTAAAGTTAGTTGTATTTTTTTTAAATACCTCTGAAGATGATTGCTGGGCAATCGAAATGTACATAAGGTTTAAATAAAATGTTATTTGTGGTTTAGAGGTTTTATTTATTTAAAAATAAACATTACGCCACAGTTGCTTCATATAGTTACAAGGTGTATATTGCGAAGTACAAATATATACCACACATTGCACAAGACATGTTTTAAACAAACTTTTAAAGTTTTTGCACAATAACCACTCTCAGCTTCTCTATGGTCAAGCTTTTGAGTGAGAACACATCAATCACATATTCTTTTTAGTTACATTCATATGTACAAAAAAGACCTATAATAGAAGCCCTAACATATAACATATAAATGCTTATAACTGCGCTAATTTTCAACATATGCTCAATTAGTTTTCTGTTTAGCTGTATTTCAAAGTGTAACAGGTTTTACATTAATTAGACACTTAGGCAGTTGATCTTTTGGAAAAGTAATATTAGTAAAACATAATCGTCAAGGAATACACTATGCAATGAAAGCAATGGAAGTCATACTTCGAGGTACGAGTAATACAGCCACTCTGAAAACAAATTCAAATAAAAATTAATCAAAATCAAACAAACAAAAATAGCAGAATAATTTCGACTGTTTGGTTTTTTGGAAATATCAATGTGACATCTCTAGTGCAGCTAAATTATTAAATTTTAATTTTTACGTTTCTAAGGGCTTATATCTCAGTGTACTGTACTGAAACTTTTTTTATAGCCTTCTCTCTCTCTCTCTCTCTCTCTCTTTCTCCTTCTTTTTCCCTTCCTTTCTCTCCTCTCTCAGAGTATTAATCACGCCTGGGACACATCTGTAAAGCTAATAAAAAACCAACTCATCCAACCTCTACATTATATAACATATAATCCTAGAGATAATTTTAATGTTATAGATTGTTTTTACAAATTTTCATTTCTTTTTAATTTCTCAAAACAAAGTGAGCTAAAGGAAACACTGGAGGTATATACCACTTCTCAATCCACAAAAACAAACAATGACAATTTAAGGGTTAGATCTACAAAATCCGTGCCTTTCAGATGACAAATTATATGTTGCCTGTTCAAGGGTTAGCAAACAGTCAAGTTTTTAGTTTATACCCCTCATGGCTTAACTAAAAATATTGTTCATCAAATCGCGTTAGGCTTTTTAACAAATTTATTTCATGTTCATATTAATATACGTATATTCATAAAAATATTAATTTTTTGTACATTCAAAAAAATATTTCTTTCGTGAAAATAATTTGATTTTTTTATTCCTTGTTATTACTTAAGACAGTTTTAAGTTTGTAGTACACAGTTACAGACACACAACACACACAGCAACACTCACACACACACACACACACACACACACACACACAGTCACACACACGCACACACAAACACACACCACAGCTACACTCACACACACACACACACACACACACACACACACACACACACACACACACACACACACACACACACACACACACACACACACACACAGTCACACACACGCACACACAAACCCACACACACACACACACACAGTCACACACACGCACACACAAACACACACACACACACAGCTACACTCATTCACACACACACAAACCACAGCTACACACACACACACACACACACACACACACACACACACACACACACACGCGCACGCACACACAAACCCACACACACACACACACAGCTACATTCACTCACACACACACACACACCCACCCACACACAAACACACACACACACACACACACACACACACAAGGAAACTGTTCAAAACACCAGTAGGGGAAAGACCCTGACAGAGTTACCAAGAAGGCGTCTATGGGAGAAAAAGCAGAACAGGTGGCTGGACAGACCCACATGAATGAGCAACAACAGAAGGAGTGGAAACCAAAGAAGAGCAATGGAAGCAGGCTACGGGAAAGAAAAAGCGTGCTAAAGAGAAACGGACATTATCTGGGGCCCTTCTCATCAGCGCACAAAACGACGTTTCATACGCCGACATTCTAAAGAAGGTGAAGGAAGGTCTCCAAGGGAATGAACTGGAGGGCAATATCGACAAGGTCAGGACAAGGAACGACCAATTGCTGATAGTCCTCAGCAGAGAAAACGGGGATAAGTTGGAACCCCTCCAAAGAAGGATGACTGAAGTACTTGGGGATAAGGCAGTGGTAATTGGAAAGTACCATGAAGTGGAGCTCCTAATTAGGGACATTGAAGAGACAACCACTAAATCAGAAATCAAAGCAGCCCTTCAAAAAGTAGCAGGTAGCGAGTGCACAATTGTGGATAGCTCCATAAGAGCTCTGCGACCGGCATACAGGGGAACCCTTACTGCTTCTGTCAGACTGCCAGTTGAGGTGGCTCGTAGCGTCCTAGGCGAAAAGGGCAGAATCCGAATAGGACTGGTCAATTGCTCTGTGAAGGAGGTAAGAAGGCCGTTAAAGTGCTTTAAGTGCTGGAACTCAGGGCATATGGCTGGTTACTGCACGAGCCAAATCGACAGATCCAGCCTTTGCCTCAAGTGTAGCCAGGTGGGCCATAAAATCGCCGACTGTCCGAATGAACCGTGCTGTCCCCTATGCTCGGAGGGAGAAAGAAATTCCGATCACATAGCGGGTAGCTATAAGTGCACTCTCTTCCATGAGAAGAACAAGGGTAAACCCGGCAGCCGGAAATGAGAATATTACAGCATAATCTGAACCATTGTGAGGCCACACACGATCTACTGACCCAACTGGTCAGAGAGATGAAAATTGACCTAGTGACTATAGTGGACCCGTACACTAGGCTCAAAACACAAGCATGGATTACCGATGCCACGGGAAAGGCTGCTATATGGTCGTGCAATGACCGCCCCTTTGAAGACCAGCTAGATAGCACCCAAAGAGGATATGTGAGGGCTAAGCTTGGAGGAGTGCATTTTTATAGCATATATGCTCCGCCCAGCCTAAACACCAGTGAATTTACGGACCTGCTTGACAGGCTAGTAAAGGATGTCAAGGAACACTCCCCCAGTGTGATAGCTGGTGATTTTAATGCCTGGGCATTGGAGTGGGGCAGCAAAAAAACGAATGAAAGAGGAAATAAAACGCTCCAGGCGATGTCCTTCTTGGACATGGTCCTCCTGAATACCAGAACCCTCCCGACATTTGAGAGGAATAGTGGAAGCTCGATCGTTGATCTTACATGGGCTACTCCCAGCTTGACCAGGGGGGGGCAATGCCTGGACGGTACATGATATTTTCAATATGAGCGACCATCGGGTCATCAGCTTTGAAGTGATGGGGGAACAGGTTAAGAAGGGGCCCTCGCGTAAAAGGACGAACCTTAAAGGATGGAACGCTAGTAAATTCGATGCAGAGCTATCCCAAGTGGCCTTCAATAGCGAAGCCATTAGAGCAAATGATGCACAGAATGAGGTGAAGGAAGTAATGTGCAGAGTTGCCGCTGCATGTGACGCCACAATGACCCGAAAGCGTCCGAGAAATGGTCACCCTCCCATGTATTGGTGGAATAATGACATCGCCAACAGTCGCCAGGAGGCCATCCAAGCAAGAAGAAGCGTCACTAGAGGCAGGAAAAAACCGAACTATAGCGACCGGAAGGAATCCTATAAAGCTGCGCGGCTCAAACTGGTTAAGGCTATCAAAAGCAGTAAGGCACACTGCTGGCAAGAACTAGTGGAACAGGTAGAAGGTGACCCATGGGGCAGACCATATAAAGTGGTTATGAAAAGAGTAAAACCTCAATCACAGGCCTCACCCACCTGTCCGGTTCTATTGGGGAGGATTGTCACGGACCTCTTCGCGACGGCATCAACGCGACGGCATTAGCTTTCGAATAACATGGCCCTAGGGTAGTGAGCTGCAGCACTTTAGGCCTATTTCTAGGTTAGATAATCTAGAACAAAACGGATGCGAAGGGGGGATAACAGGCAAACAATGACAATACCCAACGACATATCCAGAAAACAGCTGATTTAGGCTTGTGCAGAGGTTGAGAGAATGAAGTTGCTAAAGTATAATACTGAACCGGAAACCACCGCCACCTAGTAGAAGGAAACAGGAAATTCAAGAAGTTGGCGAGAAAGAGTTTGTTCAGAAATGTAAAAAGAACGAAAGCCTTAAGGATAGGTAATAGAATCTGATTATAGAGTAACTGATTAATTTATATAGCCTACAAACATATTTATCTAGTTTTGCATAATAAATTTTATCTTTATATATTTTCACAAGCATGACTTTTAGTGCATTATATAACCAGGGAACAGCGACGCTAAGGAGAGTAATATAAAGCTTCTATTTAATATTTTATTGAATAAAAGTAATACTATAAATTGGTAACTTACGCAAGTAAAAATTTGCCGTTTTTTTACGTACATTTTGAGGTTTTTTTTATTAATTACTACTTTTGGTATCACTTGGCAAAAAAACCAATACTTACTGATATTTTTAGCATAATCGTTTCGCACTATTGTCCACTACAGGAATTGGGTGACTTGTTTAGCGCTGTTGCCAACATGTGGAACCGGCCTTGCTAAGTATGGTTGAAAGTCGCTTACCCCTGAGCACTAATTAGCAACCCTGAACGAACAGTGTTGCCTAATTTAAGCGTCAGACTGACAGCCTATCGCCTATCCGTGACTTGTCTTTCGCCCATGTGACAACGCTGCATTTTTGGCCGCTCTCCCGATTTCATACAGTGAACTCTAGGTCAAGTATTGTTCAATACTGTAAGTCACGAACAAGACAAGAGTCACTCACAGCAATAAACAATGCACTGACCTAGTGTGAAACACGTCTGCTGAAAAATATCAATAACTAATGGGTTGTTTTGCCAAGTGAAATCAAAAGTAGTAAAAAAAACTATTAATTTCAAACTCTTGAAAGAAATTTCCTGTTATTATTAAAAGATAACTGTTGTTGTGTAAAATGATTTGACAGTAACCTTAGAACGAGTAATAAAAATCTTTATCGTTCAACGTGTAACAACATGACCGACTTTATTGCAGAGATGGTCGATATTTTTCGTCACGGTGACTTGTCACTGATATTCGTTTGTCGCTAGTGGTAGCAGTGACAAAATATGAAAAATGCAAGTTCCAGTGACACTGGATCAATCGAAAATTGTCTCTGTTTTGATTGGGCAAAATATTGCAATCGCTGAATGAAAAGTTACTAATATTTTACCACGAGTGTCATTGGTTGTTTTGTCGCAGTCACTGGTACTACTCATTTATGTCGTGTGTGAGCGGACGATTTGTGTCAGGTTTCACGACAGTGACAGAGTTCTGTACAGTAGACGCAATTTTGCACTTGGTAATTTGTTCTTAATTTCGTAGTTTATTTTCAAATAAAACGACTCTTCCAAAAAAGAAAAAAGCAATATGTGGAATTATTTCACCAGTGTGGTATGCCTGCCCGTTATTGGCACATACAGAGCGATCTCAATATCCCTTGTCACCGGTACTCAAGTCACCGGTAAAAGTCACTGATCCAAGCCTGGAACTGTCACTAAAATCATCGATCCATTAAAATCACTATTTTGACCATCTTTACTTTATTGTGTGTTTAGAGATGACCACATATTTCAGAAATTAAACTTCCGAAATGCACCTAAAAGTCTTGTAATGGCCCAACAAAGATAAATGGCTTAACCATTTATTTCTCATTATTTATATCAATAAGAAAATCACTGTAACTCGTGATCAAGTTTAACGAACTTTCAAAGTAGACTCGTGTACTTAATATTTCTTTGTAAAATTGAGTTTAGCAAAAATATTTCAAACGGTTACTGTAAGAATTATATGTCATTATGTTTCCTATTTACTGAGAGATAAAGTCAATATTAATTTGCCTCACAGTCCACACAGTTTAATTAATTACTGTTTTAAGACAATCTAAATTTGTATCAAATGAGTGCTTATTTGGGATTTCTCATTAAAATTGTGTGAAACGTTTTTAATGTTTAAATTAGGAAACTTCTTATAAAGGAACAAACTATTTCACAAAGTCAAACAAATACATCACTTAGCCTTACCTAAAACTAATATGCTTAGATCTTAAAAGTTTATAGTAATTACTACCACTGACAATGTAAACCCAAAATTACAGTAAGATGAAAATTATTAAAAAATATTTAAAAACAACTTGATATATAGTTACCTACTACTTTACTTACATTTCAGTGGCGTTGTCATTATCTTTAGAAGATGATTTGTACAGTACTGAAACAAATCCTTTATATTGAATCCAGTTGAAAGTTGATTAGAAAGGAATTAAGGCCAACCTTGCAAAAATTGTTCCTGTCCAATCGGGAGTCAGTCAGAGCATCTTTCAAATCTATAAAAGAAAGATCAAATCAATCAATCAATATCAAGACTAATTATAGTAATAAGAATAAGAAACATTATTACTAATAATATCTATTTTTTTACAAATAATATCTCTATTTTAAGTAAAAAAAAATAGAAGTTAATTTGGAAATAAAAGCGTTATTCCTAACATTACTGTACAGTTATATAAAAAACACAAACTGTATTACAATGAAAATATTGGTAAGAACCTCAATACCACAAAAATAATCAAAAATAACAAATAAAACAAGTTACTTAGGATTAAACCCTTATGTACATTTCGATGACCATGTCATCATCATCAGAGGGTCTTATTACAAAATTACGATCTAGCAAACAAGAAGTTACTAGAATGATCATCACTCTAGTTTGTAACTTCTTGTTTGCTAGATTGTAATTTTGTAATAAGACCCTCTGATGATGATGACATGGTCATCGAAATGTACATAAGGGTTTAATCCTAAGTAACTTGTTTTATTTGTTGTTTTGATTATTTTTGTGGTATTGGGGTTCTTTCCAATATTTTCATTGTAATATATTGTACCACTGTGCTCTTGATATTGTGTACAAACTGTATTGTAACAAGAATAAAGCCTATTATCTAAACATAAATGCTATGGTTCTTATACAAGTACTTTTTAATTTGAAAAATGGTAAATTTTCAGAATTCAAATAAACGTTTAATCCAAATTAGACAATGGAAGGCTGAAAAAACATTTCAAAACAAAACTTTAACTAAACCATTTGTGTAATCATATTGCAAGATATATATGCCTAAATACCTACATTTATTGAAATAAGTCATTTCCTACATTTTCAGTTTACCATTTACTTTGTTCAACAAAATTTTCAAATATTGAAGACTTTTCAAAGCCTAAACAGAGTAAAGAAGTGTTTAAATATTTAAAATACATCCTTACACAAAAAAGAGTTTAGATGACTTAACAATTATGTGAATTTTATTCTCCATGACAATTGGTCACTCTTTAACTATTTTATTAAACTTATTAATTACTTAATTGCTAAACTTATGAACTAAATTGATGATAACCTTACTGGTATAAAATGTTTTCGATCACACTATGAAATCTTTGTCAGTGCCTCATAACATTTATATAATATAGGGTCTCAAGTTCTTCATAAATTTCCTTAAATTATAAGTTCGCAAATTATTAATGCAAGTTTTAATTAACGCAGTAAAAATATTACCAATTTTGTTCTTGGTGAATTTCAATTAAAACATTCACTTAATTAGATGTTTGAAATTAGCTTAGATGCTTTCTAATAACTGATTAAATTTGTATATAAACAATATGGTCTAAAGTAATTAGAAAGTTTAAGGTTAATGACAGATCACAGACCAATTCATGCTAATACAAATACACTCTACATTTCGATTTTCTATCCAAAAATCCTTTTCAAGAGCTAAGTTTAATAATTTAATATTAAGCCATAATTTATAGTTTTTACATTCATAAACAATATTTTAAGATCAATGAAATCAAATATTTCATTATTCTCAATAAATATTAACATTTACAAGTCAAATTGCACTACTAGACAGGTCAATTCTTTTAGCTCTTGAAAAGGATTTTTGGATAGAAAATTGAAACATAGTCTATTTGTATTAGAATGAATTTGTCTGTGATCTATCATTAACCGTAAACACATTAAATAGTTATTAACCGACATTAAACAAAGTTTAAATTAGAAATTTCTTATTACTTTTCTTTACTTCCCTCTAGATGATCTTTAGAACTTATGAAGAAAACCATGTAAGGCCACAAATGTAAATTTAAGAACAGCCAAATATTATTTTCGACAAATCGAGGAACAGTAGGTCTTGTTTAAGAATATGTAAAAGTACACTAAACTTAAAATCATGGGTTTAACCAATGTTAGGAGTAATAACTTTAAATATTTAAAATATTTTTAGAAACATAGCTTTGACTACTTTTATAAGTAACGTAATCCTATTTTAATAATCTCTGTACAATTGTTAATTATTCTTATAGTTTCTTTTTTTGTTATATTTCCATTTTTATGGCGTAATTATCTTGTAAATTTATTTTTTTGATGTGTTTGCTGAAGGATAACTTTTACTTATAAAGGAAGGTAAATTAAGTTGAAACTTAGTAATATCATAACTTACTTGAGCTTAACTTACACAAATTACTTTGTCTAAGTTGTGACATTACAAAGTTTCAACCTAAATAATTAATTGAACATCATGATCAACAAAATCCACAATTGTAAATTGTTATTATAAAGATTAAAAACTCCATACCATAATACCTAAATTTTACAATTTTGGTATCACTTGGTAAAAAAAACCACTACTTACTGATAATTTTCAACTATTGTGGCATGAACTTTACAGATTCATTTAAAAATAAAACAAATGTAATCCAAACAACTATAATATATTTTTAACACGTTGAGTGTGTAGGGCATGCATGAATGCCCATAGTCTACAGGTTTCTGCGGCGGTAGGCATTCATGTATGCCCTGCACTCAATTCATTGGATTAATGTTCGGTTAGTTATTGCAGGAAACCTTTGAATCGCTTGTCAGTTATTGTGCCAGTCATTGTGAACATTTCAGTGCATTTCTTTTTTTTATTCCACCATTGCTGTCAGATTAGGGACTGTATTATCGTATTAGTGTTACTTAAAGTGTGTTACAGTAGTGTTTATTAGTTTTTGTACAATGAATATGGATAACGAGGATGAATTATTAGAGAATGTCTACTGTAACAACATTTGTCTAAGTAGACATTCTCCAATAATTCATATTTATTGTACAAAAACTAATAAACACTACTACAAGACACTTCAAGTAACACTAATACGATAATTAGTGTTAATAGAATGATAGCAATGGTGGAACTTGAAAAAGAAGTGCACCGAAATGTTCACAAAGACTGGTACATTAACCGACAAATAATATGAAGTTTTCTGTCAGTGGCTAACCTCACACTGAACCAATGAATTAAGAGGGGGATTAAGGCGTACATAAATACCTAATCCCACGAGCGCCAGTAGAGCACTAGTGTTCTTGCACACCCGCCACACTCAACGTGTTAAAGAGTATATCGAAAAATGATTACATTAAATAAATAGTCATACATGCACTACTCCTATTACACAACTGCTAGCCTAAATATCTAAAATTCTACTTGCATAATAACATGAATACACCAACCATAATATGCACCTCATAACACCTTTAAATTAGGAATATAAACTAATCAAGAAACTTAATAAACTATACATAGCGCAATAACTATAAGGCCGTAAATTATTGTTTGAAAATAAACAAATTGGTAATACTCACAAAGTTATAAGTATTATAACTTTTAAACTTATTACAACAAGCAATAACGTCTAAAGCAATACCTACATATTCTGACAGTGGAAAAATCAAAAGCCAGCTGTCTTTGGATTTATGGTATTGACCTTTGTGACTGAAGAAATGGGTTCAGTTAATACTGTAATAAAAGCTTTGATACTGTTTATAGCCACACTGTGTTTGTAGCCACAAAATC
The DNA here is from genome assembly GCA_036971475.1 of Prosapia bicincta. Taxonomy (NCBI): domain Eukaryota; kingdom Metazoa; phylum Arthropoda; class Insecta; order Hemiptera; family Cercopidae; genus Prosapia; species Prosapia bicincta. Next base: position 250,001,376 of record JBAIZL010000001.1, on the reverse strand, counting down.
ACTATGTCTACCATTGATAGCATGAATCCCATTTGAGAAAATATCTACTTGTTCAGTAGAGTCTCGATAATTTGCAACTAGACATAAAAGACTAGACATTTGTGCAGGGATTTTTATCAACTGTTGAAACTTACAGGGTAAACAAAGAAAGATATTTATGGTCCATTGACCTTCTGTCAGACATCTAAACATAACTGATAAGGACATTCAAATACAACTGACGAAGTTGGGTAATACACCAATCTGTAGAATACTAGTGAACTAAATGATACAACAGAATGGGGAGGAAGAAAAATACTGTATTCATATAAACATTTCTTGGAAGGCTGACTCATTTCGTATGCATGTCGTATTGATATAAATATTTCTTGAACGCCCAGTTCATTTTCTTTATGGCTATAAACATTTATTGAACACGACATATTTCTTTTCAAATAGATAAAATAGGCTCAAACAGAAAATGGCCCGAATTCAAGGGAAACTCGGAAAATCGGGACTCGAATTTTTGAGACTATTGTATTTTAAAATATATTTTATGCTCTCATATGTACTCCATGCAAACTTCTAAAATTTATTTTCTAGTTACATGAGTTAGCATATTCTTTTAGAATAATATATCTTCACGAATGATATTCTTAAACTGGTATCTGACAAATAAGCTACACATTATTTGAAATATCTTCAGTCTCATCTGTCTGAACTTTTATCACACAAATGACTAGTAAACTTTAAAGTTGTTTGTTGTAATCATCTTGAATTTACTGAATAAATCATAACTAATTATTGAGTAACTGAGTAAGTTACTTGTAAGGGGTTAGCTTGATCAATGAAACGATTGTTTCTAAATGTGTCAGTAAGTAAGTTAAAAGTTTTTACTCAGTTACTCAATAATTACGTATGGGATGAAATTTGTTATGAACTACTTGTGATTGGTTCTAGAACAAAACAGCAATTTCGTGTGTAGATCAAAGTGGTCATTTCAATGTGCACGTGGTTCAGACGGGATGTCTGCAAAATTATTTAAGGTAGTCATAAATATTTGAGAAGATTTGGTACTTTAGCTGGCTACTATTATGAAATTTGCATATTCACTGCCTAGGATACTATGTATGAGATACCTTTCTTCTTCAATTAATTTTTAATATTGAAACCTAGTTATAAAATTGATTAAATTGACAACATTTTTTAATTTTAAGAATGCAATATTTAACATACCTGACCCAGTGTTCCAAGAAGCACTAAAAGTGACCTTTTTTGTGGTCTACAAACTCGGTTGTCTTTTTCTTGACAATACAAATTTGGAAAACAATCAATTGTTGAACGACAAGGTTTGGGAAACAGATCATAAAGTGGCGGAGGTGGTGGTGTGCACTGCATGTACGATAACATGTTCCTCAAAGCTAAAAAATATAAACCATACACTTATTTCAATAAAATTTCTTATAATTTAACTTATTTAATGAAACTATCAGTGCTATCGAAATCTTGTTGCTGTTCATGACGAGCTGGTTGTTAATTCTTATTACACTTTTGCTATTACTTGCGACCAGGCTTTTTGTTAACTAAAAGTTGTTAAATTAACAGCTTTTTGTTTTCGTAAGACGAAAACGTCTTCCTCCAAGTGTAAGTTAACAATTTAACAACTTTTAGTTAACAAAAAGTCTGGTCTCAAGTAATAGCAAAAGTGTAATAAGTATCAGTAGTATATTTGTCTATAGTATGTTTAAAATGTATAATCCTTTCTCAAGAGTTTTACATTCATTGTTTTATAATTTTTCACGTCCAAGAAACAATAGAGAGTACAGTAGCTTAGTTACAGTTATTAAACAATAATAGACCCCTAATACAAGTATATACAGGCTTTATGTATGTGTTGCTAATATAATTCATACATCATCATTTAATTACAAAAAAATATGTTAGCAAAATGTTAAGATATGTGACATAAAGGTTGTGTAGATGTTTGTAGCAACTGTTTATAATTGTCTATTAATTTATTTAGAGGCTTTAAAAATCTTTAAAAAGGAACAAACCTTACTGTGATACAAGAATTAATTAATTGTATAAAATATTCCATACATAAACAGTTGATAAAGGCTTCAATAAATAGCTGAAAATAGAATACTTTTTTAAAAAATAATCCTATTTGAATGGAGGAAAGTTTATAAGTAAATATCTAACTGTACGTATTGGTTTTGTTTTATTCTCATCAAGTTTGCATAAAACAAGACTAAAAATACCATTATCTTGTAATTATATTTGTATTTGTCTATTTTGAACCTATTATTTAATTTAAAATAATCCATTCTATTAAGTCAGAATAAAGTTATGTTTTCAATGGATGCACTTTTTGAAGGATATGAAACCGACAAACTGTTTAGGAAATTTAAAATTGTTAGTTTTTTATTTTGTTTTAGTATGTGAAGAATATTTAAATTAGTATGAACGTCCGTGTGTTTGTGTTGCATGTTTTGTAAATGTGTGAAGAACTCAATGCAATAAAATACATTGCTCAACAAAACGGCTACCACATAAACTTATAGACAACATACTCATGAAAATTAAACATGAACAACATCATCAAACAGTTACATTGACAAACCACACAAAAAACAACAAATTCATGTCCCTCACATACCACAACACACACAAAATTGCTTCCATGTTCAGAAAACTTAATTACCAAATATCATACAAAACAATGAACACTTCAAGACAACACATACAACCCTTTTAAAAACAAACGGACAAATACAATCTATCTGGTATATACAAATTAATGGTAACGAGTGTCCCAACTAAGTTACGACTTTGGGTGATTAATTATAATGTCCAAACCAGTAGATCATTCAACACATTCTTCAATGAACACATCAACGACATAAACCTTAAATCCAGTTACACATCTCATTTATAAATCATGCAACTCACATACACAGACACACATACTAATTTAAATATTCTCCACATTTTAAATCAATGTAAAAAACTTACAACTACAGAAAAATATGAAATATACAAATTCTATGGAACAGATAAAGAAAATATATTAAATGACCACACTTTGAAGAGTGTTACATTACATAGTAAACAGGCAACTTAACCTATCCCCACTACATTCATAAATCTTATGCCAACAACCTTTATACCTCACACGATGCCGCCAGTGGATGCTTAGCTTTGTAATAGGAACGATTGTTTCAAAACACGTCATCAAGTATTCAAAACGGCTCTCTTAAGTATTCAATTAGTTACGAATTATTTAATTATATTAGAAAATTTGCCTGCAACAACAGATGAATAGGGACCCACAAATCCTAAGTTATTTTATGGTAGATAACAATACTGAAAAGGAGGCTGATTTAGCTACCATTAGCTACTCAACAAAAGTAGATGCATCCCCAACATTTATTCAACCCGAGGTATAGGAACAAAAATATAATGAGCAAAATATCAATTTACAAGCACTTGACATTGAAAAAATATAACAAAACTGACAGAAAAATAGGTTTTTAGTAAAAAAAAACAAAAATATCAAGATTGTGAAAACAATGTTTTCTTGTTTGTCACTTCTTATATTTCTAATGCCTCCCCAACAATTCTAGCATAAAGCAAAATTCAGTTGGCTTGCACCTAACAAATTAAGTAAAGCCTTATAATTTTCTTTTGCTATTAAATTCTACTTTTTGTGTAATTTTTGAAGAATTCTATTGAAGATTATTCAAACAATCTAATATTTATTCAAATGGTTTATTATTCTAAATTATTACACAACCTAATTTTAAATATAAAACTAAGTAATGAATATTTACACTCATCACAAAAAGTGAGTAGTAAATAAACTCATCACAAAAAGGAATTTGGAATTTTTTTACATAAGATCTATTTGTCAGGTTAACACAATAATTCATAAAAATGGAATTTACTGTATGAAAACTGAAACCAAACTCAACAAAATAAATCCTACAGAAAATTTCTAAAAATGTATTATTGGAAATATCAGGAAAGGAGTTATGTGTCTTGATGAAACTGTTGGAATGTAGACTTTTTGCACCTAGACTGGGCATGACTCAAGCCTGCCACAGTAAACATGTTATATCTCCAAACACTTTTACAATGTTGCACTTGCCTATTATAGTAGTACTTACTATTATGATTGTTGAGGACGCCCATTTCAGGAGATTATCAACTCAATGGGGCGTGTCGCATTGTCAACTCTGACCATAACTAAGTTAAATCTATAGTAACATATAGTGCTGCATGTTGCCTTGAGTGGTTTTGAGTTTGGATGTGTGATCAACACAAAATTGTATGTATATGAGAAGTGAATCGATACAGGTATACAGTAAAACCTTTAATTACATAAATTCAGTTTTCAAAATCGATATTTTCTACTCCAATTACTGTCAGTGTAATAATGATTCAATAACTCCATGAGTTATTGTTGAACATTTAAAACTTGTTTTTGAACATTTACCACTTATATCAACAATTAATATTAATAATATTCATAGAAATTCTATTCAATATCGGCATTCTCAAGTTCTCAGTGGGAACACATGGGATTTAAAGGTGCGTTTTGAAAGTGTGATCTTATAAACTGTGTTAGAAGTGATAATATTACAGTAAACTCCTACAAATCTGTCAGATATGGGTTGGGACACTGCCAGATTACTGGATGGTTCATTAAAAACACAATGTGCATTGAACAATATTTGTGTATTGCCCAAAAATAAAGAAAAAGTATGAAAATAGTCGTGTACTGTAAATGAAATGATAAAACGAGAATAAATCTACTGGTCTATACTTTACAATAAAAGTTTACCCTATCTTTAACGGTAAAAACAAATTTTAAATATGTTTATGTTTATATTGCAACGGCATTGTTTTTCAGTAACAGTCACTCTACATATCTACTACAACAACACAAGGCTCGAAATCTTTTGTTTATCACAAGCTACACAACTAGAACCAGGCAGCGTAAAGGTCACTCAGTCACTGACATCACAGTGAAAAATATACAAGTTATGTTTACGTATTGATTATGTTTTCATCTTCTTCTATTTTAAAAATGCCCGATAACTGAAGGGGCTGGATTATAGAGAGTTTACTATAAAAAGCTACACAACTAGAACCAGGCAGCGTAAAGGTCACTCAGTCACTGACATCACAGTGAAAAATATACAAGTTATGTTTACGTATTGATTATGTTTTCATCTTCTTCTATTTTAAAAATGCCCGATAACTGAAGGGGCTGGATTATAGAGAGTTTACTATAAAAAGCTACACAACTAGAACCAGGCAGCGTAAAGGTCACTCAGTCACTGACATCACAGTGAAAAATATACAAGTTATGTTTACGTATTGATTATGTTTTCATCTTCTTCTATTTTAAAAATGCCCGATAACTGAAGGGGCTGGATTATAGAGAGTTTATTATAAAAAGCTACACAACTAGAACCAGGCAGCGTAAAGGTCACTCAGTCACTGACATCACAGTGAAAAATATACAAGTTATGTTTACGTATTGATTATGTTTTCATCTTCTTCTATTTTAAAAATGCCCGATAACTGAAGGGGCTGGATTATAGAGAGTTTACTATAAAAAGCTACACAACTAGAACCAGGCAGCGTAAAGGTCACTCAGTCACTGACATCACAGTGAAAAATATACAAGTTATGTTTACATATTGATTATGTTTTCATCTTCTTCTATTTTAAAAATGCCCAATTACTGAAGGGGCTGGATTATAGAGAGTTTACTATAAAAAGCTACACAACTAGAACCAGGCAGCGTAAAGGTCACCCAGTCACTGACATCACAGTGAAAAATATACAAGTTATGCTTACATATTGATTATGTTTACATCTTCTGCCATTTTAAAAATGCCCGATTACTGAAGGGGCTGGATTATAGAGAGTTTACTATAAAAAGCTACACAACTAGAACCAGGCAGCGTAAAGGTCACTCAGTCACTGACATCACAGTGAAAAATATACAAGTTATGTTTACGTATTGATTATGTTTTCATCTTCTTCTATTTTAAAAATGCCCGATAACTGAAGGGGCTGGATTATAGAGAGTTTACTATAAAAAGCTACACAACTAGAACCAGGCAGCGTAAAGGTCACTCAGTCACTGACATCACAGTGAAAAATATACAAGTTATGTTTACACATTGATTATGTTTTCATCTTCTTCTATTTTAAAAATGCCCAATTACTGAAGGGGCTGGATTATAGAGAGTTTACTATAAAAAGCTACACAACTAGAACCAGGCAGCGTAAAGGTCACTCAGTCACTGACATCACAGTGAAAAATATACAAGTTATGTTTACACATTGATTATGTTTACATCTTCTGCCATTTTAAAAATGCCCGATTACTGAAGGGGCTGGATTATAGAGAGTTTACTATAAAAAGCTACACAACTAGAACCAGGCAGCGTAAAGGTCACTCAGTTACTGACATCACAGTGAAAAATATACAAGTTTGTTTACGTATTGATTATATTTACATCTTCTGCCATTTTAAAAATGCCCGATTACTGAAGGGGCTGGATTATAGAGAGTTTACTATAAAAAGAAAATACCAGTATAATTAGTTATCAGGATTAAGTTACTATTAAATATTTTCTTTAATGTTGACTTTCATAACTATTTTTTTTGTGTGTCTTATCTCAAAGAGGGCCAAAAAATACAAAATTGAACCTTTATTGTTTTTTATGGAAAAAAATAGAATAAATCTCTGTAATATACTGCAGAACTACAGCATTATCTAAAATCTAAAAAAATTAACTTATAATAGAAAGTGAATACGAAATAACAAAATATAACTTACGGGCAAATAATCTTCTAGCTGGTAACTGATCCCACAAAGGTAAAGGAATTCTACAGTAACTAGTTTCACCATCTGGACAACAAAGCCTTGGCCAGCATTCTCTGTCTGTCGAGCAATTTCTTATTGCAAATGGTTCTGGTATGGGTTCTTGGGGGCACTCACGGGGAATCAGTCCAAGGAATGCTTCAACCAATATAGCTCTGTCAGAAAATCACATTACAAATGCATTGTACAAAATATATAACCTGAAATATTTTAATGAAACATTCATAATTTTGGCAAACAGTTTATTAAATAAATTTAACTTTGTAAATAACTCTTTATTATTATTCCAGTGATAAGTTTTTTTTTTTATAATTAAATATAAGTTTAAACAAACTTTTTTGATACTTATTAAGTGACATTAACTAAGTAACACATTCATATTTCTGGTAATGCAAAACCTGTAATGCAGCTGATGTACGTATGGCTCTACAAATAGTCCACAAATATTTGACAACAAAGGGCTAAAGGGTGTGAACCCAGTCTTTAATGTTCTTAATTTTTACTATGGTAATTTTTCTTATAAACTTGCTCGCCCAAAATGAAAAGTGATGCTGTCTAACATCTACCTGCTGAAAATAATGTTTACGCTGCTATATTGGTCTGAATTTTATCCATATCTTTATCATATGATATGTTAGAATGGTATAATCAATAAAAAACCCTTAGCTATTAAGAATTTTTTTTTCAAAATAGTTAACCAATAGTGTTACTAATACCGCAAATAGGTTACCATGCTACCACAGTAAAGGCTATCTAGAAATTTGTAACAGTTTTTAAGAAATTTTTTAAAAAAATATAGCCATAGGTTTCATATTGCTAATAAAGTACCTCCATATCTGCGGTTAATGGGGTCTAAAATTACCGCGGTAATGTGAAACCGTGTATATAAGGACTAGGTGTGTTATCCGTGTTAACACACAAATACTATATCTACAGACATTTACAGTGTACAGTAGTACATGTACATAAATACCCTAGGTGCATTATATACTGTTTTTTTTTAAAAATATTACAGTACAATACACAAGTATTGTTATGCCCATTGTGCCGATTCGTTTTTCTTATACAATTTCACAATGCACGCAAACGATTTCCTTTCAACCTCACTCATGTCAAAAATTTTCACCTTTTCACTTAACGAAACAAAAACTTTGGCTCCTCTTATACTTAGTACTATTAGACACTTCATGGCCATTATTGCCGAACAGATGAATATTTACAGGTTAATCACGCAAATACTATACTACTAACAGAAACAGTGCCAGCTAATGTAACTGCTAGAAGCAGACTGAAGAGAATTCAGAAGGAAGCAGTAAGGCTGTGGAAGCCAACGATTCAAAAATCAACAAGGAAATGATATAGGCTCCTGTATATACACAATACAATACAGTATATGTAAAAACAAACTGATTCAGACATGAGTGTTGGTTGAACATCAACTATTCCTCGATTCTCAGCGTGACACCATACTGCAGGTAATTGAAATCGTGGATATTGATACTGTAGATACGGAGGCACAACTGAATATTCTACAGTAAAATCAGCCTCAAAACAAAATCATTCAACTAAAAATATCAATATTATAATAAACCAAAAATCTATGAGAGTAAAACATATAGATAAATATAATTCAATGTAACGAGGGTACAGTCTAGTCTTATTATAGTATTTAGAAACATCTTTCGCCTTTTGTTACCCTACAATAATTTATTTGTTCTATTAAAAAAAAGATTACAAATTTATATTTTAACCTCCTGCATATTGTCACACAGGAGAGTTACAGCACTCATAAAAACATTCACTGGAAGATGTGGATTCATTTAAATGATTCTTAAAACAAGAATAGCTTGATACAGCTACTTCATCTTCATTTGATGATACACTAATTCCATCAACATTGTTGTATAATTTTAAAAATTAAATAGTATTTGCAAATTTGAAGGTTTATCAAATCCAAAGACATTTTTGTTGCAACCAAGCGAATGTTTACCAGAACTTTCTTTCAATTCTACTGAAGATATAGTATTACTTAATCTTGAACTTTGAACTGAATCATTAACTTTAATGTTACTCAAATTGTTCTTAAGTTTTAAATAAAGTTGGGACAAAGTTAAAGCATTATCACTGGATTCAGTAGAGAGGTTAAAATTAAAAAAAATATTCTTTCTTGCTCCTTTTAAATGCCTATTTTTTGCTATTCTAGTGCTTCTTCGAAGATTATTCCTAGACAATTTTGTAAACCTACTGCGAGACTTTGAATGTTTTTTTGGTCTACAAATATTTATTTGTTGATTATTATTATTATACATACTGTAATTTTTAATAATTTATGTGGTGAACTTTATGTACTACAATTTTTTAAATATTAAAAAATGGTTTTTTGTATGATTTAGTAAAAAAAACGTTGCTTAGCAACCTATTAAAAACAATGGCCTGTCCTCTTGATTAAATTTTGGAGTCTTGTTTATATATATAAAAATGAATGTTTGTATGCATGTATGTATGTGTGTGTGTGTGTGTGTATGAGCCTTATGCATTACTAAACCACTGATCCGATTGCCATGAAACTTTGGGAATTATTAAGTACTTTCCTGGGAAGGTTTCTGGCACTTCCCAAAGACATTTCTGTACAATTATGCCACCCACTGGTTTTCGCTATTTTTCAACATAGAATTCTGTGTACATCGTCATCTGTTTGACATTTCATTATATTCATTTCAAAATTTGGATGCTATGCTACGCTCAACAATCAATTTTTTGTCGATATTTATGCAAAAATCGAAATAGAACCTATGCAACTTCTCTATATTCAATTAAATCAAACCAAGTTGCATTCAGAATAATACATTCATTTACGAGATGCAATTGCTAATAATGGCAATGTGAATACCAACGAATTGGGAAAAAATTGTCATTCCGCCAGCTAACTTCACTGGAGGCCAGCGGCACGTGCATGAATATGCCCAAGCTGCAATGACATATGTTCGTGCATTTGGCTGTCCAGATCTGTTTATAACATTCACATGCAATCCTACGTGGCAAGAAATTACAGAACTTTTGTTACCTACACAATCATCTACGGATCGACATACTACTACAAGTTTTCAAAGAGAATTTGATATTATTAATGGATTTCATTATTATGGATTTTTGGGGAAATTTGCTAATAAAATACTAAATTAAGTTTAGTTAATGTTAATTCTCCATTCATTGACTTTTAGGCGGTACAAAGTTCAACGGGTCAGCTAGGTCTTAACCCTTAGCACTCGACTGTCGGGGGAGCCCCGCCAAGCGTATATTGCAGTTTACTCATATGTCGGGGATCACCCGACATGATTTTCAAATGTCTATAACTCGTCTGCGGCGAAGCCCACGACATTCAATCTTTTACCGTTTGGTGCTACACTCTATTGAAAATAATGTGAACTAAGTTGAAAATGCCTAGGAATATGTGAGTCATCACAAAATCTAGTTTGCCGCTACGTTGTAAGCTGCAAGTAGGTTACAGTTTTGCCGGTTATTTGTTTACTCGTAGTTTGCCGTGGCTTCACATGCAATGAGTGATTCTGAAATTCCTGATCTTTTACTTGATCCTGATTTATTAGAATGTAGTTCAGTTTCATAAACAAAATAACTAAACCAACAGGTATTTGTAAATATAACCAGTTTATGGGTGGTATTGATTTAGCTGTTCAATATAATGAACCGTGCAGTTTTACAAAACGAACAAATAAATGGTGGAGGACAATGTTTTTCTGGCTATTAGATGTAGCTGTAGTAAACAGTTTTATTATCTATAATTACAAAAAAAAGGAAATGAAAGAAAATCCTGTTAAAAAAATAGTTTCGCTAAAACTTGGTGAGGGAACGCATTGGTGATATTAGGAATAACCTGTATAGTGAGAGGGGTCGGCCGTCAAATATTGACAAAGAAGAAAGACTGAATTGGAAATTACATTTAAACTTTTCCAATGATAAAAATACTTCTAAGGATTGTGTAGTTTGCAGTAACAGGAAGATAAAAGGATGTAGAAGGGAAACAGTTTTTCACTACAAAACATGCGGCAGAAAACCAGGACTTCATCCGGAAGACTGTTTTCAAAGATATCATACTCTGCGAAATTACAAATAAGATAATAAAATCATGTACATACAGTATTAGTGAATAAAAATAGCTTAGTTTACTAAAATCATGTAAGAGAAAACAAAGTTTTCCATAAACAATAATGCAACCTGCAGGTGAGGAATTTATCCCAATTTAATTACAAGTGGGGAAGCAAAGCATGTTACGAAAATCCGAGAGCTAAGGGTTAATATTGATATTATGCAATATTAAAAACACATTCCCTTCAAATTAATCTATGTTTGTAATAAATTTTATTGTTTTCAGAGATACGGAACAAAAAATATCTTTGTTTAATTCATATTTAAATTTTTCATTTAAAAATCATGCCTATTATTATTTCTCCATAACGAACGATTAGATGTATAATTAATAGTTCCCCCAATTTTTGTGTTCATACTTTTTCTGTAGTTCATTATGATTGTAATTTGAAAAAATAATTAAATTATATTTAAGAAATCACCATATTTTATTTGACTCAAGCAATGTAACAAAACAAATTGTATGCAGCATAAAATTTACAGTAATTAAATGTTACAGATATTTGTGCGGTTTAGTCAAATTTTTGCCACAGTTTACCTATGAACTAATGCACATAATGTTGTCTATCAGGGTATATTTGTATCCGCTTCTATAGGGTATGTATTTTATTGTGTTGAGTTCGCTTATTTTGTTTTCGTTGTTCATGAGTATGTTGATTAGTAGGTGTGTCATGGAGTGGAAGGCGGCATGTTTGTGTTATCATTCCATTCCATGTTACACAGCTAGTCAACATAACCATGAATAACGATGCCAAAATAAAGAAACAACACAATAAAATATATAGCCTATAAAAACCAATACAAGCACACCCTGATAGACAACATTATGCACAAAAAACAACACACACACATGACACAACAATAACACACAAATACAAAAATACATAACATTAACATATCATGACATCGCATCACAAAATATAGCTTCCTCATTCAGCAAACTAAAATACAAAGTAGCCTTTAAACTAAATAACTAAGTAGCCTTTAACACAACTAAAAAACACCTACACAGTACAAAAACAATCCAGAACAAACACAACAGGACAACAGGAGAGGAGTATACAAAATCACATGTAACGACTCTCCCAGCTTCTACATTGTTCAAACAGGGAGAAACTTCACCCAACAATAAAAAAAACACATACAAAATATAAAAATCATAACCCAAATCAAACTTTCCCATTCACATACAGAATACACTACACACATATACATATATATATATACTAATCAAAAAGTCCTTCACTACATTAAAAAAAGCATCAAACTAAACACAACAGAAAACTATGAGATATACAAACATCACAAAAACCATCCACAATACATTCTAAACGACAAAACACACTCACAAACAAATACTATATTTTAAACCCATAATTAACAACTACTCTATCTACAATAACACATCACAGACTCACACTAATACAATACATCTAAGCAACAGTCCTGTCCATGACTTACAGAATTGAACAACGCACTGATCTAGTGGGAAACGAGCTTGCTGAAAAAAATCAGAAAGTAATGGGTTTTTCCCAATAGTAGTACACATTTATAGATATTTTTAGTTTAATATCTAAGCATCGTTCATGCAGACAACAAATACAAGAGTCATTCACTATTTTCTTCTTTTCAACATACAACTTTGAACAATGGCAATGATAATAATTGTCTATGACACTTAGCTCAGTGAAATGAGTGACGGTTTGGGTAATTGGTAATTATGATAACCATATATGGTTTGCGCAAATAAAACATTTTTAAAATGAAATAATAATATATAGGTCTACTAGTATGTGGCTCTCAAACTGCTCTTTTCATAACTATTAGACCTGCCTTAGCAGAATTATTTCAATGAAGGATGTCTAACCCAAGTAATCGGTACCACTGGAATCTTGCAGATATTTTTATACTTGTAGACAAATACTTGTATTTGCAGTTTGCTGCCCTGGAATCTTTATTGGAATTGATTGTCATGAGAACAACATAAAGTTCTTGTAAAAATTAGAGATGTTGGGTTATTACAATGCTTCTGCTAACAGGAAAGAAGGACCTGTCAATTTTGTAAAGCTGAGTCACAAGATTTCTTTAGCCAATTGTGAAGGAACGCAAGTGAGTGGATTATGTACAAATTACTTAGTTATATGTACAAGCTACTTACTAGCAAACGCCCACTCTTGGCTGTTGAGCAATTTGGTGGCGAGCTGACCAGTACAATCGAGAGAGCCTTCCTTCATTGTCCTCTTCATCTGGTTATAAAGTAAGGAAAAAGTCTATTAGTTTTTCCTGATCTAACTAGTAATACTTTATATCTGATCTTCAAAATTACTCTACAATTCTCTGGCCAGAAGTTATGTTGGAGTCAACTATTTTAAGAAAGACTAATACTCAGCAGAATGTGTTAAATCCAATATATAATCATTGGTGAATTACCTGAAGAATCTGGTTATTTAACATTTAATAATCAGTGGATCTAAAGATTTATCAGCTACATCAGTTCCATTTTTCTGAAAAAATTTGGTTTATGAACATAAAAAATAAATTCCTGAATTCCATTTCTATGCTGTTCTTAAGACCTTCCTCAAGATATAAAGATCAAACCATAACTCTAGGACGTTCGAGTTGCAGCTGCATGAAAGTGCTGAAGGAAAACTCATTATCGGATCTGAATTGCCTACAGTGCCTGTCTGTCAGTAGCCCCTTAGTTTTGCAACGATTAAACTCAGTTTGTTTGTCAAATCATCTCTCTTATCTACAGGGATCACAATAGTTAATAATATAAATTATGGGACACTTAAAGTTCTAAATTGCAAAAGCCACAGTGAATATTATGATTTTATTCAAGGGTATATGAAAATAATTTTGAACACAAAAGTTTATTACAACACAAACATTATCTAAACATTTTTAAAATACTGGAGTAAATCCCAAAGTAATAATATTTTATAGAAATTTTAAATTAAGAAGAGAACAAAATTTGGTAATAAATACTTCTATTTGAATTTCCTAATTTCTAATGCAAATTCCTTTTCCTGGAAAAAAAAATAATTTGTTTTTGTTAATGTGATGTTTTTATGCTATAAAAATATTTATATTTCAGCAGTTTTTTTTTGTACAATCTGTAAGTGAATATTAATTAAAATAATTCTTTCAGTGCTACAGTCACATCTCCAAGTCATGTGCATAAATTGTCAGCCTATAATTTTTTTGAAAATTTTAGTCCCTCTAGATTGCTTTTACTTGCTAGATTTTGTTGATTATTTATATTAAAATTAAAGTTATTTTGTGAAGTGTATACAAAATGATATTGATGATAGGACAATAAAATTTACTCATTAAATAATTAAGACTTTTCAATATGACTGTATGTTAAATCTTTCAAAATTTAATATAATTATCATACCCTTTTAAAAAAGTTACTACCGCACAAATTATAAAATAGATTATGGTCTTACATAACTCTGCAGTTAGTAACTACATTATCTATATGTAATTTTAAAACTTTGATCTTAAATTAGTTATATTCTATATTTAAATATAATATTTTATAACCAATTTAACACAAACTTGCTTTCTATCTTCAATCATATTTTGACGAATAACCTAATAATGCTTTTACAATATGCAAAAGTAAAAATAAGTAAAATTTAAATAATGTTCTAAAAATTATTACAAATTCAATTTTAATAACATCTGCATGCACAAATTATTCTTTACCACAAATCAATCATGTGAGACAAAGCATTTTATAAAGAACTAAAACTAGTTTTATTCCTTTATAAAACTAAATTATGTACTAATAATATATCCTATAACTTTTTTACAGCAAAGAAGATTTCATGGATGGTTTGGATAAATGCCTTTAATCCAATACTTCTTCGACCAACATAATCAAAAGCCTGGAGTAAAGGAGTAATCCTGCTCTAAAACCTATTTTATACTGTAAATAAAGTTTTGATATGTAAATAAATATTCGTTTAATTTATGTTTATATTTCCATCATTACTTATAACAACATTCCAACTTTACAACTTGCACAGCTGCACACTGGTCCCTGTATATTGGAAGTTCGAACATGGTAAACATTTTTCGTTAAATTCAGACGAACATTTGTTTAGATAGGTTTTTGGGGTTGCTGAGTAAGAATATGACATCAAAATAAATGAAGTTTGCAGTTTTTAATTTTTTTTTTTCACAATAGATTAGAAGAAGTAGTTTTTGAGTAACTATATCGACTACATAGCTGAAGTAATACTAAAAAAATAAAAAAATTTGTAATTGCTAAAATGCATCCTAAACTTGCAAAAAAGTTTTAAATTTCAAATTATGTTATTAATCATTACAAAATTAATTATTTATATATTTTTGAGGTTGTTGAACAATAATATGATGGCAAAAGAATAGAATATTGCCATTAAGTGCAAAAATCTCGCAATTTAAATTTGTTTTCATATCAGCATTAAAAAAATATTGGTTGACTATCGACCACCTAGCAGAAATAATAAAAAAAAATTAACAAATTTTTTGATGTACAAAATTTGAAAAAAACATCAAATTAATAAAAACTGAAAATGAAATTAACAAAACATTTTAGTTAATAATTTTTTAAAAAGAATGAATATGAGCCTTTTTTGTGGTTTTTCAGGTCCCTATTACTTACATCTATCACTCTGTATAACATTTTAAACTGAATCTCACCGAATCCCTTTACTTTTGTATTAATTGAAACTATATTTTTCCTAAAAATTAGTCGTTTTTTATCAAAATTTGTAAAACTTGAGCATTTTATCAAAAATATTTTTTATTGTATAAAAAGTACTAACCTTCCTGAGGAGAATCCATTTTTTAAAATTAGAATTGATACACTAGTTTTTACTTTAAGCGTCTTCAATGTTAAAAAACATTTAACACTTGGAAAAAATATCAATCATAGCTTACTGTATGCTCTCTTATCTTACCAATGCCGTAGCAGGTGAAAGTTATCGTATTGGGAACTTCAAATCATGTTACATCAACACCTATTCTACCTCTCTGTCGTAGTTAAAAGACTTGTGCAACTTTTTTTCCTACCATGTACGAATTTCCAATATATACAGAGACCACTGTGAGCTGTCTCCATTTTACTTTATATTATCTTAAAGTATCATATAATTCATTTACAGTAAAAACTCTGGACCGTGGCCATGACGGTTTAGCGAATAGACGGATAACAGAAACACTGTATTATTCCTCCAAAACTTAACCTCAATCAATTATATTAGAGACAGATACTACTCTCACAGCAATGTAATATATTTAGGAGTGTAAAGAAAACATAAACACGATTGTAATAGCAAATGAAACTATTTATTACATGATAAAAAGATCAGCACAGTAGCTACAAATGTAGTAAAATAATGTACAGTAATATAAACTTACAGGTGAAATAGTTCATGTAATTTAACAAACAAAGCGAACCCGTCACTAGACCTTAATACTTTATCTGCCGGCCACAATATCGGTGTTTTCATAAAGATTTGCCAAAATATTTTAAGCTTATTTTTAAATAATGTGTACTTATTCTTTGTTCTCCTATCATATCTAAGTATGATTATACTTTTGTTCACATAATATTTATAAAAATACGTGTTGGGCCAATTGGCCTGACATAGTTTTTTCCTGCCGTAAGTGATACATAAATAAAGTCCGTCAGACCAATTGGCCCGACATCGGTTTGATTTAATTATATTTTCTTATATGTGTAACCCTGTCTTAATATTTTTTGTGTTTTGTGTAAACAATAAACAACAAAACCACAATATCATGTTCTGGTTACCAACTGCAATAAAATTACTGATAAAAGTATTTGGAATACATTCAAATTCTCTAACATTCTCACTTCCCTCTGCAGGTAAAAACTGAAGAACTTAAACCACAGGGGCAGCTGTTCAACCAAAAGCCAATTTGGTTGTCAGCTTTTAGAAACCCTATCTTGAAATCCACTACACACGAGATTATCTTTACTAGCTAAACCTGTCTTGTGCACTTTTCTTATAGCTAGATTCACCATTTTACACCTCTTTGCAAGCATTTTTTGAAAAAATTATTAAAAAGAATAAATTTGCACCAAAGGTATAATATAGCATATGATTTTTCTTCTTATGAAATTTTTACGTTAAACAGACAATTTGCGTTACTTGCAAACGAGCTTAGAATTCTTGCAAATCTACAGTTAAATAAGTTATAAAATTCAATTTGTGAGGGTGCATTGTAATAGGTTACTCTTACCGAGTTCAGGCAAGGCAGGGATATTGACGTTGTAGATCGTTTTTAGTTGTAAACAAACTTTAAAAAAATATATTAGGTACTTCTTGAGGATATACTGTAGAGTCTCCATAATTCGAGGTAGATGGGACCGAGACCCCCTCGGATTACATGGAAATATGTTTGTTTGCATTAGAAAAAATAGGTGTTTTAATGAACTCTAATTCAGTACTATTATTAAGAATGCACAAAATCAGTTTATAGAACTTTATATGAACATTTATGAGCCCGACTCATTTCCTTTGTATACCTTTACACCTCTTTGCAAGCATTTTTTGAAAAAATTATTAAAAAGAATAAATTTGCACCAAAGGTATAATATAGCATATGATTTTTCTTCTTATGAAATGTTTACGTTAAACAGACAATTTGCATTACTTGCAAACGAGCTTAGAATTCTTGCAAATCTACAGTCAAATAAGTTATAAAATTCAATTTGTGAGGGTGCATTGTAATAGGTTACTCTTACCGAATTCAGGCAAGGCAGGGATATTGACGTTGTAGATCTTTTTTATTTGCAAACAAACTTTAAAAAAGAAATATTAGGTACTTCTTGAGGATATACTGTAGAGTCTCCATAATTCGAGGTAGATGGGACCGAGACCCCCTCGGATTACATGGAAATATGTTTGTTTGCATTAGAAAAAATAGGTGTTTTAATGAACTCTAATTCAGTACTATTATTAAGAATGCACAAAATCAGTTTATAGAACTTTATATGAACATTTATGAGCCCGACTCATTTCTTTTGTATACCGTATTAATATAAACATATCTTGGAAGCCTGACTTTCGTTTACATACCGTATTGATATAAAGCCCGCATTTATTGGAAGCCCAACTTATTTCCTTTGTATACGGTATTGATGTGTACATTTCATGGAAGTCCGACCTATTTCCTTCGCATACAGTTTTGATATGAACATTTTTTAGAAGCCCTGCTCTTTTCCTTTGCATAGCATATGGCTACAAACATTTTTTGAAATCCCGATTCATCATTTTCTTTCAAATAAATAAAATAGGCTCAAATAGAAATATTCTCGAATATAATGGAACCTCGAATTATCGGGACTCGGAATTTCGAGACTCTACTGTAGTTATGAATATAATGACGAACACCTGAATATATGGTATTCTGTATGTCTTTTAAATGCAGAGGAAACCATAAAAAACAAGAAAAAACAAAACAATTTCCTTAAATAAATTATTTTTACTTACTTCTTAATATATTTGTCTATCTCTTGCACAAAATTACATACAAAAAATATGTTTCACAAAATTATCTATAAAATCTCAACAATGATCAAATGGAGGTATTTTATCACTTAAAATAGAACTGAATTAATATTATTTTGCCTTTGCAATAAAATTATTAGCCTATATAATTAAATATTCATTATTATAACAGTATAATATTTACAATTACGTAAATTACATATATATATATATATATATGAAGTTAATATATTACTATGTAAGTAATTTATATAAGATATATATATATATATATATATATATATATATATATATATATATATATATATAGTTAACTGCTTTAAAAACAATAAATATACAAACTTTTATACTTAATGTTCCTTACTTTCAGTAAAATCACGGGTTTCTCGTATACACTGAAGCGTCTTGCAATGTTTGAAGTTTTATACTATCCCAAAGCCAAGCGACATCTACATTCTTAGCTCCTTCTATTAGTTCATACTGTTTCTAGAAAATTATTAAACACACTTGAAATATCTGTTTAGTCAAATCAATAATATGAAAATGGTATTACTAAAAGAAATACAGGGTTGTCATAAAAGAATGGTGCGGTCACAAACATGGTTTAAAGAAAAACGTAATTACTTACAGTTAATGTTGTTTATTCATCTAATTTGTCGTTTGAAGTAGTTTTGTTTACATTATTAATCAATTTCAATATGAGCACTCGTAGTCACTCAACAAATGTCCAAACAATACTCAACTTCTCTCCAAACATTCGTTAACATTTCTTGGGTTATGGTTGTCATTGCTTCATTAATCCTGTTTTTTAAGTGGTTCAGGTCGCGAATTTTTTGTGAATAAACAACGCTTTTGATGTATCCCCACAAGGAATAAAATCACAAGGAGTCAGCTCTGGACTCCTTGGAGGTCAAAGCATAGGTCTTTGCCGGCCTATCCGTCGATATCCAAATTTTTCGTTCAAAGCATCCGTGACCAATGCACTGAAGTGTGGGGGGGGGCACCGTCTTGTTGGAAATGAAGTTGATGAATGTTTTCGAGAGATACCAATATAGCATCTAGAAATTTCCCTACAATCTTCCTACGAATTACTGAAACTGCACCATTCTTTTATAACCCTTTTTAAAAAAACTCATAAATGATATCCTTACTGTGTCCTGTGTGACAATGAAATGTGTTGATTCCTCAGCCTTCTCTTCAGGCAACACCTCTCCCCCATATCTAAAAACTGTTAAGGTCATTAGATCTGCGTATTCAGACACTGCAAATGTCAGTTACGAAGAAATATTTTTTAAGAAAAAAAATAAAGTAAAAAAAATTATTTAATAACAAATATCAAATTGAAAAAGTTTTATGCTAATCAAACTCAGCATAAAAAGGGCTTGCAGATGGCTTCAGGAATGTTGGGATAACAAAACATACTTCCAACAATAGGAATGCAATGTTGAACTAGGGAGATTTTATACCTGTTGGGGGCTTTCAATTTCTCAATTATATTATTGAATGACAAGGTTTCTATTTACAAATTAAAACGACATAAATTATTAAAAGTTTAGAAACTTGTACATATTAATGTTACTATACCAATACCTAAAATGGAAAAAGAGGTGAAGAGGTTTTATACAATAATTTTGTATATATACTAATTAGAACATAAAGTACTGGGGCGGGTGAGAATATAGTTTATTACTTATAATTAGAAAACAAATAATCTAATACTTTATAAAAATAATAAATATTAATTTAGTTGTAAGTAATTAGAATGAAATTACATACAAACCCTTAAATACAAATATGAACAGATACTAAATAAAAGAAAATACATAACGAAAATTATTATTAATAAATTTTCAAATTACGTTAATATTTATGTTTAATTTGAATGGAAAAATAAAGCACAAAAATACCAAATCAAATTATTTTAAAAATGAATGTACTCAATCTTTATTTTGTATATGTAAAATGTAAACGGTGTTCAAATTTTGAAAACAAAATTGTAAATAACTTGATAAAATTATAGGTATTATTAGATAGATATTTACATTATAGGTTTTAAGTACCAAAAGCAATGAGCACTTCCTAAAATTTTTAATGCATTTGGTTTAGATATTTGAAATGTATATTTTGTTTTTATTTTGAATATTTTCAAAAGTTGAATGGATTTAAAAGTATAATCGATTAAACAATTTTAAACAGATAAAATTGTTAGCGTATAATGTATTTAAAAAATTAATTATTAATATCAATTTTATTGGGGCTAATATATGATCCAATTTTTGTCTAAGATGAATTTTATAAAATACCTATTGGTGTTATTGGAAACTAAACAAAATTTATAAACAGCTTTATAAGCATATGGTTTGTAACAGGTTATAACTACTTATTACGATAAAATCATGTAAAAATATATGAGCATTTTAAATAAAAATCATGTAATTGTTAAACTTAAGATTTTCTATCTAACAGTAAACCCCTAGATTAAATATAAACCAGGTATGGTGTATGTCACCAAAACCTTGTAATTGTTAAGGACAAATAGATTAAGATATGGGGTAAAACGCCACAAGGCATCCCTTCTTTGACATCCAAAAAACATGGAATGATCACTCTGTCTAAAGTCAAGATATTACAATACACTTTGGGGGATAATTGTTTATCTAATTACAGAGAAATTTACATAGATTTCACTGCCCTGCCATCTGTAACTTCTACAAGTAGACAATTTGGAGCACTTTGGCGTTATTAATCATGTTTACACTTGCAGAGATTATTGTTAAATAAAAGCGGTTGCTTGCGAGTCAGGAACAATGTCTCAATAACGGGTACATTATCGTCTTCAGGTCTTATTCCTTCTGTATTTTATTAAAAAATATCACCTTGACATAACCTTAGTGTATTTATGAAAGCAGCGCATATACGCTTTCATTAGCTCACAGCACCTTTATCCATGTGTGCTAGCGATAAACTGAAGAAAGCTTGAATCACATATCCGTTATTGAAATGTTGTCTGTATAAATAAATAGCTGTACCTGACTCACAAGTGAACCGCTTTTATTTTTACTTTGAAGTTGTTGGTATGTTGGGTTTGATGACATAATGCTTAGCTTGATAAGGAAGAGAGATTTGTTTTAAAAGAGAGGAAGAACACCACAATAATGCTTATCTAATTCTGAGGTTTGAGAGATGGTAAGGCATATGTATGGCAGAAATCAAGGAATCGGTACCTAACCAAAAACTTGTGATACAGTCACAACACTGTTGAGTTAAATCTGTAAAAGGATACGCGATGTAGTATCTCTCAAGAAGTTCTCTTGTAGGTAATCCCGCTTCAGGTAGTATTAATTTCACTCCAACAAAAACATCCGGCAATGGCTGTAATAATTAAAATGTAAATTAACCCTCACAACACAGATAAAACACTGCTAAAGATAAAAATTGTTTGTAATATGTAATGTATTAACATGTAAATTTAAGCTATCTATGTTTGTGGAAAGTGAGGATGAATTGGTTTTTACACTTACTAAATTATAAAAACCTTTTCTATATTTTACATGAAGAATCTTTTACAATACTGCAAAGTATATATAACTTATACTGAAATAAATATAAATAATGCACATGTGTATATTGTATGTTTGTTTATAAAAACAAAGTTGGGGGTTAAAAATTAAGTAAAACTTAAGAAAGTTAAAAGAAGTGGTTTGCTCTTGAATTTTGTAGTCTATTACATTCGGTGAAACTTAATTAATAATTTTTACATTAGTTTATGACTATCAGAAATTTGTAAAAACTTACTGAGATAGAACGTTTTCAATCACTACATGACTGATGAAGATCGCCACGGAGCGATTGAAAGCGTTCTTTCTCAGTAAATTTTTACAAATTAAAAAAAAAGAATTAAAGTTCGGATAGTCATACACTAATGTAAAGGTTATTAATTTGTTTACATTGATTTAATAAATGTATGTATCTCAAAAATTGCATTCAGATAATTCAATGTTAGTTCACTGTTCATTTAAATATTTGTTACTGTTCTTATAAAAATAATGTAAACATAGAAATGTGGAGAAAAAACTGATATTAAAAAAATAGGTGATTTTAAAAGGGTACATTTAAATCATTTAACAATTAAAGAAAACTCAGAAATTATGATTACTTGAAGTAATAACATTAAAAAACAAGTGAAAATATAAAGCTTATTTTTAATTATTAATAGTAATAAAGTACCTTAGAAATATAATAAAAAATCCAAGTTTTAATTACGACCATACTATCTGATAACTTGATTTCTAAACTCATAGAGTACTATAGAAAAAAAAATAATAATATGTATACAGACGAAGAGAGAGAGAGAGAGGAAGAGACCTGGCTCGGTTTATCATCACTCTTTGAATACAATTTTCACAAGACATACATTTCTTTTACAACTTTTACAGCTAACCAACACAGACACAAACACAAATATAAATAAAATTCACTTTTACCCACCATATTTTCACTAAAATAAAAACAAATTTTTAAGGTAAGGGAAGTGAACTTGAAGACAGTATTAAATAAAACTGATTGAAGAATGTAGAGTGAAAACTAGTGATAGTACTTTATTATTCTGAATAATCTACTAAACTTTTGGTCGTCAAATTAATACCTTTCACTCAATTTTAAATTAAAGTTTTAAAATTATTAGTAATATTAAACCTGTATTTGTTAATAAACACCCCTACAATGCCTTTTTATTAAAAATATTTTTCAAAATTAAAAAGGTATTTTATATGTTTGTTACAACTTCATAAATTGTATAAGCAAGTGTGTATTGCATATTGAAGTGCATATTACACTTCTAGCAATAGGCATGTTTAAACTAAATATAGTTGTTTAAAGTGATGTATAAATTCCAGAATTATATATTTATGCTTTGATCAAAAATAAATATCACTTCTAACATAGCTGATATTTTGTTAAAGTTATTATCAATATTAGAACTCAAAAATTAATGTCTTCAACCTTAAACTTAGTACTCCGACTTAGTTAGAACTGTAACACATCATGATCTATGAAATACATGCCTGTATTGTCACTAAAAGAACGGAACATCCCTTCTAACTTCATCGAACATTTAATGTATTAAACCCAATAAATTCAAACTTTAGGAAGTTCACAATTTTATTTTGCTACCCCATTTTTAAGGGACAAATAGATGTTGGGCTGGGTTTTTTTAATTATTCATGGTGTTCTTCCAGAATCTCTAATATTTTAATTTGTTTAGTTTCAAATTTCACCATTTTTTCCAAAGTCTAACTTTTACAAACGTTCTTTTTTTATAAGTTTTGTTACTAAAACTATACAGTACCTAAAAAAACATGAAAATGCCACTTAATATGCTATAACTACTTTTTTTTTTTTAAATAAAAATCATTATTATTCAAATAATTATTGTAAGAAATAGAGCACAAATAGAGTACAGAATATAAAAACTGAAACTGATTTGGTTACAATGCACAACATATACAAATTACTTTGACTATTATTCAAATATTTAACTGATAAAAATCATAAGCTATACTGCAAGGCTGTATACAAGAGGAGTGCTCAAGGCGCTCAAGCCCCATTCTGAAATTGCAAACACAAAAAGAAAAGATAGATACACGACCATTTATTATTTTCTATTAGCTAAACTTACATACTTTCTATATATATATTTCACTACTTTATATATTTCAACTATCATTCTAATGAAATCAAAAAATATACCTAAAACCTGTACTTTCAAGACTTCAATATCCAAAGATTCTCCCGGCGCAGTTCCACCTGAATGTCCCCTCCCTAACTCCCCGATTGTTGGGGAACCCTCCAAATTTTTGTATATATATATATATATATGCCCCTGTTATACTGAAAACTGTTAAATCTAAAGAAATAAAAGATTTTCTTGTGTTGGGATGACAAATCATTCTAATAATGCTAACTAAAAGACTGTCAGCAGATTTTACAACAGCTAGAAACATTAAAGTAAGTAATGACTTCTGATCAATTATAGAAATATTAACAAAAAATAATGTTATTTTGAGTGATCACTACAAAGAGAATAAAAATATTCTAAATACAAAAAAAAAAATTATGAAGTACCTTTTTCAAAACTTTTAGAATCTTTTTTGGTGGCTCATTAGATTCAGCTTCATCCCTTTTAACACAGAGAATGTCTCTTTTAAAAGTTTTTGTACCACTGTGATCCACGACATCCTAAAAAAAAAAATTTTTTTTTACTACTAGTATGATAATGCAAAAATAAGGTGAATTGATTAAAGCATTCACTTCCTACTAGTAGCAGGGTTATTTAAACTTTCAAATACTACTGTTAAAAGAATTAAAATTTGTCTTCATAGTTTGTCACACACAAAAAATTAAAATATTTACATAAAGACTAGAAAACACATTCAATTATAGGATATGATCTGTGAGCAGTATAATTAATACATATTATATTGTACCCATATGGACAAGTTGTGTGAAAATGCACTGGGCTTTTTTAGCATATTTATAAAAACCCATAACTTTTGTTACTATTCAAACAAAATAAACTATAATTCTGTGTATTATTATATAAAAACATTATGTTTCTGTCATCCTAATACATCTGTAGTTCAGCAGTCAAGTTTACCACGCTCTGCAACCACATTAGCTATAAAACCAACAAATGATTAAAGTGGCATACACTCACTGCAAGTCAGAAACTATTGAGATGGTTAGGACCAATGTAGGTAGGTCATCCATGGAATGGTCTAGGTCTGATGATTGGCGCAAGTGGGGTAAAGTTACTTACTTACTAACCAACGCACAACATTTGCAGTTGAGCCATTTGGCCAAGATGGGCCTCATTGAAGATGGGACTGTTGTAATCCTTAAGTTCACTACCACTCAGCAGACACTCTGGAGTCGGTAGCACATGGATGCAGTGGAGGTGCTGAGCGAGGTAATCAAGGTCGGTTCCATCTGAAAGCTGCAACGATAACAGCTCGGGGCAAGTTATGGTCAATTGGTCTCCTCGTCACAAGACTTTCCCACTGCTTTCCCGCTGAGAGTTCCCTCTATCGAACATAATTCCATTTTTTTGTGGACATCTTTAATAAGGGCCTGGAGGACTGTAGAGAACTCAGATGCTCGAACTGAGGGAAGCTGGTTCCCTGCTTGGCTAATTGATCAGCCTTTTCATTGCCAGTGATGTTTACATGCCTCGGTAACCACTGGAAATTAAGTACCCACCCGGCATTTATGAGAGTATTTAGTTTTCTTTTAGTCTTTGTTTCTACTACGGACAGTATGTGAGTTCCCAGAGATGGTGGTCTTAGTGTCAACTAGGTAGAAAATATGGTAACACACACACAAATATACATTTTCTTTTAACTTGGGTCTGGACCCCCCAGAACTTACTAAGCCCTTTTGGCAGGCGACCTCGAGCGAGAAGCCTCTTTCTCAGATGCGCAAGCGGTTAGTATCGCTACTGGGCGTGAAGGAAACAGGATTGATTGCCTTCTACCAAGCTGATAAGCTCTATTCATGGAGAAACAGGAGATAATGAAATGAAACAGTAAAAAACCTAATAAAAAAACCCTCCCAGGAAGAACTGTGAGAGCTAGGATATCCTAATGTTAAGGGATAATGAGGGGTATTACTTATAGTCCAATATATTTCAGCACTGCTATCTATCGAAAAGTAGCATAATTCCAATTAGACCACTGTGACAGTAAAAAGTGCATGTTGCCATACCTATTTTTGCTATTAACACAATTTCCTAAAAAAAGAGGTTTGGCTCACTCTAGCTTTAACAGCTTCAACTTAGGGTTATACTAATTAATTAAATATACCTAAAGTAACCAATCTGATTATTCTAATCCATTATACTTATTACTAAGTAAAAACTATCCTTTTATGCAATAAGTTACATTCAAATGTCTCTGTAATACACAACGTGAAGCTGAAATTGGCAAAAAATTATTTATTTGTTGGAAAATATAGCCTACAGAAATTTTAAATAATAATAAAAGTAAGTAACTTCCTTTTAAATAACAAGTAAGTAATACAAAACATCTACAATGCAGGTGTGTGCCAGTAAATGTTCATTTATTTATAATTAATTATAAGAAGTTTCTTGATGTAATCATCTTGAATTCACTGATGAAACTAATTTTAAACTACTTAACTAAGTGAATACATAATTGTTTACTTGCTGACAGTCGTTCCTTTTACGAAGCTAGCACGAGTAGAGTGTTAGCTTCGTAAAAGGAACGACTGTTTTGAAACGTGTCAGCAAGTAAGCAATTCACGTATTCACTTAGTTAAGTAGTTTAAAATGAGTAATTATAAGAACTATGGTGCTATTTATAACAATTCTCCCCCCCCCCCCCAAAGATATTTTAAATAAGATACAACTGTTTAAGAAGTCAGCTCAGCAAAATTTTTAAGTAAACAAACTTACAATTGTTTTTAATTTCACAGAAGAGTTTGAATTTTCTAACTTCCTTTTCACAGAAGTTAAGCACTCCACCACAGACGGTGACGAAACGTCAGGCGACCTTTTTTTCCTGGGTGAAGGTGAATTGCCTGGTAGTTTCTTCCTTGGTGATGGTGATGGAGATGGTGAAGGTGAAGGTGTTTTTTTTGTAGGTGTTGAAGTAGGTGTAGGACTCTGTGATGTTGAACTTGTTAAGGCAAAATCTGAAGTGTCTTTTGACTTCTTGTAGAGTTCCTAAAAAATGCTCCACAAATTAACGTAAAAATATCAGAACAATATACATTATAAAATATAAATTATATTAAAAAAGGCCTACTTTGATTTATAATGAAGATGGCCATTTTGGGATATGGATCATTTTGTCAAGTAAAATAGGAACAGAACTCTTACTTTTATGGATGGGATAGTGACGATAGGAAAACTATATTTGGATGTATAATGGGATTTTAGGGGTAATACTAGAGTATAAATGGTTGCTTAAAGT
This sequence comes from Prosapia bicincta, assembly GCA_036971475.1. Classification (NCBI taxonomy): domain Eukaryota; kingdom Metazoa; phylum Arthropoda; class Insecta; order Hemiptera; family Cercopidae; genus Prosapia; species Prosapia bicincta. The sequence goes on along the minus strand of JBAIZL010000001.1, from coordinate 249,973,801 downwards.
GTGTTTGGGGTAAAATTTGATGGTTCTGTACTGTTTGGTTGTGTGGAGTTTGTTATTTTTATTATGATTATGAATAATTTGCAGTTTTCTTAGTATGTTTGTTTAATTTGTAACAGTGAAGTGTTCAACAACATTTGACTGAATTTTCGCTTTGTGGTTTTGTGAGAGCTTTAATGAATGGCTCAAATAATATTTGATCATAAGACGTACATTTTTTTATAAAAAAATCCATCATGAGTTCAATTTTTTCTAATAGGGCTAAATCACTATGTTAATTCAGCTTACTTTCAATTCTAGGAGTGAAGTGGCAGACATCCAATCTTTATCACCACGGACTCTGGTAATTCTGGGGAAACGTATGGATATTCCAGAGGTGTGTACTTCATGCTGGGTGAATTCTGCACCAGTAATTTCCCAGACTGGTTGAGACTTAAAAAATGTTAAATTAAATAATGATTAAAGTTTAAATAAATTTAAAAATACTACTGTAAGTTCAGTCTTATATTTTGACTTTTAATTTTTTTTTTTTAGCGAAACTGGGATTTCATACAATAACTATATATATTTTTAACTAAAAATTTTAAATATATTTCACATAGATAGAAAATATTTCAATTCTTGTTTCTTACATTGTAAGAAATTATATTACAAACTAGAGCTAAGCTTGTGAGAATAACTTACTACGACATACACTTATATAATCAGTTATCAGAAATTTGGCATTAAACATGTTAACACATTTTATAAGAACTAAGTTATTTACAAATATTTTTGTGATATATTGTCTTTATCTTTGTTTAAACATTCATAACATTAAAAAGTAACACTAACAACTGAGAAACAGAAAAGTATAAAATCATTTATTTTATAATTTAACAGTGAGATTTTCTTAAATTCTTAAAAACATTACTAACAGACTTGATACCACTCTGTCAAAAAAAATCTACACATATAAACCAGCTACCCCACAAAACCACTATTATGTTTCTATTCCTAACCAACGTTCAACGTAAGCACTGCCCAAGAGAGCTCAAACAAACCAATAGTGGTTTATTTGCGACATTGTTTGCATGTCATTTATATTCCTTTCACAAATCAACGTCTGTTTTAACAGATTGATATTTTCATATCGACCTATAGTGGTGTCTGGCACAAATGTAATACCTGAATGTTCAGATGATTCCTCAACCTAAAAAACCACTTCAACGCTATATAGATTATAATCAAAAGGTACTTAACTAAGTAAATACGTAATGGCTTACTTGCTGAGGCATTTCAAAACATTTGTTCCTTTTACGACCCCCTTGAGTAGAGGGTTAGCTTTGTAAAAGGAAAGAATGTTTTGAAACGTGTCAGCAAGTAAGCCCTTACGTATTCACTTAGTTAAGTACCTTTTAATTATAGTTTAATCAGTGAATTCAAGATGATTACATCAAGCAGCTAAATAAATATTCTTTTTTTTTTTGTTAAACCTTTTACTGTAGAACAATGTCAATGTTTTTCAAAACTAACAATGAGTACTAAGTCCAGGGACATTGTAATAAAATACTACATTTAGGCAAATTCCATCTATGAAATCCTTAATTACATATTGTCTTCATAGTCTTATAATCTGTGGAGCTGAAAAGTGATTGAGGTAACACATTAAATAACACAGGCATTTTACACAAGATTCATTTGTAAGGATTATTAAGACAAACTGTTTGGTTTTTGTATGGCCACTAGTTTCAAACAATGCCATTAAAGGTAGGCCTCACCAATCAATGAAAGTTGACATTATAGAAGCTTTTGTGTAAGTTTAGTTATAGTAAACAAAATTATTAATACTCGTCTTCATTTCTGTTAGGAATATTTCTATATGTTTGAGTACAGTTTTTTGCCATTCGTATCGAATCAATAATCTCCTCTGTTGAAACGTTTCGGGGTAAATCCATTTTAAAAACTTAAGTTTTGAAAACGGAATTACTCCGAAACGCGTTAACAGAGGAGAATATTGAATTGTTAGGAATGGCAGAAAACTGTACTCAAACATATTATAGTAAACGCGTATTCTAGAGAGAGTTTTTTGTGAATTTAACATAGTAAAATAAATAAAAATAATAAATTTTAGAAGATTTGTACAGATTTAGATATTTCTTCAATAGACCTAATGAGTAATTCAATGGATAACATATGTAAACCTGTTTTTGTAATTCAATCAGTAAAATTTTAGTTTTTCTTAGAAACATTGTCTTAGAATGTAAAATAATTAAATAAATAGTGGCTTATATGTAGAAAGTTAGGTCTATGATAAGAATTTGTTGCTAGAGACTGACCAGCTCATATATGAGCCATACCAAAAACACTAAATACAGCAACAACAAAATTATGGATTGAACAAACATACACCTAGGGTTATTATGCAGTATAGAAACTTATTGCAAAAAAACATTTTTTATTGGTTTGTAATAAAGGTGACACCAACATTAACTTGGTGTCTGTACAAAGATTATATTTTAACATCGATCTCTCAGAATGTTGGTCTGTCATAGATGCACTGGTCAGTAGCAAATATGTTCAAAAATTAAATTTTTAACAAAATTTACTAACTTAAATGCATATCTTACTCTGATTAATACTTTATATGTTATACTTTTATACTGTATTTCTGATGAAACTATTGTAAATAAACATACCGATCTTTATTAATATTGATATTTACAACAATTTGAATTGGGTAAGGAAATGTTGATATGTAAATTAAATACATTTAATCTAAAAAGTGTACTATAAGTAATTGTTGTGTAACTAAGTGAATACTTTTAAACTTACTTGCTTTTGTGTTTCGAAACAATCACGTACTTCGTGTCATCTACTTTGAATAGAGAGTCAGCTTCGTAAATGAAAGAATTGTTTCGAAATGCATCAGCAAATATGTTCAAAAGTATTCACTTAGTTACGCAATAATTACTTATAGAATTACTTTTCATTGAATCCAAGATGATTAAAACAAGCAACTTTAAAAGGTTTAGCTGGTAGCCACCTCTTCTAGACCTTGATAAATAATAGGAATATGGCTCTTCTATCAACATATATGTACAATAGTTCTCGCTTTCTTTATTCACACTTAGAGGACCACGACCTATAACTGTGATTTTCGCCTGGAGACCAGGGGTTTTTATTATTACCAATTTTATTAATGCCCTTGCTGTATTACTACCAAACTGACAGTTTTAAAAAGCCCTGCCTTATAAAATAGCAAATTAATTGTATTACAGTAATTTTCACAAACTATTATTTTTTAAATTAATAAAAATAAACAATATAACAAATTTAAAAAATAAATTTAAATAAGAACATACACAATTTAGTTCAATACCTAGTTCTGAAGACATCACTGTTCAAAGACAGTCTACATTTTAGGAAGATGAGTTACACAAATCATATATAATAAAAAATTATGAAAAACAAAACCATAGTCTATAGATAGTTTTGTAACGTTGACATTTTTAAAGCTTTGTAATGACTTGCCTATTTAGGAGAGTTCTTTATCTAACATTTATTTTATATATTATATGAAGCATTTTAAACTGTAATTTGGACAAATGACAAATTATATAAAGATTGATATAAAAGATGTGAATTCTTTGTATACCATGTTTACACAAACTTAAATTAAATATTTAAAAACTTACTGAACCCAAATGTTTTCTTTCACTCACCAGTAGTGTTTTATAGACACTGATGATTCTCAGTTAGTTTTGAAAAAAGTTTTTTTTTAAATTTTGTGTGTCATAGATTATGGTGAAAGACTTTATTGAAAGTCATGAACAACAAAATGCACAAGAAAAAAAGTATAGCTTTAATACTTGTATTTTTATATATTTCCAACATCTCCTTTTGCATCATTAGTTATTTAAACCTAAGAAATACTAAAAAACTGTGAAACTAATAATACTTACTTTAGGATCACGTGCTACGAAATCAGGAATCATAGTTCTGGTACAATTCAACCATGCTGGTACTTTATCAGCATCTTTACTTATTTTCACCATGTCTAATTCATTCTGTAAATATAAAAAAGTGGAGAACACAAATTCTAATAAAAACAATAAACGGTACTTTGGTTTTATACTGACCACACACCTATAAGAAACAAAGAAGGTGGAATGTATATGCCATGCCAAAAAGATGGTAACTGCGAAGATTTGGTATGAACATCGTTCCCTTTCTCATCGTCAAGACTTATCGCTACCCCTTCTCTATAAGCAATAACGGACAGCGCTTGTTTAGAAAGTGCGTCTCATCGACCTTCGCTATAACTGATTTTCATATGCTGTAGATTATTTTTCTGAGCAGAAGTTTGTTGCAGTGATAGGCCATAGAATAAAAATTTGGGATTTGCCTAGTAGTGAATTCGCCGACATCATTGAGTTTCGGGCACCACAGTCAACCCAATACGAGATCTGTTCAAAAAATACAGACTGTTTGAATTTCGCGGCTCAAGTTAGTTTCAGGAGAATCCGCTTGGTGTCTCCTTCAAGTTACTCTCCTCCCCAACGCACACACTTATCCTAACGGTGTTTCCACTTATTAAAACAGTCCTGGTACGCTTCTTTTGTGATGGCTTTCAGCTCCTTCGTCGTATTTACCTTAATCTCCGAAATCGTTTCAAATCTTCTTCCTTTGAAGGGTTATTTGAGTTTTGGGAATAAGAAAAAGCCACAAGGAGCAAGGTCAGGTGAGTAGGGAGGGGGAAGAACAGTGATCGAGTGTTTGGCTAAAAACTCACGAGTTCTGAGTGCTGAGTGAGCTGGAGCATTGTCGTGATGGAAAAACCAGTTATCATTTCTCCACAGTTCTGGCCTTTAGCGTCGGATGGCGTTCCTCAGACGTTTCAGTACTTCAATGTAGGTAATCTGGTTGACTGTAGAGCCTTCAGGGAGGTACTCGTAGTGAACAACACCCTTAGCATCAAAAAAAAACTGTCAGCATCACCTTCACATTCGATCGAACTTGGCGAGCTTTTTTGGGTCTTGGGGACGTTTGACTCACCCATTGGGAGGATTGGACCTTCGTTTCAATGTCGTAACCATACACCCATGATTCATCACCGGTTATAATTCTTGACAAAAAGTTCTCATCTTCATTTGAACGATCAAGCAGTTCCCGACAAACCCGGACGTGATTGGCTTTTTGGTCGTCGGTCATCAGGCGTGGCATAAATTTCCAGCAACGCGGTGCATCTTCAATTTTTCAGTCAAAATCTCGTAACAAGATACAACTGATATCCCACGCTCTTCGGAAAGCTCCCTAATAGTCAGACATCGATTTTTGCGCACCAGGGTGTTGATTTTGTCAACGTGTGGGTCGTCAGTTGACGTTGAAGGACGTCCAGGACGCTCATCGTCATCAATCGACTGTCGGCAACCCTTGAAACGTTCATGACACTTGAAACATGCAGTACGCTTCATGGCAACATCGCCATAGGCCGTGTTAAGCATGGCAAATGTTTCTGTTGCAGATTTCCCTAGTTTTACACAAAATTTCACAGCAATTCGTTGCTCCTTCAGGCTGTCCATTTCACAATCCGACAAACGAAAAAAACACTCTTTACTAAACTGCGTGTAACTAATCAACAAATGAAGATATCTGCGACAGAAATACCGCGTTTTAATCAACTGATTTAAACGAACCTAGCGACACCAAGCGGATTCTCCTGAAACTAACTTGAGCCGCGAAATTCAAACAGTTCGCATATTTTTTGAACAGACCTCGTAAGACAAATATTTTGTTAAGTTGTTTATTTTATCACTCAAGAGTTGTATTTTTATTCCATAATGTTGTTTTATATACTGTAACCTTTATAGAATGGGCTATATAATGATGTTTAAGAATTGGAAGAATAGATTAGAAATAACTCACAAAAAATGTGAAATCGGAGAAATTCATTAAGAGATTGGTTACATTAAATTAAAACTAATTTTAGGTGAAAGCCTAGAAAAGGTTTTAACATATAAAAAAGATTCTGAACTGGAAATAATGCATTAGGAAATTTGTTGGATCAAATAACCTAACAAATAAAATTAGAACAAGATAATATAATAATAATAAAATAAAAGAAATTGTAAACTTTGTTAACATAGGGCATACGTAATTACTTGAATGAGAAGGTAAAACACGATTGTAAACAATGAAGTGAGATAGGGGTAAGGTTTGCATTAATCCATGCCAAACACACACATTTCGGAATTATTACAAAAGTAAAAAGCAAAGACACTGCACACACAAATAATAGTAATTAAATAAACACTGGAAGGTTTGTTGAGGATAGGATAGGTGAAGCAGTATGTTAACCAAATTAAAACGGTTGAAAACAATTTCGTTAGTTGATCAAATTAAAGCCAAGGAAATAGGTCAGTGTTACAGTCGACTCTAGTGGGAAAAAAAGGAACCTCATTACATGAAAGCAAAGGTTTATGGGTAATTAATATGGAATTTGGAGAAGGAATTGGCGCCATGTTTAAAGATTTTAAAAATGAAAACGACGCGTTAGTCTGGCTTGGGCAGCCGAACGAAGCGAAGCCATTCTTAGAAGCCAAAATCCCGTTTGGAGCATATCATCAAAATTATACGAATGTCAAGAAACGTGGCCAAATAAAACGAAAATAAGTGAATTTAAAACTTATAATACAGTTTATTATAATTAAAGTAACCAATAAGAACTTAATTGTGTGTGAAACATAAATTTAAAGAGAACTGAATCCTATATGAACAACCAGCAAAACTCCGAAAATCGATAAGTATATAGCGCTATAAAAATAAACCTTCATTGAACTTTTAAAGTTATAAAACGAAAATTATAAAAAATTCTAAAATTGTAAATTATTAGAATATCTTGAAATAATATAATAGTTTAGTAGTAAGATAGCTAATCCAGTTCACACAGGTAAGGGACCTTTTTCTTTCAAAATTTAAGATTTTACTTCAGGAAGCTAATTATTAAAACTAATTTTTAAAATAATTTTATTTATTAAAATTTATTTAATTAACCAAAGAGTTAGAAGATATAGCCCATGCATAAAACCCCGAGATAATAAGAGATCTTAGAAAATAGCCTAGGTTATAAAATCTTGTAACTAACATATTAAGAATTGAGTTTTGTCTATTTTGTTAAAACTTGTTAAATGTTTTTGTTCTGTTTATTGTTTAAATTAAAAAATTGTTAAAATTAAAAGAATTTAAATTATTCCTGAGTTTTTGTTTTAAATTTAATAGAAATTAATTCATTCATTCAATAAAAAAAAAATCATTCTCTTATAAGAAAAACATTATAATACATTCCAAGTTTAGTTGGTGTAAGCTGATAATTATATCAACTTACTTCCTCTTTAGGTGTGTGGTCGGTATAATAACAAAGTACCCAACAAACATTTATGTTACACATTAATTCTGATACTCCATTGTTACAGGACGTTTTGTATGAAACTTGAGTAATGCACAAACAAGTGCTTTATAAATATAATTAGACTCCAAAAGTCTATATTATGTCTTTTATATTTGAGTGCTGAATATTTCCCTAAACATATTAGAAAAAATAATTTTAAGGTTATAGATCAATGTTATCAACCTGAAATTAAAATTATAACAAGTTTCCCTTTTTTGTTCTTATTTACTAAACTACTATAAAACTTTTACAATTTTATTTTTAAAACTATGTAGTTTAATACAGTGTTCAGCAATATACATCAGTATTCCGTATTTGATTTTACTTTTCCATACATATATTTATTAAACTGTAGCGAAACCAAGCTACGAGATATTAACAATTTTTTTCAGTTTAATGACATTTAAATACTATTTGTCTAATACAGCCACTGACAATAAATTCAAATTAATATGAATACACTCAAAAGCAATGCTATTTGACATAATTACATCTAAAATTTCTTCTAACCACCAAATAGAGTTTCCCTACTACATCTTATCCATCATATGAATTATACGATTAACCCAGAGGTTAATTTCTGTCTGGGTTGATAGCAGGATACCTCTCTTAATATGGACATTTTCTCTATAACATCAAATTAGATACTACTATAAGCAACTTTTTATAAAATTTGTATAACTTATGATTGTTTTAAATATTGTATAGGTTTTTGTACACTTTAAAAGAAGTTATTATTGCATTCAAAAGTACACTGAAAGAATTTTTAGAATGCATACCTGCAGCCTTGCTAATGTATTGTCATCATGTCCAGTATGTACTTTTGTAACAGTGTACCAACTATTGCTTCGCTGGTCATAACAACCCATTAGGAATACAGACATCATTCCTCCTGAAAAGTAACAAAACATTTAAATGCATTATTGCTACTCCATTAATATTGTTTTCCATCATTTTCACACTTTATTTTACTCATTTAAAAAGGTAGATATATATATTACATTGGCTTCTTATGTATGTTAAAGTCTGCCACTCACCTTTATAGTCCAAAATCTCTCTCTCATTTCATTTATGACCTCTCTCTCTCATTTTATATATGCTTTTATATATTATATATAAATATACATGGATGAAGTTTAGTACTTTGTTGAGTTATAGTTTCTATTTGCTTTCCTTTTGTATTGTCCGTTTGTGAATGTTCGATACCGTTGATCCAGTTTATTCTTTTCATTCATTTTTAATCCTAGAGCATTATTTATGATATTGTGTGGTAACCATGGCAACAATTTAAGGTTGTACAGTGGAGGTTTTGACGACAACCAGATGGGGGCAAAAGAAAAAATCATATAGAGCTTCGAATAATAAATTTCTGACTATGGGAAAGGGCAAAAGAAAAAATCATATACATCTTCGAATAATAAATTTCTGGCTACGAGAAAATTACCTCACTGCCAAAAGCGCTAGACTTCGAACATGAAGATACTCAGATCAAATTGTACCTGGACCCCCCCAATATTTATAATTTTATTATTGAATAAATATTTGAAAAAGCTCTATTAACATCAATTGTCATCGACTACAGATTTAAAAAAATGTATTTGAACTTAATTAGATAAATAAAAACTTATTTTATTTACGACTAAACATTTTTGCAAGATATATACAAGGAGAGTGTGAGCTAATAGAAGGAATTTTTTAAAAAATTACTAAGATATGAACCACTTTTGGATAGAATTAGAAATGAGGTGTGAACTTCTTGATGAATACCACAATACCAGGTTACAAAACTAGCATGAACACATTGGAAAGACTGCAGACAGGTTCATGGGTCTAAAAGAAAAGAAATAGATTTTTTTAACTTTTGTTTACAATTTATTAAATTTTTATCTGTTTAGCTCAGCCAAAATATATTTAAGTTTGCTAATCAGTTTTACAGAAACATATTTATGGAAAAACATTTTAAATATTCCTATCTTTTAAATAAAACACATACAATTTTATATTTATTTTATTCAGCTTAGGGCTAATGCATTATTTAGATTTCAGAAGTTTATCACACTCTATATATTAATCCCTTGATTCATATGCCAATGTATCCGTTTGTTTTATAATAAATGAGAATCCTTATCATTTATTATCTTTATATAAGAGACTTTTAAATAAATAACTTTATTAAATTCCTTCTATTAGCTCACACTCTCCTGATATACAGTCGAACCTCTGTATAACGAAGACGATTATCCAGAAAAAAAATTCGTTGTAGAGAGGTATTCCTTATTGGGAGGTTGTGTTGTCAAGAATTCTCCCACCCCATCTTACTGATCTTACCGCATTACGCATACCGCACTACGTGCGGTAATAAAATGGATACAGTATAATATCACGAGCGTAGTTAGTGTAATAGGCCAATGTTAATATAGGATAATGTTTTATAATGTCTCAATTTATTTGAAATTCAAGTTGTTAAAAATGTTTTATTGATGTTTTCAGAATGTTTCTTCATTGTATTAGATATCCATATTCAATATTTTACATAGGGTCTACTCTGTATAGGCTATTTTGATAAGTTATCTAATGCTTATGAAAACTTACTGGTAAATAAGTACACTCACCAATTCATTTTCAGGAAGCATGACTTGAACGTAGTGGAATTTAATCGAAGCAAACTCAGTATGCCGTAATTTAGTAACTGTATTATTTATTAACCGTATTACATTTATTAACTGCCTATACTGATTTTATTTGAATACATGCAATCTATCAGTATTTTATCTGTATATACACAATTCAATTTCAAACAACACAAACTGTTTTATACACTATACAGACCGTATCCGGAGAAAAAAATACTGTATTAAATTAAACATAAAATATCTTCTTCCAGACAAATAAAATCTTCAAGTGGAGAGTCATCAGCTACGTTTCCTGAACTCTTCAGAAAATCTCATTGCTTTTTTAATTCACTTACAGTCATGTTGTCCTCACTGTCCTCTTCATCTGTGACCAAATTAAATCCAGCTTTGGAGAAACAATTAAAAACTGTTGTTTTCTTCACCTCATTCGTCCAAATTTGTGCCAATTCAGCGATGCAGTTCCTTAGATTAACAATGTTTTTGGGTACAATTTCATTGTTCTCTACGGTAGTCACAATCTTTTTTAAAATTTTTTTTCTGTAGTGTAGCTTTAAATTTTTTATTACTCCCTGATCGAGTGGTTGAAGTATCGATGTAACATTTGGTGGGAAGAAAAACACATTGACACTCTTCAGTTTGAAATTGATGTCATGCGGATGTGCAGGGCAGTTGTCGATGAAAAGTGCAATTTTCCTTCTCTCTCTGGAGATCTGCTTGTCTAGCTTCAATATCCATTCAATGAAAATTTCGCTTGTCATCCACGCCTTTTTATTAAACGCGTAATCAACTTCTAAGGACTTGACAGATCGGAAACATCGCGGAGATTTGCTTTTGCCAATCACAAGCAATTTGAGTTTTTCTGTCCCTAACATGTTAGCTGCCACTAATACGATGATCCTTTCTTTGCTTCCTTTTCCTCCAAAACAAGGGTCGGTTTTAAAAGTTAGTGTCTTGTTGGGCAAACATTTAAAAATCAGACCCGTCTCATCAGCATTGAAAATGTCTTTCAGTTCATAATCATTTAAAACTTTTTCCAACACATTTTCTTTCCAAAATTCACAAGTGGGGATATCAACACTAGCACTTTCTCCCGAAACGACTTTTTGAACAATGTTATGGTGTTTTTTGAATTTTTCTATCCAACCGTTACTTGCGTTAAAGCCACTGTGTCCTAATGATACTGCAAATTCCAAAGCCTTTTCTTTAATACGATTTCCTGACAATGGAAGATTTTTCTCGCGCATTACCATAACCGATTTAATCATCGCGTTATCGATATTGTCGAAAGTACAAAGTTTCATTTTCTTTCTTTGCAAATCATAAGAAACACTTTGTTTTAGAATTTGATCCCGGTTTTTTAGAATAGTGGATAGTGAACTCTGAGGTATACCGAATTTTTTCACAATATCCAACTTTTTTACACCTTCATCAACCTCTCGTAAAACACTCGCTTTTTCTGCTACACTTAAACACTTTCTTTTTGACATTTTTTCACAGCACGAATAAAACTGAGTAACTGAGCTAGCAACATTGAAATGAGTGATAAAAGAAAATGGTGGGAGGATGGGAATGTATTGTAGGCCTGTACAGTAGGCCTATCTATAAATGCTGAGTTCTTAGAATTCCTAACCGATGAGTCACTGCATTCTTAACTGAACCGAACTATAACATGCAGTCAATTGCCGACATGTGTTTCACCTACCATTCTTGGTTTTGTTGACCTTTCTGCTGAAAATATACAATTTCCTGGAAATGACATTGTGAGCTGCCTATACAACTCTACTTTTCTTCGGTTGAAGTGAAGAAAAAACTTCGTTGTTGAGAGGCCCAAAATTCGTTACATAGAGGTAAATAAGCAGTATAACTTCTAAAATGTCATAGGACAAGGTAAAAATTCGTTATTAGAGGATTTCGTTATCAGGAGGTTCGTTATATAGAGGTTCAACTGTATATCTTATACAAATTTTTAATTGTTAATAAAATACGTTTTTACTCATCCAATCAAGTTCAATTGCATTTTTTTAAACTTACACTGGATGAAAATTGATGTTAGTACAGTTTTTCAAATATTTATACAATAATTAAATTATAAAATTTGAGGGGTCCAACTCGATTCGAACTGAATATCTTCACGCTCAAAGTCTAGCGCGCCTTGGCACTGCGCTAACATTCCAATACCTAGAAATATATTTCTCAAAGATGTATGATTTTTTCCCCCATAATCTCCATTACACAGCCTTAAACTGTCGCCATGGTTACCACACAATGTCATAAATAGTGCTCTAGAATAAGTAAAATAAAATATTTCTTTGTTAACCTCAGTAGGAATATACTTAATTTCTTTTTTTTAATATTACTTGTTTTACTGTAGATATGTATTACTTTTTCCTTTTACTTTATATATTCAGAACTGTCTAGTTTAATGATCTTGTAAAGTTTTAGTTTCATTTCTAAACTATATATTGAGGTTTTATTTAAATAAGTGTAATATGTTGTATGTAACTAAACTACAAATTCCTTAATTTATAACTTCTATTTCCATTTTTAAAAGTTTTGACTCAATATGTTGTTTTGCTAATAAAATTAGTAAGGAAGTTATTAGTTATGTATATTATGGGCATTACTTGTTATTAGAACTTAATTTATTCATGTTTTAACTTTGAACTTAAAATTTACTCATTTGTTCTATCTTACAAAATGTTTAATTCCACAAGCAAATGGAATTTTTTTGTTCATCACCATCCTTATATTGCGTTCAAGTTATTTTAAAATTCATAAAAACGTATTTTGCAAGCTAACTAAAATTAATACGTGATAGCTAACCTTTCTGTCCAGTGCCATACCAAGCACCAAGTACTACCAGGTCAGCGCTATCTGCCATTGCTCCATCCATTAGGTAGTCTCTCTTTATTTTAAGCCAGTGCCTTTTCCCTGGTTCATATATGCTCTGTAAAACCCAAACTTATTTTTAAAACATCAGTGCTAACCTTAGTTGAATACATTTTATTACTCTGTAGTGCCAGATAATCTGTCTTGGTGGTTAGATTCGAATTTGTCAAGTTTCTTGTAACAATAACCTGAAGAACCCTCATCAACCACATTCAACCACAACTAAAAATGTTTATCTAACCAAAACATCCTTCACGTGGACATGTGATGACCTTTAGAGACGATCTCTGAAGATAGCTGATTGGAGAAGGATCATCCAATTAAAAATAATAAGATAAATTCCAACCAATCCTGTTAGAGTTAGAGTCCACATGGACTGTCACAACTCACACCCAAGAGTAAAACAGAAACAAGAGTGAGAACCCATATAAAACCCCATGTTGAGCCCTCAAGACAGTTAGGCCGGCCGCACACTGCAGCAAACAAAATGTTTGCAAGCGGGGCAACATGGTTGCAACCAAACCAGTCATGATTGCTTGCCTTCAGTCTCTCCGCACACTTGCGCAAACACAACAAAACATTTTCGATGGAATTATGAATTTCTTGGAAGTGCTCTTTAAAGAGTTTTCTCAAAAACAACCGTACTGTTTACTTTCCTATCCTAGCAATGCATTTGCAGTTTGACTCAAAATGTCATCTGATGACGAGATAGACAAAATCGTTCCTCCTTTATGGCAAACTTTTTATTTTTAAACCATCTATCATGTACCACTTGACAAAGAAAAAGATGTAAATCTTTTTAACACATACATGGAATCTGGTAATATCTGTAGGTACCGAAGATTATGACTAAATATTGTATAATATAGAGTCTTTATTTACTCATCTTCAATCCCAGAAGAATGTTTCTGAAATAAGTGACTTACTTTCATACTATGAAATATCACGACTTCGAGTTAGCTTACAAGTAACTCGTAATGAAATAACTAATTTAAGGCTCCTGTTGCCAAAACCTAGAATTACTCAAAGATTAATAAATGGAGTCGGTAATGCATTTAAATTTCTGTTTGGAACAATGGACGACGGAGATTTTCAAAGTATAAGTTCTCAATTAGATGGTCTTGATGAACAATCTACTACTCTAGTACATGTGGAAGAAGAACAACTTACTTATATGAAGAAACTAACTAATGAAGTGGAAGGAAACTCAAGGGCAATCAAAGTTATAGCAGAGACATTAAAGGATACAATTTTTGAAGTCAAAAATACAAACTTCACTATTTGGAATGAAATAAATCAATTGAAGAGAAAATTACAATATTTCTTCTATTGCGCATATTTCTTCCTTAATTAGAGAAATAGAATTAACTTTAAGCTTAGTAGATAAACAATTAGTACAATTGCAGGAAGCTCTTGATGTTACTGCGACTGGTCACTTAAGCTCTATGTTAATAAAGCCAGCTAAATTAAACATGATTTTAATAGAAATTGTAACTCGTTTACCTAATGGTTTGTCTTTAATAACAGATATAGAGATAGATAAAGTTTATGGTTATTATAAAATAGTTAAAGTTCATGCTATGTCTAGTAAAAATGCCATAAGGTTGATTATTGAAATACCTTTTAAGTTAGATAACAAATATTTTGAATTGTTTAGAGTAAGACCATTACCTTATTTTGACAATGACCTAGCACGGTTTGTAGTTGTAAGTGGAGAAGCAAGCTATTATGCCATATCCAACGACCGACAGTGGTATGCTTAATTGGAAGGGAGTCAGCTGAAAGACTGCAATGACAAAGTCTATGGAATTTGCTCGATAGATACACTTCTACTTTGAAAGATTGTAAGACTGAAAGACTATTCGAAAGAATGTAAACATTTCTGTGCAAGGTATTATTAGGCTGATAAAGAAATGTTTCTTTGGTTGTACAAATTAACTCTTTTATCCAAAAAATGAAAAAGGCATTTTTCTATAAATGTAGAAACTTCCCGGACTTGTTCTTCCGAGTGGACCTTATGGAAAAATTGTGTATAAACAAAGGTGTGGAAATGCTTCATTAACGAGATACAGCTGGCAAAAGTTCTCTTCTGAATCTCAGTATCCTCATTACTAAAAAATACTCAAGATTGTAGGTTTCATTGCTTTTTGTTATAAATCGTACATATTAGACATTCATTTAACAAAGTTTGTATGTCCTCCAAACCTATACTAAGCTTCTTCTTCAAACTGAGGATTTGTGTATTTTGGCAGATATACTGTATTGCAGAAATAAAAAATATTGTATTTACAGATCTGGGAGCTGTTTATTTGAATTTGTTAATTCATTTTACATAACATTCAATAAATTTTACACCTTAATTATGCCTAAGATATTTTAGAATGGTTTTATTGTAGTTTATTTCCCCTAGAAATCCAGGCAAAATCATTCACAAGCTGTAACTTGTTGACAAAACGTTTCCAGACCTCCTGAATGTTTCCCTGTTTCTTCCTAAGACACACTATATATATACAGTCAAACCTCTATATAACGAACCTCCAGATAACGAAATCCTCTATATAACGAATTTTTACCTTGTCCCATGACATTTTAGAATTTATACTGCTTATTTACCTCGTAACGAATTTCGGACCTCTCAATAACGAAGTTTTTTCTTCACTTCAACCGAAAAAATGTATTGTTGTATATGCAGCTCACAATGTCATTTCCAGGAAATTGTTTATTTTCAGCAGGAAGGACAACAAAACCAAGAATGGTAGGCGAAACACATGTCGGCAATTGACTGCATGTTATAGTTCGGTTCAGTTAAGAATGCAGTGACTCATCGGTCTAAGAATGCAGAACTCAGCATTTATAGATAGGCCTACTGTACAGGCCTACTGTACATTCCCATTCTCCCACCATTTTCTTTTATCACTCATTTCAATGTTGCAGTATCACTAGGACACTGTGGCTTTAACGCAAGTAACAGGTGGAAAAGGAAAATTGCACTTTCAATCGACAACTGCCCTTCCCATCCGCATACATCAATTCCAAACTGAAGAGTGTCAATGTGTTTTTCTTTCCACCAAATGTTACATCGATACTTCAACCAGGGATCAGGAAGTAATATAAAATTTAAAGCTACACTACAGAAAAAGAATTTTAAAAAAGATTGTGACTATAAGTTTTCATAAGCATTAGATAACTTATCATAATAGCCTATACAGAGTAGACCCTATGAAAAATATTGAATATGGATATCTAATACTGTACAATGAAGAAACATTCTGAAAACATCAGTAAAACATTTTTAACAACTTGAATTTCAAATAAATTGAGACATTATAAAACATTATCCTATATTAACATTGGCCTATTATACTAACTTCGCTCGCGATATTATACTGTATCCCTTTTATTACCGTACGTACATATTGTGGTATGCGTAATGCGGGAAGATCAGTAAGATTGGGTGGGAGCATTCTTGACAACACAACCTCTCAATAACGAATACCTCTGTAAAACAAATTTTTTTTCTGGATAATTGACTTCGTTATACAGAGGTTCGACTGCATGTATATATTCTTGATATTTTACGTCATCCATTGTTTTTCCGTTGCACTGACTTTATGAAGTTAATATATTACTATTGTAAGTAATTTTTAGTTTATATATATATATATGTATATATATATATATATATATATATATATATATATATATATATATATATATATATATATATTTAGGTTAGTTTTGGTTGGTAAAGATTATTTAGATTTTTTGGACTAGGAGACTAACAGACTTACCTTGGTAAGAGTCCACTCTGTAGTCTTGAAATAGAAACACATAAAAGCACTTAAACAATGATATATTTCAACCACACAGTGGTCTTTGTCAATCAAAGAGAAAACACAAAAAGAAATATGGTTGAAATATATCATTGTTTAAGTGCTTTTATGTGTTTCTATTTCAAGACTACAGAGTGGACTCTTACCAAGGTAAGTCTGTCAGTCTCCTAGTCCAAAAAATCTATATATATATATATATATATATATATATATATATATATATATATATATATATATATGTATACTTTTTTTTAAAGTAAATACTCTTTCAATGTTTTTAAGACTTTCAAAATTATATTTTTATAACCCTTTGAAATTACATATAGGGTAGCATGCAAAACAGCATAAAATAAAGCTAAATGAATCATTTTTCTAAACTATTTTACCTTTTTCTACCATAGTCAATGTTTTGCATATCCATTTTGTAGTTAAAACTTAAGCAGTCAAAGCTCTTCATGCAAAGACCTACCATCAAATCTTTTAACACCAGTCCTTCCAAACCTAGTTTGAACACCTTTGTCATCATTGATTCCAATTCTGTTGCTTTCTAAAAATAACAAAGAAAAATAATTATTTAAACTAAAATAAAATATTCTAAAATAACAATAAAATTATATATAACTGTTTCATTATTTTTTATATAGGCTAATGACAGATCACAGACAATTTTGCTTTTTTAAACACTCAACGTTTCGAATTTCTTTCCGAAATTCCTTTTCAAGAGCTCAGTTTTAATTAAACAATTATACAACAAAACTTACATTTATAGAATACATAACATTATATAAAACATAATAAAAATCAACAAATTATAAAACGCTTAATAAATATACATTTACAAGTCAAACATTTCAGAAAGAAATTCTAAACGTTGAGTGTTTAAAGCAAAATTGTCTGTGATCTGTCATTAGCTTATTTAAAAAATTAATAATTATTAACAGACATTAAATAAAAATATTATTATTTTTGTCTTATTACTAATATGACAGTATTAATAATGTCTATTCCAAAAATCCTTAATTTAATAATCTAATCAAGTTTAAATGGTTATAATTGTATGTTATTAATTAATGTGTACAATAAAGCCTTTCATAATCTCAGAAATTATGGTTTGTTTTGAGACATAGGTTTCAGAATTTCAATTCAATGTTTATATAGTTTGTCATCATACCTTAAATTTAAATTGAATTTAATTGACAGTTCAAGTACAATTACAAATTAGAAGAGAACAATATGATAATTATTTTATTTCACTTTTAACTTATTTATTTTTATTTGGTTTTCTGAACTATTTCAAATATGGCTATACTTTTTTAAACTAAACCTGTAAATTATTTGTAACAGAAATTTCTGCCTATCAATTTATCCAGTGTTGCTTACAAATACCACCTACATTTCTCATAACGTAAAACATATTCTCTTATTTTCAATAATAATTACATACATTAAAACCGACAGCTAACAAATTTAACACATTGACTATGGCAGCGATGAGTCATACCCAGCCTCAGGAACGACATTCTGCAATAGTTATATTCAAGCCATTTTCACCAATAGGCCAACCTCCCCCCCCCCATATTGTAGGGATGTCTGTCATGGACAAAATATGGAAAATGCCAGTTCCAGTGACAACAGAATGATCGGCAGTTGTCTCAATTGTGATTGAGCAAAAAAATTGCAGTCACTGGATGAAACAGCTGTCATTGGCTCTGTTCTCGCCGCTCAGATCACGTGCAGTGTCGTTGACTGAAGGGGAGAGGGGTATTGTCTCTGTTGTGATTAGGCAAAATGTCGCTGTCCCAACTGAAAAGTTACTGATATTTTACCACAGCTGTTATTGGTTGATTTGTCGCGGTCACTAATTCTACTCATTTACGTTGTTAGTGGTTGGTCAACTTGTGTCAGGTTTCTAGATAGTGGCATTGTTGTGTACAGTTATTTCGCACTCGGTTTGTTCTTAATTTCGTAGAAATTTATTTTTAAATAAAATGAGCCTTCCCAAAAAAAAAGCGAGGTGTAGAATCATTTCATCAGTGTGGTAAGCCTGCCTGTCCTGGCACTGTCACTAAAATCACCGATCCATTAGTCACTGGATCGACCATCCCTACTATATTGCTACTATTAATGTTGTAGAAGTTGCCAGTAATACTAATTTTGTTTAGTTTATCTCAGCTTTCACACAGTGAAGCATATTTATGTGAAATGTTGATAGGAGGCAACAGATATCATCATAAGTCAAACAAATATTAATGTTCCTTGTTAGTATGTAAAATGCTTAAGTAAAACTATAAGCTTAAAATTAAATTTATTATATACTAGTTATTATTTTACTAAAAGTTATGTGCATACAAAATTAATTTTAACTGTAATAGCAATGCAAAGTCATGTTTGTTCTATCAATTCAAAACCACACAAAATCTTAATTTTACCTTGGGAATTATTTTAAAACTATACTGTTACAAGTTTTATACTAAAAAAGTTAATATTTTTTAATGTGAACTAAACTCAAAAGAAATAATTCCACAAAATTAAAGCATATGATTGGATCAAAAATTAAAACAAGCATGCAGAATAAACTTGTACTTTCTGTAAACATTTGAACAGAAAATATTTAATTTAGTTTTGATAGACTTAAAGTTGGCAGCAATTGAAATATGCTCCAGTACGCCACTAAATTTCTCTAAATAAAACAAAATATAGTAGTCCCGAATTTTATCTATTTGTAAGGAAATGAGTTGTGCGTCCAAGAAATGTTTATAGGCATAAAGAAAATTAATTGGGGCATTCAAGAAATATTTATATCAACACGTCATGCAAAAGAAATGAGTCAGGCTTCCAAGAAATGTTTATATAAATACAGTATTTTTCTTCCTCCCTATTCTGTTGTCATGCTGTCGCTCATGCACGCTATTATGTTGTGTTTGAATGTCTGTATCAGTTATGTTTAAATGACAGAAGGCCTTAATATCTTTCTTTATTTACGCTGTAAGTTTTGACAGTCAATAAATATATCTGCACAAATGTCTAGTCTTGTGCATGCCATATCAGAAAATAAACTTGAAACAAACAAATCAATGGCACTCATGATTAGCTAGACTGGTCTTTATTCCCGTTAATAATAAATCCGGATCAGGCTGTCAACACATTGATCTGGATATGAGGAGTTTTACTGTATTAGGGTTCATTAGAAGTCCTATTTTTTCTAATGCTCAGGAACTTTTTCAGTGTAACTCGAGTTTTCAGTAAGCCGAGAGGGCCTCAGTCCCATTCACCTCGAACTATCGAGACTCTACTGTACTATATTTTCTTATTCGTTTTATTGATAATTTACTTCTGATATTTTCATTTCTCTTCCTGACTTCTCTATATCTCCAAATTTTCTTTCGATTTAGAATCAAATAAACGTTTTATATGTCTATTGATCATTCAATAGCCATAAGGCAATTTGAAAATATTTGTCTAAATCCAGCATTAATGCCCCATTAAACCTAACATTACTTATAATGCACAGTTTTTTGGAAGATGGATCACAACAACTGAAAGCCATGAACACAGATGATCACAGCTCGTGCCAACACGGTCGCTTATACTTATTGTAAAGTGGCATCCCCTCTAAAATTATGTACTATTTTTATATATTAACTGCAAAAAGTGGGCATATACTGCAGAAATATTATTAATAAATATAATACTAATTTATAAAGTGTTTGGTCGAACAAAAATTTTGCAATTCTCATGCTTTACTCTGCATTACCCAAAACGTCATTGGCTCAAAATGCCATATCTGGTAAAACTACCTGAAATTATACAAGATAACTGTAAATAGTGTACATATATCAGTAGTATTTATTAAGACTAACTTATTAAGTGTGTAACAGATGTCTTGTAAGCAAATACATTCCATAGAGTCTCCCCTACTCAAACAATCACTAGCCTGAAATGTGACTTTGGTTTTTTATTAATTATATGATAAGAATTGTATTTTATATTATAATAGTATTATAAAGAGAGTGAAAAACAAAATCACCCAGACAGACTGAAAGTAAATATATGGTCAAAAAAAGTACTAACCATAAAAACTATAAGAAAAGAATTTAACATTGACAAGCACCTCATAATGAGAGTACGCGGAACAAATGGGACCAAAAGAACTAAAGTATGGTGTCCAAACAGAATAACTGCAAGAAACCTCACTCAACGTCTGAAGACAGAAGCAAACAAAAGGGAAGCACACACTTCATTAGGACAGAGTTTTCAGGAAAGAAAAAAAAAAGAGAGAGAACCTTACACCAATCGACCAACAACAAACTATATAAGCAAAAAGATGACAAACTATTAATAATGCACTGGAATGCCAGATCGTTAAAACATAAAGCACCGGAGCTGGAAAAGGAAATTCATGAGAAAAATATAAAAATAGTCTGTATACAGGAATCATCATTACCAAGAAACGAAGACCTTCATCCGAAGTTTAAACATTACAACCTACATAATTTATCTAGAGACAATTCGAGAGGCGGAGGATTAGTTACCCTAGTACAAGAGTCATTGCATGTCGAAGGCTGTGATATGAAGATTACCAACAATTTACAGTACATAAAAATGAGTATAAGAGTTACCAATGAATTACAATTTACTCTAGTCAACACATATATACCATCCCAGGGAATTGAAGAGAAGGAATTGGACACACTAATCAGCTCCAACAAGAACCTGATCATAGTTGGAGACATGAACAGCAGACACCAGAGTTGGAACAACGGACCAGAAAATAAAAACGGCCCTCAACTGTTCAAATGGATTCAAGCCCAAAACATACTTCTGCTGAACCAAAACAAAGAGCCCACATACCAGTCACCCTCAACAGGAATTCTAAGCACTTTAGATTTGACACTTTCCTCACCAATAATCGAGAAAAGGGTAACACATTGGTACGTCGGGGAAGATCTAGGAAGTGATCACTTACCAATATACTTAGAACTTTCTATCTCAAGAAATCTAGTTCAGAACCCATCTGTCATAAGCAATAAATACAATATTTCAAAAGCTGACTGGAGTGCTTTCACAGAAAAAACTAGAGCAAGCGAGATAATACAATACACCCCAGAACTTCTAGAAATAAAACTTCTACAAGCAGCTGACCATACCATCCCCAAAAAAAACCAAGAAGAGAACACAAATTTAAAAATAGGTGGTGGTCAGAGAAAATCAGCTAACTTAGAAAAAATCGACAAAAGGCTAGAAGAAGATAGAAGGTGCAGAGAACTAAAGAGTGCAGACAAGAATACAACAGATGCAACGCCATCCTGAGACGTACAATAATCTCAGAGAAAAGGAAATCTTGGAGAGAATTTGTAGGTTCAATAAATGCAAACACTCCATCCGGCACAGTCTGGAAAAAGCTTAAATCAATCGAAGGTAATACTGGCCAAAAGATCAGCCAAATACAAAGTGAAGCTGGAGAGTGGTTAGACGATGACAAAACAAAAGCAGAAACTTTTAACATGTTTTTTAAGAACAGAGCTGGAAAGAAAATCCCATGGCCCAAAAAGCTCACTACTAAAGAAAAGCAGTTAATTTCCCGAGTCGAAGAACTGTACCGCGTGGAAGACCCTGCGAACGTACCCTTCAACATATGGAAACTGAGAAATGAAGTATACAGATTGAAGGACTCGACTCCCGTATTAGATGGAATCCATAACAGAATGCTCCAACATAGCTCAGAAGAGATGCTTACTAATATACTAAACGTATTCAATGAAATTTGGCACACGGGAAATATCCCAGGAAAATGGAAAACAGCACTAATTGTACCAATCCTTAAACCATCTAAAGACAAGTCCCAAATGAAATCTTATCACCCAATTGCTCGAATGCATGGTGAACAATCGATTAACATGGAGACTACAAAAATACAACCTACTAGACCAATCACAATATGGTTACAGAAAACAGAGATGCACTAACGATGCCATAATATACTTAACAAACAACATCTATGCTGGCTTTGAGAAAAAAGAACTAACCACAGTTATCCTCCTAGACTTTGAAGCTGCTTTTGACAGGACACCCCACACCACTATCTTATTAAAATGCATGAAGCTTGGCATAGTGGGAAACATGCTGAAGTATCTAACGAATTTCTTGAGAGGTCAAAAAATCAAAACATCGGTCAATGGCCAAGAATCAACAAGTGCTGAGATAGAAAATGGAACCCCTCAAGGAGCAGTTTTAAGTGTAACACTGTTCAATATTGCAATACATGACATTGCATCCAACCTACCTCCGGGAGTCAAGGGCGTCTCCTATGCTGATGATGTAACGCTATTCGTCTCACATAGAGATCCGGACAGAGCTAACCAGGAGATGCAGATGGCCCTGGACCAAGTCTCGAACTGGTGCAAGAAGTGGTCACTGAAGATCTCTGTAGAAAAGTCAGAATGTGCAATATTTACAAGAAGGAATACACTAGCCGACTACAAACCCAAACTAAAACTGAATAACATAAATCTTCAATATAACCACTGCCCTAAGCTGCTAGGAGTACTGCTTGATAAAAAGCTGAGATGGAAAAATCATATTGAAAAAACTGTTCAAGCTTGTAGCAAACATCTCAATTCAATCAAAGTAGTCACCAGCCGACAATGGGGCGCTGACACCATATGCTTGAGAACATTTTACCTATCCTTTGTAAGAACAAAACTGACCTATTGCAGTGAGGTCTGGGGAGCGGCCGCAGCAACACACATTAAAAAACTTCAAGTGATTCAATCGGCTGCCTTAAGAATTTGCCTGGGCTGTCCCAAAACCACTCTCATTGCAGCAATGGAAATAGAATTATCAATAGAACCCATAGATTTACTGCTAGAAGAACAAACATGGAATAAACATCTAAAAACCCTCTCACTACACATAACCCATCCACTACAATCTTTAAAAGAAATGACTACACGGCAATCATACACTCACAGTATCAATTTACTTGCTGCTGAAATGCCTTCTGAGACTCCAGAGGAAATCCCGGTCTGCAACCACAAACCCCCTTGGAAGCAGAATGAAATAATGGTAACTTTAAACCTACCTTCTTGCCTAACTAAGGAAGACCCCCAGGAGGCACTTCGGCGAGTCACTGGAAATGATTTAGAATCTGTACCCAGACTCCGTTCAAATCTACACCGATGGGTCAGTAGATCTAGTCCAAGGTAAGTCAGGAGCAGGCTACTATAACCACTTCACTAAAGAAGAATATTACATACCAGCAAATGCAGCCTCCAGTGTCGATGCAGAGTTGCTGGCAATAAATGCAGCCTTGGTAAACTGCCTTCAACTACGAGCAGAGGAGTTCCGTATATTCACTGTCTCCAAGAGCGCCTTGCACATAATAGAGAACCGGAAACCAGGAAGCTACTCATTCAGACTAGAAGAGATAACAAATTTATTCAACACTCTCAGCAAAGATGAGAAACAAATACAGCTCCAGTGGATCCCCTCACACTGCGGCTTCGGCGGTAATGAAAAAGCAGATACAATCGCCAAACAAGCAGCGGAAATGGGCCCAGTCTTCTTACCACAGTACCCTCTAAAGAAATGCCTGAGTGCTGTGAAAACATCAGTTAGAAGAAAATGGATCCACTGTTGGAGAGAAGAAACCAAAGGTAGAAACCTCTATGACATTCAAAAAGAACCAAATGATTTGGAAATGTATCAAGGGGTTCCCAGATTTACAGCCGTCTTTGCAGCACGAGCAAGAATCGGACACATTGTGACTGAGACCTATCTCTTCAGATTTAATTTGAGTGAATCTCCACTCTGCCCTAACTCTGTAGAAAAGAGGAGGAGACTTTAGAACATATCCTCCTTCGATTCCTCCTCACCAATTCCAGCAAGAGCAGCTCTGCTGTCTGCGCTGGGAAGCCAGGGAAACATCAAAACAATATTGATCGATAAACAGTTTTAGACCTTGGCTGTAGCAATTTATTATGGACATCGGACCATCGGAGTCACATGACCCTGGACGTCCGCAGCAAGAAGTAAAGAAGTAAAAATAAAGAGAGTGAAATCGTTTTATATCAGCATCCTAAATAAACATAATAACCCAGCTATTAGCAACACTGGCTACGAAGAAGTTGCTAGGTTTATTTTGCTAATTTAGACATACATTGAACTAGCAATAGAACTGGCTGCAAAAAAACAATAAAAATATTAGCAAGAACCTCAATACCATAAAAATAATAAAAAAATAATTAATATTACAAGTTACCTAAGATTAAACCCTTATATACATTTTGATGACCATGTCATAATCCTCAGAGGGTATTATTATGAAATTACAATCTAGAATACAATAATTTACAAACTAGACTGACAATATATTGCATCACTGTGCTCTTTATATTGTGTATGGCTGCAATAAGTATAAACTGTATGTAATAAAAAAGCATAAATAAATATTGTTTATTTATTTAAACAGAAAAACTACAAAGAGTTGTGTCTTCTATTATTTATTTAGTATAAATAATTTAATGTATTTAGTAGCTTACATGAACTTCCTGTAGCTCTGAAAACATAATGTGATTTTTTATTTCAATCATATTTTGCTCCAAAATTTTTCTCCGCTCCTTTACAGGCCTGAAATTAAATTGGTACCAATTATTTGAAAATAAATAATTTGAAGACTTGAGAAAACAAAATTACTATTTTGACAAAAATAATTAAGTATTTCTTTATTAAATCCATTATTATTATTTCAACAATTTTATTTTTTAAAGTTTGTAAACCAGAACTAGAAAATAAATCAAATTAAAAACTATGAATTAAAAAAAATTCAAACTTATACAAATTTAAACTTTTTTAATAAACGGTTTCCCAGGGAAAACTTTCAATGAAAAAAGTTAATACAAACATAGGTCTGGAAATGCTTCTTTAATGATTTGAAGGTGGCTAAGATTTCCCCTGGATTTCAGTTTTCTCATTACAATAAAACCATATAAAATTTGTGAGGTGTTAAAAAAGGTGTAAAATTTAGTGGATCTAATTTAAAATGAACTGAGAAGTTGAATAACACTAGTCCCGAACCTGTACCTACTGCAATGTTCAAGATATCTGACAAAATACACAAACTACAGTCTCGAAAAATGTCAGACTTAGGCCTGAAGTATATTAAATTTGTTACATTTAATTAACAAATATATACAAATTTTAAACAAAACTTGTAGAGAATTTAACACTGAAGAAAATATAAAGTAGGTCAATAGTAGACACATACAAAGTTTTAAAAAGTGGCACAATTTATTTCATAATAAACTAGTGCAATATACAATGTTTTTTACTTGTAGTTGGGCTACTTTAATTACAATGCATCACTTGTTCATTAAATCATTTGATGGTCTTCATTAGGGATACGCCGATACCTAAAATTTTCGATTCTGATTCTCAACATTTTCTTTTGATTCTCGATTCTTCAAAGTTATATAGGCCTACACGATATTCTTTAATAATGAATTAAGTTAACATCTTGGTCATATGGTGAAGCCTTTTAAAATTTCAGTTTTAATGTAATAGGCTTGGTTTATGAATAGGAATTTCTGAAAGGATGACAAACCTATCGGATAAACGTAATGATTTATTTAAAATTACAAATATGAACTTCCGTTCAGTTACAATATAACTTTAGCAATAACCATTTCAGTTTGTATCACTAGATAAAATAGAACTACTTCCTTTGTGTTTTTTTTTACATTTATGTAGCGGTGGCGGCCAGAGACGGGGAGGGAGAAAGAGAGAGTAGAGCCCGGCCAAGTGAGAGTGAGACAGCCGAGTGAGATAAGCGGTAACAAATGGACCAGAAATGCTTGCAAGTGCCATTGTTGTTGCATTGCAAATAAAATAATAATATTTTCGTTAACTAAAATAGGCTTTTGCTTTAATCGTTCAATTCAACCAAAGCCCCTAATACATAAATATGGCATAGTTAATAATTAAATATTTTTCAATAAATTACATCACACACGTATGTTAACAGTAAAAAATCAAGAATCGGAATGGTCTCTTTAATCAATGGAGAATCCAGTATCAACGATTCTTCGATACCATTAGAAACGATTCCTGGAATCGAGAATCGGCCCATCCCTAGTCTTTATGGACAATCTTTTTATAACCTTTTGTACACTGATGTGTATTTAGAGTTTTTTGTTTGAAATGTGTGAACTAATAATAAAATAACTGTAGCTTACAGTACAAAAGTCACTGATTCTTCAGATGAAAAAATGTACCAATTTCCATGAGACTAAGGAATAGTGCATGTTACATAGCTTATCATATAGGGAAATGTATGTCCAAGTTCCTCTCACTACACTTCTCCTATTTTCACTCGTACACTCAACTAAACTTGAAAGTCGCTGTGATCTCAGTAATGCTGACTGACTGGACTGGAGTTACTGCTAGCTACCCTAGCTCCTGGTGGTCCCCAGGCACCCAACTATGTATGTAGCATACATTAATTTACTATATATGGAAAGAAGATATTTGTTTAGAAATATATCGCAAAACTTATTAGATTATTAAACTAATAACTAAACACATGCTTAAACTACTAACTTTATGTTTTCCAAGACTTCCAAATGGTAAAGGTTTACCAGTATCAAGATCTACTAGCAATATTTCACTATCCAAAATGAGATCATTTCCATATGGAAACGCCTGAGGGATGTATTGTTTGAAGTGATTGACCTAAAAACATAACCATCAGAAAATTTTCCATTAAATAAATTTAATCCAATTTAAAAAAGTGTTAGTTAGTTAACCCATTGCTGATCTAATCACATCAATTAATAAATAGAACTTATTAAAATGATATTTAAAAAGGATAAAATAAATCTTATTCTACATAATATATATTAGACTAAGAATGTAAAAATTATTATAAAAACTGTAAAGCATACATTTAGTATTAAAGTATTATATCATAAATTATACTGACCTTTTTTTAAATACATAAAACAACTTGTATTGCATATATTTTTTATAAATAATCTCTTTCAGTTTAAAAATTGAATGCATAATTGGTTTTTATGGTAGACCAATTCATGACTTTACAAACTAATACTTGAAGTAAATTATTAAAAATTTTAAAAGAACAAAAATTTTCAAATATTTACTGGAATTATAAGATTAACAAGTCAAGCTCAAACATAAAAATATTGCTGAACACCATAAAAAAATAAACCCAATGAGGGTTTTGTTGTTTCTGAATGACAAGAAACACACCTTCAATCAAAATATTTGTATTTTAATAACTTAACGACCTACGCATACTGCAGACTTTTTATCAGCTGATAGTTTGATCGGGTTAGGCTGCTAGTGCGCACATCAAGTCAACTAAACAGTTAGGTTGGTGAAGAATGCACACACTAGCCAACAGTCGGCTGACTATTCTCGAACGATTTAGTTACTAGTTTGTTTCTGACTGTTGAAGTAAGCGGACGCACAATGAATATAAATAAAATATTGTCCAGAAATGTTATTGCTCTCATACAATGAATGAGGAAAACCAATAAGAAATTCCGAGGAGTATTGGGTGCATCCCATTTTCAGTGATAGATTAGTTTATGGAAAGTTTTACACAATGCATTCCAAATTACTTACTAGAAAAAGTTTTTCGCCTTTTATCGAATGAGCATAACCACCTTCAAAAAAATTCACATGAATCGTTACGTACCTTTGTTTGTTTTTTCCTCGGCAGTTAAGCTGATTCCAGTCAAGAACAACTGCTTCACAAACTTCCTTCCACAGTTTTTTCTTGACATCAAAGATTGTGACTTGGGTGATGCCATTATAATATAGAATATAATAAAATTTATAATATATAAAAATATACGCACAATATCACTGTCCTACTTTCAAGCTCTTATAACATAAATATACAACTGTCCGACACCAAAGGTCTTATAGCGAACTGAACTATCTGTGGAGTCACCAAACTAAAGAATCGTTGAGTGTGCGCAAGTGGATTTAGCCAATACTGATTAAACAGTCGGCCGATAGTTGGCTGACAGAATAGTTAAAAGGCAATTAAGACCCACATCAAACTTTTGTATCAGCCGATAGTGAATCACTGTAATGTGCGCATGTGCATACCTCTTTATACTGATTAAGTAGCCAACTAAACTATTGGCCAATAGAAATTCTGCAGTCTACTGGGGCCTTAAATGTTGAACTTATTGTACAACTTACTTTATGAGCAAGGACAGGCTTCAGGCTTCTTGAATAGTATTTAAAGTCTGATCCATTCTTATGTACTTGCACCCGCTCACCATCGTACTTGATCTCAGAATATAAACCATTCGGACACTTTCTCATTGCTTCTGCTGCAGACTTGCAAGGTTGAGCCTAAAGAATCAATATTACAGAAAAGACGAATATATAATCACAATAATTGTAAAATTATCAAATTAAAATTGGAAATTTGTATATATACCAGTTTTCAGTTTTAAATCATAAAATTGTTTGAATGATTTTTAGATTTTTGAAATGTTGTTTACTCCCATAACTCTTTAAACCAAATTAGAACATATCCTATTTGTTCCACACATTAAAGTCATTGTAGTTGGGCTACTTTAATTACAATGCATCACTTGTTCATTAAATCATTTGATGGTCTTCATTAGGGATACGCCGATACCTAAAATTTTCGATTCTGATTCTCAACATTTTCTTTTGATTCTCGATTCTTCAAAGTTATATAGGCCTACACGATATTCTTTAATAATGAATTAAGTTAACATCTTGGTCATATGGTGAAGCCTTTTAAAATTTCAGTTTTAATGTAATAGGCTTGGTTTATGAATAGGAATTTCTGAAAGGATGACAAACCTATCGGATAAACGTAATGATTTATTTAAAATTACAAATATGAACTTCCGTTCAGTTACAATATAACTTTAGCAATAACCATTTCAGTTTGTATCACTAGATAAAATAGAACTACTTCCTTTGTGTTTTTTTTTTACATTTATGTAGCGGTGGCGGCCAGAGACGGGGAGGGAGAAAGAGAGAGTAGAGCCCGGCCAAGTGAGAGTGAGACAGCCGAGTGAGATAAGCGGTAACAAATGGACCAGAAATGCTTGCAAGTGCCATTGTTGTTGCATTGCAAATAAAATAATAATATTTTCGTTAACTAAAATAGGCTTTTGCTTTAATCGTTCAATTCAACCAAAGCCCCTAATACATAAATATGGCATAGTTAATAATTAAATATTTTTCAATAAATTACATCACACACGTATGTTAACAGTAAAAAATCAAGAATCGGAATGGTCTCTTTAATCAATGGAGAATCCAGTATCAACGATTCTTCGATACCATTAGAAACGATTCCTGGAATCGAGAATCGGCCCATCCCTAGTCTTTATGGACAATCTTTTTATAACCTTTTGTACACTGATGTGTATTTAGAGTTTTTTGTTTGAAATGTGTGAACTAATAATAAAATAACTGTAGCTTACAGTACAAAAGTCACTGATTCTTCATATGAAAAAATGTACCAATTTCCATGAGACTAAGGAATAGTGCATGTTACATAGCTTCTCATATAGGGAAATGTATGTCCGAGTTCCTCTCACTACACTTCTCCTATTTTCACTCGTACACTCAACTAAACTTGAAAGTCGCTGTGATCTCAGTAATGCTGACTGACTGGACTGGAGTTACTGCTAGCTACCCTAGCTCCTGGTGGTCCCCAGGCACCCACCTATGTATGTAGCATACACTATAAGACCTTCAATTAAAATAAATAGAAGTGGTATAATTGAACAAATACTTTTTGTTAATAGTATTATCACGTAATAGTAATTATTTGATCTGTATGTCTTAACATGCACAAAGAGACAAACGCAAACACACACTGTTAACAGTTGGCCATTGTATATTAGGTATTTAAAATATAATATTAATCAATTCAAAACCATGACCTCTTTAGACTGATTGACGTATAACTGAATTTTATCCTATTCAAACTTAACAATACAAAATCTACTTAAAATTTGCTTCTATTGTGCAACTCTGTACTTACTTGTGCAACAATGACTCTCCATTATAGAAAATACAGTCAAATACAAAAAGGCAAACGCTTGCATTTTGGAATTCACTTTTCTGAAAATAAAAAATTATAGTCATTTAGGATATTAATAAATACAGCTCTAAGAAAATAGCTTTTAAAATTACCCTCTTCCTTTTACTGTAAAAATATATAATTTAATATTTTATAATACTATAAAATAATAATTTTACAATAGTAGATTAATTGATTAGCAAAACGCTCATGAAAAGAACAAAAAGCTGTTATTATTTTCTTTTATAATTAATTATTTTTAAAAATTAATTGCCCTCATTAATTTGAACTTATTTTCCTGTTTAAGAGTTCTGACGAACTTTCTTCTGGACTCTCTCCTTAGCTATCATCATATTTTCACCTCTAGTTCAGACTGTAATGTCATGCTCAGAGTACATATATTCAATTTTGAAATTTTGTTGTTCTTCATGACGAGTTTAATCACTTATTGCACTTTGAAATTACTTTCGACCAGACATGCTATTAATATAATTTGTCAAATTGTTAACTTACACTTGGAGCAAATGTTTTCGTCTTACTACTTCTTCAGCCTCATGTCTCTGCCACTAGGATTTCTACAGTTGTGTTTCTTGGTTCCAATTTTTGAAAGTTAGAAGAGATGTGATTAAAAAGTAAGTGTGATCTGTGTCATGTTTGTTTATTTAGGATGTCATTTTTATGTGTGTTCCTATGTTTGTATATTTCATATTGTTCTACTGTGTTTAATTTGTGGCCTTTGTTCTATCTGTGGAGAATTCTCATGTTATTTTCTATACTATTGCATGAATGGTATGGTTTGGTATGGTATGGTATGCACTAACCACTTATGCAATAGTATGGAAAATAACATGAGCATTCTCCACACATCCAACAAAGGTAACAAAATTAAACACAGTAGAGCAATATGAAATATACAAACACACATACAAATTACATCCTAAATGAACAAACATGACACATATCAAATATAATTTTCAATTACATCACTTCTTACTTTCAAAAATTGGAACCGAAACTCAAAACTAGCAATCGTAGTGGCAGAAACGTGAGACTGAAGAAGTCGTAAGACAAAAACATTTCCTCCAAGTGTAAGTTAACAATTTACCAACTTATATTAATAAAATTTATGGTTAAAGTATAATAAGTGATTAACATATTAACCACTAAATTGTATCCTGATCGCCAAATCGAGCAATATATTGATGAGCGGTTAACCTGTAGCACGTTATTGTGTACAAGTCTGAAGTTAATATGGCATTAATGACCCACAATCTCTAACTCTCCAGATAATGATGAAGGATTCTAGAAACATTTCCTTGAAAGGCGATCTCTATATAAATACAGTCTAATAGATGAGAGAAACCCTATTAGTAACATATACAAAGAGATTGCATACTCAAACAACAGGGCTAATCTCCCAGATGTTACGGGACATATGAGTATCGAGTGCATGGTCAAAGAACCTGTCTTGGAGATGGGCAGTGACCACCTTACTCGGACGTTTGCACTTGACCAGGCCCACCAAACTATGATGGTATGGTCAGGGTCAGTAACATCGGGAGCTCAGATCTGGTACACAGATAGCTCCAAGATGGACTTCGGCACTGGAGCGGGGGTGTATTGTAAAAACCCAAGGGTAAAACTAGTTTTTTCCTTGGGGAGGCATACCTCTGTCTTTCAGGTTGAAATATATGCTATAAATGCCTGTCTGGGAGACATAGCAAGAAGGGGAATACACAAGACCCGGATTGCTATTTTCTCTGACAGTCAGGGAGCAATTAAGGCACTAAACGGACATATGGTCACCTCGGCCATAGTCAGGGAGTGCCTAAATAACCTAGAAGCCCTGGCAAGGCACAATCAAATCAAGATAGGTTGAGTGCCAGGGCATAGGGGAATATTTGGAAATGAAGCCGCAGATGCACTGGCCAGAGAGGTGTCTTCAACATTGTCTCCCCTAATTGGACCGGAGCCGGCGGTAGGTATTTCCAAATCCATGGTCAAGATTGCAGTGCCAAGGTGGTCGGCTGAAAGACACTGTGAGCACTGGGTCAGGGCTGAAGGAAAGAGACACAGTAAGCTAACCCTTAAGAAACCTTCCTTGGGGCTGCAGGAGAGTCTCATCTATCTTTCTAGGCAGGAATTGAGGATAGCCACAGGTCTACTCACGAGACACTGTGGACTAAGGAAACATCTGCATAATACGGGTGTCTTCAAAGATGAACCTGTGTGCAGATTATGCGGGCAAGAACTGGAGACCGCCACACACATCATTTATAGATGTGAAGCACTTGCCGAGAGGCGCTTCAACCTCTTTGGTGATAGCACAGCTCTGGAAGAGGATGCTGAAGGTAAAACACTAGTCAGGAAACTTCTAAACCTGGTAAGAGGGAAGGGACTCTTTGACTAGATCAGGGAGGTAAGTACAATGTACCTAAGGTAGCGGTGCTTTGGGCAGTTTAAACCCGCTCCCAAGTTAATTAAAAAAAAAACACATACAAAATATATCAATTTAAATTTTCTGAATGTAAAATCCCTGATACAGATCCTCAGTAATAGCAAGGAGTTAATATAGAGCGCCTAGCCATATGTTAAATGAAAACTGATTTTGTCTCAATACATTAATATTTTCTAGCCATTTACTTAATCACCCTCATCAATTGGTTTCTCAAGCTTGACCAAAGTAAGATGGGAGTTAAAAGAAAGGAATAACTCGTTTTGTCCCCAGTTTTATTAGTGGAAGAACCAATACAATTCTCAAATATTCCAGGTACAGTAAAGTCTTGTTAATTCGAGGTAGATGGGATCGAGAATACCTCAGATTATCGAAAACTCAGATTACATGGAATAATAATTAAATAGTTTTTCATTAGGCATTAATATTACGTACTTAGAAAAACAATTATTTGTAATAAGCTTGTAAAATTGTATCTTTATTTTATTTTGACAATTAAATATATTAATTTACTATACATGGAAAGAAGATATTTGTTTAGAAATATATCGCAAAACTTATTAGATTATTAAACTAATAACTAAACACATGCTTAAACTACTAACTTTATGTTTTCCAAGACTTCCAAATGGTAAAGGTTTACCAGTATCAAGATCTACTAGCAATATTTCACTATCCAAAATAAGATCATTTCCATATGGAAACGCCTGAGGGATGTATTGTTTGAAGTGATTGACCTAAAAACATAACCATCAGAAAATTTTCCATTAAATAAATTTAATCCAATTTAAAAAAGTGTTAGTTAGTTAACCCATTGCTGATCTAATCACATCAATTAATAAATAGAACTTATTAAAATGATATTTAAAAAGGATAAAATAAATCTTATTCTACATAATATATATTAGACTAAGAATGTAAAAATTATTATAAAAACTGTAAAGCATACATTTAGTATTAAAGTATTATATCATAAATTATACTGACCTTTTTTTAAATACATAAAACAACTTGTATTGCATATATTTTTTATAAATAATCTCTTTCAGTTTAAAAATTGAATGCATAATTGGTTTTTATGGTAGACCAATTCATGACTTTACAAACTAATACTTGAAGTAAATTATTAAAAATTTTAAAAGAACAAAAATTTTCAAATATTTACTGGAATTATAAGATTAACAAGTCAAGCTCAAACATAAAAATATTGCTGAACACCATAAAAAAATAAACCCAATGAGGGTTTTGTTGTTTCTGAATGACAAGAAACACACCTTCAATCAAAATATTTGTATTTTAATAACTTAACGACCTACGCATACTGCAGACTTTTTATCAGCTGATAGTTTGATCGGGTTAGGCTGCTAGTGCGCACATCAAGTCAACTAAACAGTTAGGTTGGTGAAGAATGCACACACTAGCCAACAGTCGGCTGACTATTCTCGAACGATATAGTTACTAGTTTGTTTCTGACTGTTGAAGTAAGCGGACGCACAATGAATATAAATAAAATATTGTCCAGAAATGTTATTGCTCTCATACAATGAATGAGGAAAACCAATAAGAAATTCCGAGGAGTATTGGGTGCATCCCATTTTCAGTGATAGATTAGTTTATGGAAAGTTTTACACAATGCATTCCAAATTACTTACTAGAAAAAGTTTTTCGCCTTTTATCGAATGAGCATAACCACCTTCAAAAAAATTCACATGAATCGTTACGTACCTTTGTTTGTTTTTTCCTCGGCAGTTAAGCTGATTCCAGTCAAGAACAACTGCTTCACAAACTTCCTTCCACAGTTTTTTCTTGACATCAAAGATTGTGACTTGGGTGATGCCATTATAATATAGAATATAATAAAATTTATAATATATAAAAATATACGCACAATATCACTGTCCTACTTTCAAGCTCTTATAACATAAATATACAACTGTCCGACACCAAAGGTCTTATAGCGAACTGAACTATCTGTGGAGTCACC
Organism: Prosapia bicincta; assembly: GCA_036971475.1. Lineage (NCBI taxonomy): Eukaryota > Metazoa > Arthropoda > Insecta > Hemiptera > Cercopidae > Prosapia > Prosapia bicincta. Next base: position 249,938,474 of record JBAIZL010000001.1, on the reverse strand, counting down.
AAACTAAAGAATCGTTGAGTGTGCGCAAGTGGATTTAGCCAATACTGATTAAACAGTCGGCCGATAGTTGGCTGACAGAATAGTTAAAAGGCAATTAAGACCCACATCAAACTTTTGTATCAGCCGATAGTGAATCACTGTAATGTGCGCATGTGCATACCTCTTTATACTGATTAAGTAGCCAACTAAACTATTGGCCAATAGAAATTCTGCAGTCTACTGGGGCCTTAAATGTTGAACTTATTGTACAACTTACTTTATGAGCAAGGACAGGCTTCAGGCTTCTTGAATAGTATTTAAAGTCTGATCCATTCTTATGTACTTGCACCCGCTCACCATCGTACTTGATCTCAGAATATAAACCATTCGGACACTTTCTCATTGCTTCTGCTGCAGACTTGCAAGGTTGAGCCTAAAGAATCAATATTACAGAAAAGACGAATATATAATCACAATAATTGTAAAATTATCAAATTAAAATTGGAAATTTGTATATATACCAGTTTTCAGTTTTAAATCATAAAATTGTTTGAATGATTTTTAGATTTTTGAAATGTTGTTTACTCCCATAACTCTTTAAACCAAATTAGAACATATCCTATTTGTTCCACACATTAAAGTCATAGGAAATTGTTGAAGAATGTTTACACAATAACAAGATGAAACATTATACAATGAGCAAGATAAAAAAGTATACTTAGAGTTTTAATATATGTTTCTTGTCTTCTGTGTGTATGTGTTATCACCATATTGTCCATAATAATTATAAGAATTTAACCAATGTTCTATTTTTCTAAATAACTTGAAAAATTAGTTTTAAAAAATCTGTAAACTGTAGGACACCAAATTAGTTTAGAGAAGAGCTAAAACGAACATCCTTATCAGTATCTGTGTAAACCTATGTAAACAGAGAAAAAATTAATTTTTCAACCAAGAAACATTTTGTACAAATGTGTAACAAATAATTTAAACTTTTAAAATAATGTCATTTCTTTTCGATAAAAGAATTTTAACATCAACATATAAGATATTATAATAAATCAAGTATTATGAAAAAAATGAGTTTAAAATATATTAAAAATATTATGTAAGTCATTAAAAAGTAAATTAAATACAGTAAGTTATACCAGTAAAATAAATATATTGTAATTAATAAATAAATTTGAAATCACGAGTGTAAAAACTGAGTGTGAAATTATAAAAGAAAAAAGAACAGAAAAAGTAACTTGTAAACAAGGAAATGTATAACAATCACTCAATAGACTTAGAAAAGTGTAACATGATCTAAATAAGCCTTTAAAATATTATAATGGTTGTATAAATGTAACAAAAGTGATTAAAACTGAAAATTTTCTATTGAAAGGGTCTGATAATACAAAATACGCTACATTTCTTGAAACTTCAAACCTTATACTATAAGCATTTCAACTCATTGGAACAGTTCTGCCGGTAAGTAAAATGTAGAGCTATTATAAGTTTAAAATAATGTAGATTACATATTGTGCAGAAAAAATAATAGAGGAATAGCTTGGTAAAAAATGATTTTTCAAAGCTACATGTGATAAAAATTTAAAGTCAAAGTAAAACACTTTACAATGAATTAAATGATGCAGAAACTATCAAAAATATGGTTTTCACTCATTTTAACAATATTAAATAAAAATAGTCTAAAATAACAAAGTGATTTCAACCAGTCATCTTCAATGAAATGCAATTTTGATCATTTGAAAATACAATAAAAATAATTCCTATGAATATTTTAATAATAGTACATTAAGGCATCAGATTAATTACAAAAATGCTAAAAATAGTCTTGAGCTGAAATATAACCTAAGACACACTAAAAATATAGACACACATTTTTATATAGAAATATAAAATAATTAATTACAATGCATATAAAAATAATAGTTTATGTATGGCAGAAATATAGTTTAAAAATGTATCAATGTTAGGTAATATTATTTATGGGTAAAATAGGGTTTAAAAATGTTTATAATTAATAAAAGAACATCAATGTTGCATTGCAGCATTGTAATCAAAATTGATAATACAACATTAATATAATCAGATATAAAAAATATGTATATAAACATACCTATAAGAGAAACTTTTGAAATTATAAGATCTAAATTAAAACATTAGAAAAATCGAAAATTTAAGATTCAAAATTTTGAATCTTAAATTTTCGATTTTTCTAATGTTTTAATTTAGATCTTATAATTTCAAAAGTTTCTCTTATAGGTATGTTTATATACATATTTTTTATATCTGATTATATTAATGTTGTATTATCAATTTTGATTACAATGCTGCAATGCAACATTGATGTTCTTTTATTAATTATAAACATTTTTAAACCCTATTTTACCCATAAATAATATTACCTAACATTGATACATTTTTAAACTATATTTCTGCCATACATAAACTATTATTTTTATATGCATTGTAATTAATTATTTTATATTTCTATATAAAAATGTGTGTCTATATTTTTAGTGTGTCTTAGGTTATATTTCAGCTCAAGACTATTTTTAGCATTTTTGTAATTAATCTGATGCCTTAATGTACTATTATTAAAATATTCATAGGAATTATTTTTATTGTATTTTCAAATGATCAAAATTGCATTTCATTGAAGATGACTGGTTGAAATCACTTTGTTATTTTAGACTATTTTTATTTAATATTGTTAAAATGAGTGAAAACCATATTTTTGATAGTTTCTGCATCATTTAATTCATTGTAAAGTGTTTTACTTTGACTTTAAATTTTTATCACATGTAGCTTTGAAAAATCATTTTTTACCAAGCTATTCCTCTATTATTTTTTCTGCACAATATGTAATCTACATTATTTTAAACTTATAATAGCTCTACATTTTACTTACCGGCAGAACTGTTCCAATGAGTTGAAATGCTTATAGTATAAGGTTTGAAGTTTCAAGAAATGTAGCGTATTTTGTATTATCAGACCCTTTCAATAGAAAATTTTCAGTTTTAATCACTTTTGTTACATTTATACAACCATTATAATATTTTAAAGGCTTATTTAGATCATGTTACACTTTTCTAAGTCTATTGAGTGATTGTTATACATTTCCTTGTTTACAAGTTACTTTTTCTGTTCTTTTTTCTTTTATAATTTCACACTCAGTTTTTACACTCGTGATTTCAAATTTATTTATTAATTACAATATATTTATTTTACTGGTATAACTTACTGTATTTAATTTACTTTTTAATGACTTACATAATATTTTTAATATATTTTAAACTCATTTTTTTCATAATACTTGATTTATTATAATATCTTATATGTTGATGTTAAAATTCTTTTATCGAAAAGAAATGACATTATTTTAAAAGTTTAAATTATTTGTTACACATTTGTACAAAATGTTTCTTGGTTGAAAAATTAATTTTTTCTCTGTTTACATAGGTTTACACAGATACTGATAAGGATGTTCGTTTTAGCTCTTCTCTAAACTAATTTGGTGTCCTACAGTTTACAGATTTTTTAAAACTAATTTTTCAAGTTATTTAGAAAAATAGAACATTGGTTAAATTCTTATAATTATTATGGACAATATGGTGATAACACATACACACAGAAGACAAGAAACATATATTAAAACTCTAAGTATACTTTTTTATCTTGCTCATTGTATAATGTTTCATCTTGTTATTGTGTAAACATTCTTCAACAATTTCCTATGACTTTAATGTGTGGAACAAATAGGATATGTTCTAATTTGGTTTAAAGAGTTATGGGAGTAAACAACATTTCAAAAATCTAAAAATCATTCAAACAATTTTATGATTTAAAACTGAAAACTGGTATATATACAAATTTCCAATTTTAATTTGATAATTTTACAATTATTGTGATTATATATTCGTCTTTTCTGTAATATTGATTCTTTAGGCTCAACCTTGCAAGTCTGCAGCAGAAGCAATGAGAAAGTGTCCGAATGGTTTATATTCTGAGATCAAGTACGATGGTGAGCGGGTGCAAGTACATAAGAATGGATCAGACTTTAAATACTATTCAAGAAGCCTGAAGCCTGTCCTTGCTCATAAAGTAAGTTGTACAATAAGTTCAACATTTAAGGCCCCAGTAGACTGCAGAATTTCTATTGGCCAATAGTTTAGTTGGCTACTTAATCAGTATAAAGAGGTATGCACATGCGCACATTACAGTGATTCACTATCGGCTGATACAAAAGTTTGATGTGGGTCTTAATTGCCTTTTAACTATTCTGTCAGCCAACTATCGGCCGACTGTTTAATCAGTATTGGCTAAATCCACTTGCGCACACTCAACGATTCTTTAGTTTGGTGACTCCACAGATAGTTCAGTTCGCTATAAGACCTTTGGTGTCGGACAGTTGTATATTTATGTTATAAGAGCTTGAAAGTAGGACAGTGATATTGTGCGTATATTTTTATATATTATAAATTTTATTATATTCTATATTATAATGGCATCACCCAAGTCACAATCTTTGATGTCAAGAAAAAACTGTGGAAGGAAGTTTGTGAAGCAGTTGTTCTTGACTGGAATCAGCTTAACTGCCGAGGAAAAAACAAACAAAGGTACGTAACGATTCATGTGAATTTTTTTGAAGGTGGTTATGCTCATTCGATAAAAGGCGAAAAACTTTTTCTAGTAAGTAATTTGGAATGCATTGTGTAAAACTTTCCATAAACTAATCTATCACTGAAAATGGGATGCACCCAATACTCCTCGGAATTTCTTATTGGTTTTCCTCATTCATTGTATGAGAGCAATAACATTTCTGGACAATATTTTATTTATATTCATTGTGCGTCCGCTTACTTCAACAGTCAGAAACAAACTAGTAACTAAATCGTTCGAGAATAGTCAGCCGACTGTTGGCTAGTGTGTGCATTCTTCACCAACCTAACTGTTTAGTTGACTTGATGTGCGCACTAGCAGCCTAACCCGATCAAACTATCAGCTGATAAAAAGTCTGCAGTATGCGTAGGTCGTTAAGTTATTAAAATACAAATATTTTGATTGAAGGTGTGTTTCTTGTCATTCAGAAACAACAAAACCCTCATTGGGTTTATTTTTTTATGGTGTTCAGCAATATTTTTATGTTTGAGCTTGACTTGTTAATCTTATAATTCCAGTAAATATTTGAAAATTTTTGTTCTTTTAAAATTTTTAATAATTTACTTCAAGTATTAGTTTGTAAAGTCATGAATTGGTCTACCATAAAAACCAATTATGCATTCAATTTTTAAACTGAAAGAGATTATTTATAAAAAATATATGCAATACAAGTTGTTTTATGTATTTAAAAAAAGGTCAGTATAATTTATGATATAATACTTTAATACTAAATGTATGCTTTACAGTTTTTATAATAATTTTTACATTCTTAGTCTAATATATATTATGTAGAATAAGATTTATTTTATCCTTTTTAAATATCATTTTAATAAGTTCTATTTATTAATTGATGTGATTAGATCAGCAATGGGTTAACTAACTAACACTTTTTTAAATTGGATTAAATTTATTTAATGGAAAATTTTCTGATGGTTATGTTTTTAGGTCAATCACTTCAAACAATACATCCCTCAGGCGTTTCCATATGGAAATGATCTTATTTTGGATAGTGAAATATTGCTAGTAGATCTTGATACTGGTAAACCTTTACCATTTGGAAGTCTTGGAAAACATAAAGTTAGTAGTTTAAGCATGTGTTTAGTTATTAGTTTAATAATCTAATAAGTTTTGCGATATATTTCTAAACAAATATCTTCTTTCCATGTATAGTAAATTAATATATTTAATTGTCAAAATAAAATAAAGATACAATTTTACAAGCTTATTACAAATAATTGTTTTTCTAAGTACGTAATATTAATGCCTAATGAAAAACTATTTAATTATTATTCCATGTAATCTGAGTTTTCGATAATCTGAGGTATTCTCGATCCCATCTACCTCGAATTAACAAGACTTTACTGTACCTGGAATATTTGAGAATTGTATTGGTTCTTCCACTAATAAAACTGGGGACAAAACGAGTTATTCCTTTCTTTTAACTCCCATCTTACTTTGGTCAAGCTTGAGAAACCAATTGATGAGGGTGATTAAGTAAATGGCTAGAAAATATTAATGTATTGAGACAAAATCAGTTTTCATTTAACATATGGCTAGGCGCTCTATATTAACTCCTTGCTATTACTGAGGATCTGTATCAGGGATTTTACATTCAGAAAATTTAAATTGATATATTTTGTATGTGTGTTTTTTTTAATTAACTTGGGAGCGGGTTTAAACTGCCCAAAGCACCGCTACCTTAGGTACATTGTACTTACCTCCCTGATCTAGTCAAAGAGTCCCTTCCCTCTTACCAGGTTTAGAAGTTTCCTGACTAGTGTTTTACCTTCAGCATCCTCTTCCAGAGCTGTGCTATCACCAAAGAGGTTGAAGCGCCTCTCGGCAAGTGCTTCACATCTATAAATGATGTGTGTGGCGGTCTCCAGTTCTTGCCCGCATAATCTGCACACAGGTTCATCTTTGAAGACACCCGTATTATGCAGATGTTTCCTTAGTCCACAGTGTCTCGTGAGTAGACCTGTGGCTATCCTCAATTCCTGCCTAGAAAGATAGATGAGACTCTCCTGCAGCCCCAAGGAAGGTTTCTTAAGGGTTAGCTTACTGTGTCTCTTTCCTTCAGCCCTGACCCAGTGCTCACAGTGTCTTTCAGCCGACCACCTTGGCACTGCAATCTTGACCATGGATTTGGAAATACCTACCGCCGGCTCCGGTCCAATTAGGGGAGACAATGTTGAAGACACCTCTCTGGCCAGTGCATCTGCGGCTTCATTTCCAAATATTCCCCTATGCCCTGGCACTCAACCTATCTTGATTTGATTGTGCCTTGCCAGGGCTTCTAGGTTATTTAGGCACTCCCTGACTATGGCCGAGGTGACCATATGTCCGTTTAGTGCCTTAATTGCTCCCTGACTGTCAGAGAAAATAGCAATCCGGGTCTTGTGTATTCCCCTTCTTGCTATGTCTCCCAGACAGGCATTTATAGCATATATTTCAACCTGAAAGACAGAGGTATGCCTCCCCAAGGAAAAAACTAGTTTTACCCTTGGGTTTTTACAATACACCCCCGCTCCAGTGCCGAAGTCCATCTTGGAGCTATCTGTGTACCAGATCTGAGCTCCCGATGTTACTGACCCTGACCATACCATCATAGTTTGGTGGGCCTGGTCAAGTGCAAACGTCCGAGTAAGGTGGTCACTGCCCATCTCCAAGACAGGTTCTTTGACCATGCACTCGATACTCATATGTCCCGTAACATCTGGGAGATTAGCCCTGTTGTTTGAGTATGCAATCTCTTTGTATATGTTACTAATAGGGTTTCTCTCATCTATTAGACTGTATTTATATAGAGATCGCCTTTCAAGGAAATGTTTCTAGAATCCTTCATCATTATCTGGAGAGTTAGAGATTGTGGGTCATTAATGCCATATTAACTTCAGACTTGTACACAATAACGTGCTACAGGTTAACCGCTCATCAATATATTGCTCGATTTGGCGATCAGGATACAATTTAGTGGTTAATATGTTAATCACTTATTATACTTTAACCATAAATTTTATTAATATAAGTTGGTAAATTGTTAACTTACACTTGGAGGAAATGTTTTTGTCTTACGACTTCTTCAGTCTCACGTTTCTGCCACTACGATTGCTAGTTTTGAGTTTCGGTTCCAATTTTTGAAAGTAAGAAGTGATGTAATTGAAAATTATATTTGATATGTGTCATGTTTGTTCATTTAGGATGTAATTTGTATGTGTGTTTGTATATTTCATATTGCTCTACTGTGTTTAATTTTGTTACCTTTGTTGGATGTGTGGAGAATGCTCATGTTATTTTCCATACTATTGCATAAGTGGTTAGTGCATACCATACCATACCAAACCATACCATTCATGCAATAGTATAGAAAATAACATGAGAATTCTCCACAGATAGAACAAAGGCCACAAATTAAACACAGTAGAACAATATGAAATATACAAACATAGGAACACACATAAAAATGACATCCTAAATAAACAAACATGACACAGATCACACTTACTTTTTAATCACATCTCTTCTAACTTTCAAAAATTGGAACCAAGAAACACAACTGTAGAAATCCTAGTGGCAGAGACATGAGGCTGAAGAAGTAGTAAGACGAAAACATTTGCTCCAAGTGTAAGTTAACAATTTGACAAATTATATTAATAGCATGTCTGGTCGAAAGTAATTTCAAAGTGCAATAAGTGATTAAACTCGTCATGAAGAACAACAAAATTTCAAAATTGAATATATGTACTCTGAGCATGACATTACAGTCTGAACTAGAGGTGAAAATATGATGATAGCTAAGGAGAGAGTCCAGAAGAAAGTTCGTCAGAACTCTTAAACAGGAAAATAAGTTCAAATTAATGAGGGCAATTAATTTTTAAAAATAATTAATTATAAAAGAAAATAATAACAGCTTTTTGTTCTTTTCATGAGCGTTTTGCTAATCAATTAATCTACTATTGTAAAATTATTATTTTATAGTATTATAAAATATTAAATTATATATTTTTACAGTAAAAGGAAGAGGGTAATTTTAAAAGCTATTTTCTTAGAGCTGTATTTATTAATATCCTAAATGACTATAATTTTTTATTTTCAGAAAAGTGAATTCCAAAATGCAAGCGTTTGCCTTTTTGTATTTGACTGTATTTTCTATAATGGAGAGTCATTGTTGCACAAGTAAGTACAGAGTTGCACAATAGAAGCAAATTTTAAGTAGATTTTGTATTGTTAAGTTTGAATAGGATAAAATTCAGTTATACGTCAATCAGTCTAAAGAGGTCATGGTTTTGAATTGATTAATATTATATTTTAAATACCTAATATACAATGGCCAACTGTTAACAGTGTGTGTTTGCGTTTGTCTCTTTGTGCATGTTAAGACATACAGATCAAATAATTACTATTACGTGATAATACTATTAACAAAAAGTATTTGTTCAATTATACCACTTCTATTTATTTTAATTGAAGGTCTTATAGTGTATGCTACATACATAGGTGGGTGCCTGGGGACCACCAGGAGCTAGGGTAGCTAGCAGTAACTCCAGTCCAGTCAGTCAGCATTACTGAGATCACAGCGACTTTCAAGTTTAGTTGAGTGTACGAGTGAAAATAGGAGAAGTGTAGTGAGAGGAACTCGGACATACATTTCCCTATATGAGAAGCTATGTAACATGCACTATTCCTTAGTCTCATGGAAATTGGTACATTTTTTCATGTGAAGAATCAGTGACTTTTGTACTGTAAGCTACAGTTATTTTATTATTAGTTCACACATTTCAAACAAAAAACTCTAAATACACATCAGTGTACAAAAGGTTATAAAAAGATTGTCCATAAAGACTAGGGATGGGCCGATTCTCGATTCCAGGAATCGTTTCTAATGGTATCGAAGAATCGTTGATACTGGATTCTCCATTGATTAAAGAGACCATTCCGATTCTTGATTTTTTACTGTTAACATACGTGTGTGATGTAATTTATTGAAAAATATTTAATTATTAACTATGCCATATTTATGTATTAGGGGCTTTGGTTGAATTGAACGATTAAAGCAAAAGCCTATTTTAGTTAACGAAAATATTATTATTTTATTTGCAATGCAACAACAATGGCACTTGCAAGCATTTCTGGTCCATTTGTTACCGCTTATCTCACTCGGCTGTCTCACTCTCACTTGGCCGGGCTCTACTCTCTCTTTCTCCCTCCCCGTCTCTGGCCGCCACCGCTACATAAATGTAAAAAAAAAACACAAAGGAAGTAGTTCTATTTTATCTAGTGATACAAACTGAAATGGTTATTGCTAAAGTTATATTGTAACTGAACGGAAGTTCATATTTGTAATTTTAAATAAATCATTACGTTTATCCGATAGGTTTGTCATCCTTTCAGAAATTCCTATTCATAAACCAAGCCTATTACATTAAAACTGAAATTTTAAAAGGCTTCACCATATGACCAAGATGTTAACTTAATTCATTATTAAAGAATATCGTGTAGGCCTATATAACTTTGAAGAATCGAGAATCAAAAGAAAATGTTGAGAATCAGAATCGAAAATTTTAGGTATCGGCGTATCCCTAATGAAGACCATCAAATGATTTAATGAACAAGTGATGCATTGTAATTAAAGTAGCCCAACTACAAGTAAAAAACATTGTATATTGCACTAGTTTATTATGAAATAAATTGTGCCACTTTTTAAAACTTTGTATGTGTCTACTATTGACCTACTTTATATTTTCATCAGTGTTAAATTCTCTACAAGTTTTGTTTAAAATTTGTATATATTTGTTAATTAAATGTAACAAATTTAATATACTTCAGGTCTAAGTCTGACATTTTTCGAGACTGTAGTTTGTGTATTTTGTCAGATATCTTGAACATTGCAGTAGGTACAGGTTCGGGACTAGTGTTATTCAACTTCTCAGTTCATTTTAAATTAGATCCACTAAATTTTACACCTTTTTTAACACCTCACAAATTTTATATGGTTTTATTGTAATGAGAAAACTGAAATCCAGGGGAAATCTTAGCCACCTTCAAATCATTAAAGAAGCATTTCCAGACCTATGTTTGTATTAACTTTTTTCATTGAAAGTTTTCCCTGGGAAACCGTTTATTAAAAAAGTTTAAATTTGTATAAGTTTGAATTTTTTTTAATTCGTAGTTTTTAATTTGATTTATTTTCTAGTTCTGGTTTACAAACTTTAAAAAATAAAATTGTTGAAATAATAATAATGGATTTAATAAAGAAGTACTGAATTATTTTTGTCAAAATAGTAATTTTGTTTTCTCAAGTCTTCAAATTATTTATTTTCAAATAATTGGTACCAATTTAATTTCAGACCTGTAAAGGAGCGGAGAAAAATTTTGGAGCAAAATATGATTGAAATAAAAAATCACATTATGTTTTCAGAGCTACAGGAAGTTCATGTAAGCTACTAAATACATTAAATTATTTATACTAAATAAATAATAGAAGACACAACTCTTTGTAGTTTATCTGTTTAAATAAATAAACAATATTTATTTATGCTTTTTTATTACATACAGTTTATACTTATTGCAGCCATACACAATATAAAGAGCACAGTGATGCAATATATTGTCAGTCTAGTTTGTAAATTATTGTATTCTAGATTGTAATTTCATAATAATACCCTCTGAGGATTATGACATGGTCATCAAAATGTATATAAGGGTTTAATCTTAGGTAACTTGTAATATTAATTATTTTTTTATTATTTTTATGGTATTGAGGTTCTTGCTAATATTTTTATTGTTTTTTTGCAGCCAGTTCTATTGCTAGTTCAATGTATGTCTAAATTAGCAAAATAAACCTAGCAACTTCTTCGTAGCCAGTGTTGCTAATAGCTGGGTTATTATGTTTATTTAGGATGCTGATATAAAACGATTTCACTCTCTTTATTTTTACTTCTTTACTTCTTGCTGCGGACGTCCAGGGTCATGTGACTCCGATGGTCCGATGTCCATAATAAATTGCTACAGCCAAGGTCTAAAACTGTTTATCGATCAATATTGTTTTGATGTTTCCCTGGCTTCCCAGCGCAGACAGCAGAGCTGCTCTTGCTGGAATTGGTGAGGAGGAATCGAAGGAGGATATGTTCTAAAGTCTCCTCCTCTTTTCTACAGAGTTAGGGCAGAGTGGAGATTCACTCAAATTAAATCTGAAGAGATAGGTCTCAGTCACAATGTGTCCGATTCTTGCTCGTGCTGCAAAGACGGCTGTAAATCTGGGAACCCCTTGATACATTTCCAAATCATTTGGTTCTTTTTGAATGTCATAGAGGTTTCTACCTTTGGTTTCTTCTCTCCAACAGTGGATCCATTTTCTTCTAACTGATGTTTTCACAGCACTCAGGCATTTCTTTAGAGGGTACTGTGGTAAGAAGACTGGGCCCATTTCCGCTGCTTGTTTGGCGATTGTATCTGCTTTTTCATTACCGCCGAAGCCGCAGTGTGAGGGGATCCACTGGAGCTGTATTTGTTTCTCATCTTTGCTGAGAGTGTTGAATAAATTTGTTATCTCTTCTAGTCTGAATGAGTAGCTTCCTGGTTTCCGGTTCTCTATTATGTGCAAGGCGCTCTTGGAGACAGTGAATATACGGAACTCCTCTGCTCGTAGTTGAAGGCAGTTTACCAAGGCTGCATTTATTGCCAGCAACTCTGCATCGACACTGGAGGCTGCATTTGCTGGTATGTAATATTCTTCTTTAGTGAAGTGGTTATAGTAGCCTGCTCCTGACTTACCTTGGACTAGATCTACTGACCCATCGGTGTAGATTTGAACGGAGTCTGGGTACAGATTCTAAATCATTTCCAGTGACTCGCCGAAGTGCCTCCTGGGGGTCTTCCTTAGTTAGGCAAGAAGGTAGGTTTAAAGTTACCATTATTTCATTCTGCTTCCAAGGGGGTTTGTGGTTGCAGACCGGGATTTCCTCTGGAGTCTCAGAAGGCATTTCAGCAGCAAGTAAATTGATACTGTGAGTGTATGATTGCCGTGTAGTCATTTCTTTTAAAGATTGTAGTGGATGGGTTATGTGTAGTGAGAGGGTTTTTAGATGTTTATTCCATGTTTGTTCTTCTAGCAGTAAATCTATGGGTTCTATTGATAATTCTATTTCCATTGCTGCAATGAGAGTGGTTTTGGGACAGCCCAGGCAAATTCTTAAGGCAGCCGATTGAATCACTTGAAGTTTTTTAATGTGTGTTGCTGCGGCCGCTCCCCAGACCTCACTGCAATAGGTCAGTTTTGTTCTTACAAAGGATAGGTAAAATGTTCTCAAGCATATGGTGTCAGCGCCCCATTGTCGGCTGACGACTACTTTGATTGAATTGAGACGTTTGCTACAAGCTTGAACAGTTTTTTCAATATGATTTTTCCATCTCAGCTTTTTATCAAGCAGTACTCCTAGCAGCTTAGGGCAGTGGTTATATTGAAGATTTATGTTATTCAGTTTTAGTTTGGGTTTGTAGTCGGCTAGTGTATTCCTTCTTGTAAATATTGCACATTCTGACTTTTCTGCAGAGATCTTCAGTGACCACTTCTTGCACCAGTTCGAGACTTGGTCCAGGGCCATCTGCATCGCCTGGTTAGCTCTGTCCGGATCTCTATGTGAGACGAATAGCGTTACATCATCAGCATAGGAGACGCCCTCGACTCCCGGAGGTAGGTTGGATGCAATGTCATGTATTGCAATATTGAACAGTGTTACACTTAAAACTGCTCCTTGAGGGGTTCCATTTTCTATCACAGCACTTGTTGATTCTTGGCCATTGACCGATGTTTTGATTTTTTGACCTCTCAAGAAATTCGTTAGATACTTCAGCATGTTTCCCACTATGCCAAGCTTCATGCATTTTAATAAGATAGTGGTGTGGGGTGTCCTGTCAAAAGCAGCTTCAAAGTCTAGGAGGATAACTGTGGTTAGTTCTTTTTTCTCAAAGCCAGCATAGATGTTGTTTGTTAAGTATATTATGGCATCGTTAGTGCATCTCTGTTTTCTGTAACCATATTGTGATTGGTCTAGTAGGTTGTATTTTTGTAGTCTCCATGTTAATCGATTGTTCACCATGCATTCGAGCAATTGGGTGATAAGATTTCATTTGGGACTTGTCTTTAGATGGTTTAAGGATTGGTACAATTAGTGCTGTTTTCCATTTTCCTGGGATATTTCCCGTGTGCCAAATTTCATTGAATACGTTTAGTATATTAGTAAGCATCTCTTCTGAGCTATGTTGGACCATTCTGTTATGGATTCCATCTAATACGGGAGTCGAGTCCTTCAATCTGGATACTTCATTTCTCAGTTCCCATATGTTGAAGGGTACGTTCGCAGGGCCTTCCATGCGGTACAGTTCTTCGACTTGGGAAATTAACTGCTTTTCTTTAGTAGTGAGCTTTTTGGGCCATGGGATTTTCTTTCCAGCTCTGTTCTTAAAAAACATGTTAAAAGTTTCTGCTTTTGTTTTGTCATCGTCTAACCACTCTCCAGCTTCACTTTGTATTTGGCTGATCTTTTGGCCAGTATTACCTTCGATTGATTTAAGCTTTTTCCAGACTGTGCTGGATGGAGTGTTTGCATTTATTGAACCTACAAATTCTCTCCAAGATTTCCTTTTCTCTGAGATTATTGTACGTCTCAGGATGGCGTTGCATCTGTTGTATTCTTATCTGCACTCTTTGGTTCTCTGCACCTTCTATCTTCTTCTAGCCTTTTGTCGATTTTTTCTAAGTTAGCTGATTTTCTCTGACCACCACCTATTTTTAAATTTGTGTTCTCTTCTTGGTTTTTTTTGGGGATGGTATGGTCAGCTGCTTGTAGAAGTTTTATTTCTAGAAGTTCTGGGGTGTATTGTATTATCTCGCTTGCTCTAGTTTTTTCTGTGAAAGCACTCCAGTCAGCTTTTGAAATATTGTATTTATTGCTTATGACAGATGGGTTCTGAACTAGATTTCTTGAGATAGAAAGTTCTAAGTATATTGGTAAGTGATCACTTCCTAGATCTTCCCCGACGTACCAATGTGTTACCCTTTTCTCGATTATTGGTGAGGAAAGTGTCAAATCTAAAGTGCTTAGAATTCCTGTTGAGGGTGACTGGTATGTGGGCTCTTTGTTTTGGTTCAGCAGAAGTATGTTTTGGGCTTGAATCCATTTGAACAGTTGAGGGCCGTTTTTATTTTCTGGTCCGTTGTTCCAACTCTGGTATCTGCTGTTCATGTCTCCAACTATGATCAGGTTCTTGTTGGAGCTGATTAGTGTGTCCAATTCCTTCTCTTCAATTCCACGGGATGGTATATATGTGTTGACTAGAGTAAATTGTAATTCATTGGTAACTCTTATACTCATTTTTATGTACTGTAAATTGTTGGTAATCTTCATATCACAGCCTTCGACATGCAATGACTCTTGTACTAGGGTAACTAATCCTCCGCCTCTCGAATTGTCTCTAGATAAATTATGAAGGTTGTAATGTTTAAACTTCGGATGAAGGTCTTCGTTTCTTGGTAATGATGATTCCTGTATACAGACTATTTTTATATTTTTCTCATGAATTTCCTTTTCCAGCTCCGGTGCTTTATGTTTTAACGATCTGGCATTCCAGTGCATTATTAATAGTTTGTCATCTTTTTGCTTATATAGTTTGTTGTTGGTCGATTGGTGTAAGGTTCTCTCTCTTTTTTTTTTCTTTCCTGAAAACTCTGTCCTAATGAAGTGTGTGCTTCCCTTTTGTTTGCTTCTGTCTTCAGACGTTGAGTGAGGTTTCTTGCAGTTATTCTGTTTGGACACCATACTTTAGTTCTTTTGGTCCCATTTGTTCCGCGTACTCTCATTATGAGGTGCTTGTCAATGTTAAATTCTTTTCTTATAGTTTTTATGGTTAGTACTTTTTTTGACCATATATTTACTTTCAGTCTGTCTGGGTGATTTTGTTTTTCACTCTCTTTATAATACTATTATAATATAAAATACAATTCTTATCATATAATTAATAAAAAACCAAAGTCACATTTCAGGCTAGTGATTGTTTGAGTAGGGGAGACTCTATGGAATGTATTTGCTTACAAGACATCTGTTACACACTTAATAAGTTAGTCTTAATAAATACTACTGATATATGTACACTATTTACAGTTATCTTGTATAATTTCAGGTAGTTTTACCAGATATGGCATTTTGAGCCAATGACGTTTTGGGTAATGCAGAGTAAAGCATGAGAATTGCAAAATTTTTGTTCGACCAAACACTTTATAAATTAGTATTATATTTATTAATAATATTTCTGCAGTATATGCCCACTTTTTGCAGTTAATATATAAAAATAGTACATAATTTTAGAGGGGATGCCACTTTACAATAAGTATAAGCGACCGTGTTGGCACGAGCTGTGATCATCTGTGTTCATGGCTTTCAGTTGTTGTGATCCATCTTCCAAAAAACTGTGCATTATAAGTAATGTTAGGTTTAATGGGGCATTAATGCTGGATTTAGACAAATATTTTCAAATTGCCTTATGGCTATTGAATGATCAATAGACATATAAAACGTTTATTTGATTCTAAATCGAAAGAAAATTTGGAGATATAGAGAAGTCAGGAAGAGAAATGAAAATATCAGAAGTAAATTATCAATAAAACGAATAAGAAAATATAGTACAGTAGAGTCTCGATAGTTCGAGGTGAATGGGACTGAGGCCCTCTCGGCTTACTGAAAACTCGAGTTACACTGAAAAAGTTCCTGAGCATTAGAAAAAATAGGACTTCTAATGAACCCTAATACAGTAAAACTCCTCATATCCAGATCAATGTGTTGACAGCCTGATCCGGATTTATTATTAACGGGAATAAAGACCAGTCCAGCTAATCATGAGTGCCATTGATTTGTTTGTTTCAAGTTTATTTTCTGATATGGCATGCACAAGACTAGACATTTGTGCAGATATATTTATTGACTGTCAAAACTTACAGCGTAAATAAAGAAAGATATTAAGGCCTTCTGTCATTTAAACATAACTGATACAGACATTCAAACACAACATAATAGCGCGCATGAGCGACAGCATGACAACAGAATAGGGAGGAAGAAAAATACTGTATTTATATAAACATTTCTTGGAAGCCTGACTCATTTCTTTTGCATGACGTGTTGATATAAATATTTCTTGAATGCCCCAATTAATTTTCTTTATGCCTATAAACATTTCTTGGACGCACAACTCATTTCCTTACAAATAGATAAAATTCGGGACTACTATATTTTGTTTTATTTAGAGAAATTTAGTGGCGTACTGGAGCATATTTCAATTGCTGCCAACTTTAAGTCTATCAAAACTAAATTAAATATTTTCTGTTCAAATGTTTACAGAAAGTACAAGTTTATTCTGCATGCTTGTTTTAATTTTTGATCCAATCATATGCTTTAATTTTGTGGAATTATTTCTTTTGAGTTTAGTTCACATTAAAAAATATTAACTTTTTTAGTATAAAACTTGTAACAGTATAGTTTTAAAATAATTCCCAAGGTAAAATTAAGATTTTGTGTGGTTTTGAATTGATAGAACAAACATGACTTTGCATTGCTATTACAGTTAAAATTAATTTTGTATGCACATAACTTTTAGTAAAATAATAACTAGTATATAATAAATTTAATTTTAAGCTTATAGTTTTACTTAAGCATTTTACATACTAACAAGGAACATTAATATTTGTTTGACTTATGATGATATCTGTTGCCTCCTATCAACATTTCACATAAATATGCTTCACTGTGTGAAAGCTGAGATAAACTAAACAAAATTAGTATTACTGGCAACTTCTACAACATTAATAGTAGTAATATAGTAGGGATGGTCGATCCAGTGACTAATGGATCGGTGATTTTAGTGACAGTGCCAGGACAGGCAGGCTTACCACACTGATGAAATGATTCTACACCTCGCTTTTTTTTTGGGAAGGCTCATTTTATTTAAAAATAAATTTCTACGAAATTAAGAACAAACCGAGTGCGAAATAACTGTACACAACAATGCCACTATCTAGAAACCTGACACAAGTTGACCAACCACTAACAACGTAAATGAGTAGAATTAGTGACCGCGACAAATCAACCAATAACAGCTGTGGTAAAATATCAGTAACTTTTCAGTTGGGACAGCGACATTTTGCCTAATCACAACAGAGACAATACCCCTCTCCCCTTCAGTCAACGACACTGCACGTGATCTGAGCGGCGAGAACAGAGCCAATGACAGCTGTTTCATCCAGTGACTGCAATTTTTTTGCTCAATCACAATTGAGACAACTGCCGATCATTCTGTTGTCACTGGAACTGGCATTTTCCATATTTTGTCCATGACAGACATCCCTACAATATGGGGGGGGGGGAGGTTGGCCTATTGGTGAAAATGGCTTGAATATAACTATTGCAGAATGTCGTTCCTGAGGCTGGGTATGACTCATCGCTGCCATAGTCAATGTGTTAAATTTGTTAGCTGTCGGTTTTAATGCATGTAATTATTATTGAAAATAAGAGAATATGTTTTACGTTATGAGAAATGTAGGTGGTATTTGTAAGCAACACTGGATAAATTGATAGGCAGAAATTTCTGTTACAAATAATTTACAGGTTTAGTTTAAAAAAGTATAGCCATATTTGAAATAGTTCAGAAAACCAAATAAAAATAAATAAGTTAAAAGTGAAATAAAATAATTATCATATTGTTCTCTTCTAATTTGTAATTGTACTTGAACTGTCAATTAAATTCAATTTAAATTTAAGGTATGATGACAAACTATATAAACATTGAATTGAAATTCTGAAACCTATGTCTCAAAACAAACCATAATTTCTGAGATTATGAAAGGCTTTATTGTACACATTAATTAATAACATACAATTATAACCATTTAAACTTGATTAGATTATTAAATTAAGGATTTTTGGAATAGACATTATTAATACTGTCATATTAGTAATAAGACAAAAATAATAATATTTTTATTTAATGTCTGTTAATAATTATTAATTTTTTAAATAAGCTAATGACAGATCACAGACAATTTTGCTTTAAACACTCAACGTTTAGAATTTCTTTCTGAAATGTTTGACTTGTAAATGTATATTTATTAAGCGTTTTATAATTTGTTGATTTTTATTATGTTTTATATAATGTTATGTATTCTATAAATGTAAGTTTTGTTGTATAATTGTTTAATTAAAACTGAGCTCTTGAAAAGGAATTTCGGAAAGAAATTCGAAACGTTGAGTGTTTAAAAAAGCAAAATTGTCTGTGATCTGTCATTAGCCTATATAAAAAATAATGAAACAGTTATATATAATTTTATTGTTATTTTAGAATATTTTATTTTAGTTTAAATAATTATTTTTCTTTGTTATTTTTAGAAAGCAACAGAATTGGAATCAATGATGACAAAGGTGTTCAAACTAGGTTTGGAAGGACTGGTGTTAAAAGATTTGATGGTAGGTCTTTGCATGAAGAGCTTTGACTGCTTAAGTTTTAACTACAAAATGGATATGCAAAACATTGACTATGGTAGAAAAAGCTAAAATAGTTTAGAAAAATGAATCATTTAGCTTTATTTTATGCTGTTTTGCATGCTACCCTATATGTAATTTCAAAGGGTTATAAAAATATAATTTTGAAAGTCTTAAAAACATTGAATGAGTATTTACTTTAAAAAAAAGTATATATATATAGATTTTTTGGACTAGGAGACTGACAGACTTACCTTGGTAAGAGTCCACTCTGTAGTCTTGAAATAGAAACACATAAAAGCACTTGAACAATGATATATTTCAACCATATTTCTTTTTGTGTTTTCTCTTTGATTGACAAAGACCACTGTGTGGTTGAAATATATCATTGTTTAAGTGCTTTTATGTGTTTCTATTTCAAGACTACAGAGTGGACTCTTACCAAGGTAAGTCTGTTAGTCTCCTAGTCCAAAAAATCTAAATAATCTTTACCAACCAAAACTAACCTAAATATATATATATATATATATATATATATATATATATATATATATACGAGGCATGTTTTTAAAGTAAGTACCGTTTCTAAATTTCCCCGCCGCAGCTCTGCGGTCGGCGTTTAGCGCATGCGCGCAGTGTAGCTACATCTGTTGGGAAGCTACAGACGCCATTGTGACGCCGTTTGATCGAGTCTTAGTTTGTTTACGTGATTTTAAAATGCCGCAGACAATCGAGAATCCCGCCGACTGTGAAGTGCGTGGTGTGATTCGTTTTCTCTGTGCTAAAGGCTTAAAAGCAATTGACATTCAACGTGAAATCAGTGAAGTTTATGGTGAAAACATTATGAGTGAAGGAATGGTGCGGAAATGGGTTAGGGCCTTCAAAGATGGCCGCACAAACGTTCATGATGAGGAACGAAGTGGGCGACCTTCAGTCATTACCGATGATCTCATTCAAAAAGTGGACTGTAAAGTGAAAGAGAACAGACGGTTCACAATTTCGTCCTTAAAAAAACTTTTAAAAAACTGCGCCGCGCAATCCAAAACAAAAGACGTGGCATGTTGAGTGCAGGCATCGTTTTGCTCCACGATAATGCTCGTCCACATTCAGCAAATCTAACGCAAGAGCTCATCACTTCATTTGGCTGGGAACAATTGGACCATCCTCCATACAGTCCCGATCTAGCGCCTAGCGACTACCATTTGTTTCTACACTTGAAGACGCATTTAGCGGGGAAGCGTCATTCCAATGATGAAGAAGTAAAAACGTCTGTGCAGCAGTGGTTGTCCAGTCTGGCGGCAAGCTTCTATGATGACGGCATACAAAAGCTGGTCCCAAGATACGACAAGTGCCTTAATAATAATGGAAATTATGTAGAGAAGTAGAGGAAAGAATGCTCTTTGAGGTAAATAAAGTTTAGTTTGAAAAAATTTACTTGTTCATTTTTTATATCAAAACGGTACTTACTTTAAAAACATGCCTCGTATATATTTATATATATATATATATATATATATATATATATATATATATATAGGAATTTTTTGGACTTGATAGGAGACTGACAGACTTACCTAAAGGCAATAGTCCAAAACTGCAATCTCTTGGAAATAAGCACATATAAAAAACACATATAAAACACTTAATACACTTTTATTTGAAATATTTCGATCAACATGATCTTCTTCAGTCAAGAAAGAGAAAACAAAACAAAAGAAGAACAAACTTCTTTTGTTTTGTTTTCTCTTTCTCTTTCTTGACTGAAGAAGATCATGTTGATCGAAATATTTCAAATAAAAGTGTATTAAGTGTTTTATATGTGTTTTTTATATGTGCTTATTTCCAAGAGATTGCAGTTTTGGACTATTGCCTTTAGGTAAGTCTGTCAGTCTCCTATCAAGTCCAAAAAATTCCTAAATAAGCTTTAAGCTCTACTAGAACTAACCTAAATATATATATATATATATATATATATATATATATATATAAACTAAAAATTACTTACAATAGTAATATATTAACTTCATAAAGTCAGTGCAACGGAAAAACAATGGATGACGTAAAATATCAAGAATATATACATACAGTCGAACCTCTGTATAACGAAGTCAATTATCCAGAAAAAAAATTTGTTGTACAGAGGTATTCGTTATTGAGAGGTTGTGTTGTCAAGAATGCTCCCACCCAATCTTACTGATCTTACCGCATTACGCATACCGCACTATGTACGTACGGTAATAAAAGGGATACAGTATAATATCGTGAGCGAAGTTAGTATAATAGGCCAATGTTAATATAGGATAATGTTTTATAATGTCTCAATTTATTTGAAATTCAAGTTGTTAAAAATGTTTTACTGATGTTTTCAGAATGTTTCTTCATTGTACAGTATTAGATATCCATATTCAATATTTTTCATAGGGTCTACTCTGTATAGGCTATTATGATAAGTTATCTAATGCTTATGAAAACTTATAGTCACAATCTTTTTTAAAATTCTTTTTCTGTAGTGTAGCTTTAAATTTTATATTACTTCCTGATCCCTGGTTGAAGTTTCGATGTAACATTTGGTGGAAAGAAAAACACATTTACACTCTTCAGTTTGGAATTGATGTATGCGGATGGGAAGGGCAGTTGTCGATGAAAAGTGCAATTTTCCTTTTCCACCTGTTACTTGCGTTAAAGCCACAGTGTCCTAGTGATATTGCAACATTGAAATGAGTGATAAAAGAAAATGGTGGGAGAATGGGAATGTACAGTAGGCCTGTACAGTAGGCCTATCTATAAATGCTGAGTTCTGCATTCTTAGACCGATGAGTCACTGCATTCTTAACTGAACCGAACTATAACATGCAGTCAATTGCCGACATGTGTTTCGCCTACCATTCTTGGTTTTGTTGTCCTTCCTGCTCAAAATAAACAATTTCCTGGAAATGACATTGTGAGCTGCATATACAACAATACATTTTTTCGGTTGAAGTGAAGAAAAAACTTCGTTATTGAGAGGTCCGAAATTCGTTACGAGGTAAATAAGCAGTATAAATTCTAAAATGTCATGGGACAAGGTAAAAATTCGTTATAAAGAGGATTTCGTTATCTGGAGGTTTGTTATATAGAGGTTTGACTGTATATATATAGTGTGTCTTAGGAAGAAACAGGGAAACTTTCAGGAGGTCTGGAAACGTTTTGTCAACAAGTTACAGCTTGTGAATGATTTTGCCTGGATTTCTAGGGGAAATAAACTACAATAAAACCATTCTAAAATATCTTAGGCATAATTAAGGTGTAAAATTTATTGAATGTTATGTAAAATGAATTAACAAATTCAAATAAACAGCTCCCAGATCTGTAAATACAATATTTTTTATTTCTGCAATACAGTATTTCTGCCAAAATACACAAATCCTCAGTTTGAAGAAGAAGCTTAGTATAGGTTTGGAGGACATACAAACTTTGTTAAATGAATGTCTAATATGTACGATTTATAACAAAAAGCAATGAAACCTACAATCTTGAGTATTTTTTAGTAATGAGGATACTGAGATTCAGAAGAGAACTTTTGCCAGCTGTATCTCGTTAATGAAGCATTTCCACACCTTTGTTTATACACAATTTTTCCATAAGGTCCACTCGGAAGAACAAGTCCGGGAAGTTTCTACATTTATAGAAAAATGCCTTTTTCATTTTTTGGATAAAAGAGTTAATTTGTACAACCAAAGAAACATTTCTTTATCAGCCTAATAATACCGTGCACAGAAATGTTTACAATCTTTCGAATAGTCTTTCAGTCTTACAATCTTTCAAAGTAGAAGTGTATCTATCGAGCAAATTCCATAGACTTTGTCATTGCAGTCTTTCAGCTGACTCCCTTCCAATAAAGCATACCACTGTCGGTCGTTGGATATGGCATAATAGCTTGCTTTTCCACTTACAACTACAAACCGTGCTAGGTCATTGTCAAAATAATGTCTTACTCTAAACAATTCAAAATATTTGTTATCTAACTTAAAAGGTATTTCGATAATTAACCTTATGGCATTTTTACTAGACATAGCATGAACTTTAACTATTTTATAATAACCATAAACTTTATCTATCTCTATATCTGTTATTAAAGACAAACCATTAGGTAAACGAGTTACAATTTCTATTAAAATCATGTTTAATTTAGCTGGCTTTATTAACATAGAGCTTAAGTGACCAGTCGCAGTAACATCAAGAGCTTCCTGCAATTGTACTAATTGTTTATCTACTAAGCTTAAAGTTAATTCTATTTCTCTAATTAAGGAAGAAATATGTGCAATAGAAGAAATATTGTAATTTTCTCTTCAATTGATTTATTTCATTCCAAATAGTGAAGTTTGTATTTTTGACTTCAAAAATTGTATCCTTTAATGTCTCTGCTATAACTTTGATTGCCCTTGAGTTTCCTTCCACTTCATTAGTTAGTTTCTTCATATAAGTAAGTTGTTCTTCTTCCACATGTACTAGAGTAGTAGATTGTTAATCAAGACCATCTAATTGAGAACTTATACTTTGAAAATCTCCGTCGTCCATTGTTCCAAACAGAAATTTAAATGCATTACCGACTCCATTTATTAATCTTTGAGTAATTCTAGGTTTTGGCAACAGGAGCCTTAAATTAGTTATTTCATTACGAGTTACTTGTAAGCTAACTCGAAGTCGTGATATTTCATAGTATGGAAGTAAGTCACTTATTTCAGAAACATTCTTCTGGGATTGAAGATGAGTAAATAAAGACTCTATATTATACAATATTTAGTCATAATCTTCGGTACCTACAGATATTACCAGATTCCATGTATGTGTTAAAAAGATTTACATCTTTTTCTTTGTCAAGTGGTACATGATAGATGGTTTAAAAATAAAAAGTTTGCCATAAAGGAGGAACGATTTTGTCTATCTCGTCATCAGATGACATTTTGAGTCAAACTGCAAATGCATTGCTAGGATAGGAAAGTAAACAGTACGGTTGTTTTTGAGAAAACTCTTTAAAGAGCACTTCCAAGAAATTCATAATTCCATCGAAAATGTTTTGCTGTGTTTGCGCAAGTGTGCGGAGAGACTGAAGGCAAGCAATCATGACTGGTTTGGTTGCAACCATGTTGCCCCGCTTGCAAACATTTTGTTTGCTGCAGTGTGCGGCCGGCCTAACTGTCTTGAGGGCTCAACATGGGGTTTTATATGGGTTCTCCCTCTTGTTTCTGTTTTACTCTTTGGTGTGAGTTGTGACAGTCCATGTGGACTCTAACTCTAACAGGATTGGTTGGAATTTATCTTATTATTTTTAATTGGATGATCCTTCTCCAATCAGCTATCTTCAGAGATCGTCTCTAAAGGTCATCACATGTCCACGTGAAGGATGTTTTGGTTAGATAAACATTTTTAGTTGTGGTTGAATGTGGTTGATGAGGGTTCTTCAGGTTATTGTTACAAGAAACTTGACAAATTCGAATCTAACCACCAAGACAGATTATCTGGCACTACAGAGTAATAAAATGTATTCAACTAAGGTTAGCACTGATGTTTTAAAAATAAGTTTGGGTTTTACAGAGCATATATGAACCAGGGAAAAGGCACTGGCTTAAAATAAAGAGAGACTACCTAATGGATGGAGCAATGGCAGATAGCGCTGACCTGGTAGTACTTGGTGCTTGGTATGGCACTGGACAGAAAGGTTAGCTATCACGTATTAATTTTAGTTAGCTTGCAAAATACGTTTTTATGAATTTTAAAATAACTTGAACGCAATATAAGGATGGTGATGAACAAAAAAATTCCATTTGCTTGTGGAATTAAACATTTTGTAAGATAGAACAAATGAGTAAATTTTAAGTTCAAAGTTAAAACATGAATAAATTAAGTTCTAATAACAAGTAATGCCCATAATAGACGTAACTAATAACTTCCTTACTAATTTTATTAGCAAAACAACATATTGAGTCAAAACTTTTAAAAATGGAAATAGAAGTTATAAATTAAGGAATTTGTAGTTTAGTTACATACAACATATTGCACTTATTTAAATAAAACCTCAATATATAGTTTAGAAATGAAACTAAAACTTTACAAGATCATTAAACTAGACAGTTCTGAATATATAAAGTAAAAGGAAAAAGTAATACATATCTACAGTAAAACAAGTAATATTAAAAAAAAAAAATTAAGTAAATTCCTACTGAGGTTAACAAAGAAATATTTTATTTTACTTATTCTAGAGCACTATTTATGACATTGTGTGGTAACCATGGCGACAGTTTAAGACTGTGTGATGGAGATTATGGGGGAAAAAATCATACATCTTTGAGAAATATATTTCTAGGTATTGGAATGTTAGCGCAGTGCCAAGGCGCGCTAGACTTTGAGCGTGAAGATATTCAGTTCGAATCGAGCTGGACCCCTCAAATTTTATAATTTAATTATTGTATAAATATTTGAAAAACTGTACTAACATCAATTTTCATCCAGTGTAAGTTTAAAAAAATGCAATTGAACTTGATTGGATGAGTAAAAACGTATTTTATTAACAATTAAAAATATTTTCACACACATTCTTACACTATTTTATGTAACACAAGAACCGTACTACACACATGTATTGATACAGGTGAAAGCATAATGTCGCTCATTAAAATAAAAAAAAGAGTCAGTTAGTCAGTCTACATGTTTTAAATAAACGTAGTCCTCCTTAAAACCTTTTAGCCGTCCCAACCACAAAACGTCCTGCCATGCAGATACCCCCTCCATCCAGCCCTTACCAAAAGTTCTTTTCTCATATTCCTACACGCAGCTATTGTCGATGACCGGTGACAGACACTGCATATCTTGGGGGTCACATCCCGTAGTTCGTTATGATCCCGTTTTATTTTAAAACAATTAACAGTCAAAATCGATTATTTTTGTTCTCGTAACTACTTCTCGAATCTACAGTACTTTTATTATTAGTAACAGCTGTTTTATAAATTTTAATGTTTACGTAAACAGTATTTACAAGGAATGATATTAAAGATATTCATGTAAATTGGAAAATTTTTAAGGGCCATATTTCATTCGCGTATACACGGTTTTAATTTCAAGTTGTAATTTAAGAATAGTTACATAGAATTATGGTGTTTAGTATTCATAGCTTTTTAAGTGATATTTTCTTTTAAGGTTAATTTTGATTCATATGAAAAAAAGATGAACTCAGAAACTACCACTGTCAATTCATCAAATTCAGGTAGAGTAATAATTAAGGAATAAACGTTTTAATATAAAACAATCGAGTATGACGTTTGTAGAATGTGGGCTAAGCCTAGCTTGTTCTAAACAAGTCTAATGTTTGGCTGAACTCTAAAAAACGTTAATATTATTTAATAATCTGTTGACTTTAATTTTGGGTTTAGTATACAAATAGACGAGAATGTACAGTAACGGTTTACTTTTCTGAAACCACTACATATTTGTATGGAACATTCTAAAACATGTCCTAAGGTTATTTTCATTCGTATTTTTTGTGTCAGAACATTATTTTGGAATATTTCATACAAATATCTAGCTGTTTTAGAAATGTAAACAATTACCGAAAGTACAATTAACCATCTACAGTAAGGGTGTTTGATCATGTTTTATTGTCTTGAGGCTAGGCTGACCTCTAAGACTCATGAATAATGTCCTGTAGATCTCAAAAAGTTACCAATGAATTTCAATTCATTTTGAGGATTATCATCAGTGTGAACCTAATCACAAAACACATTACAACTTGCTGTGAAAAACTTTCAGTAAACAAAATATCAGAAATAAAATCTTTACCTCACCAACAACTGGATTGTATTGAGTGACACTAAAATGACATCTTTATCATTGTTTACCATTGTGCCCAATATGTAAGGTTTTGTTTTGGAATGTGTATATATTTGTTGTTGCTTTAGGTTTAGTTAATTTTGGCCATAAAGTCTTTTTTGGGTGATTGTGAGTTATAGCAACCAACTGAGATATTTATTGAAAATTGTTCGAAAGTACAAAATAGGACGATATGTACAAGAATTTTTAAGTTTTTAGTCAGAAAGTTATTTTGTATCAATTTAAAGTTGGGTAAAAAGTTCAGTATTGGGCATTAAGTTGTGCATCGGCTGCGGAGTGGTACAGTGATGTCACAGATACCTTATGTTTGTAGATATTTGAGAAACAACGTATTGGCTTAATTTTTGTGGTTTTTGCATACATATATTTAGATATACTTTTAAAGTCTCCAGTTAGGATAGATTTGGTTTTAAATTTATACATTACTATATACCTATATTAAAATATACCTAAAAAGAGTCCAGTTAGGATATCTGGTAATTTTATACATTACCTAAAAGTTGAATGTATAAAATTAGAACCAAATCTATCCTGACTGGTTACTTCACAGGTATATTTCAATATAGATATATAAAATTCACCTTCCCTGGAAATGACAAATATAACAGTTATCAATATAGCTTCAGGACATGTTTTTAATTCATAAAGTTTAGATTACTAAAACACCAACTACACGTCACTGAATCACTCCGCGGCAAATGGCCAGCTTAATGCTCTGCAATGAATTTTTTACCCAACTTTAAATTGATAAAAAATAACTTTCGGAGTAAAATGTTAAAAATAATTTTGTGCAATTTTCAATATACGAGGTCTGTTAAAAGAATATCAGCTTGGTGTCTCCTTCAAAGTACTGTCCTCCCCAAGGCACACACTTATCCCAACGGTGTTTCCACTTGTTAAAACAGTCCTGGTACCCTTCTTTTGTGATGGCGTTCAGCTCCCTCATCGCATTTGCCTTAATCTCCGAAATCGTTTCAAATCTTCTTCCTTTGAGGGGTTTTTTTGAGTTTTGGGAATGAGAAAAAGTCCCAAGGAGCAAGGTCAGGTGAGTAGGGGGGGGGGGAAGAACAGTGATCGAGTGTTTGGCCAAAAACTCACGAGTTCTGAGTGCTGAGTGAGCTGGAGCGTTGTCGTGATGGAAAAACCCATTATCACTTCTCCACAGTTCTGGCCTTTTGCGTCGGACGGCGTCCCTCAGACGTTTCAGTACTTCAATGTAAGTAATCTGGTTGACTGTAGAGCCTTCAGGGAGGTACTCGTAGTGAACAACACCCTCAGCATCAAAAAAAAAAACTGTCAGCTTCACCTTCACATTCGACCGAACTTGGCAAGCTTTTTTGGGTCTTTGGGACGTTTGACTCACCCATTGGGATGATTGGACCTTCGTTTCAATGTCGTAACCATACACCCATGATTCATCACCGGTTATAATTCTTGACAAAAAGTTTTCGTCTTCATTTGAACGATCAAGCAGTTCCCGACAAACCCGGACGCGATTGGCTTTTTGGTCGTCGGTCATCAGGCGTGGCACAACTTCGCACAAACTGGTGCATCTTCAATTTTTCGGTCAAAATCTCGTAACAAGATCCAACTGATATCCCACACTCTTCGGAAAGCTCCCTAATGCTCAGATGTAATTTCCACCTAATTTTCACGCACCAGGGTGTTGATTTTGTCAACGTGTGGGTTGTCAGTTGACGTTGAAGGACGTCCAGGACGCTCATCGTCATCAATCAACTGTCGGCCACCCTTGAAACGTTCATGCCACTAGAAACATGCAGTACGCTTCATGGCAACATCGTCGTAGGCCGTGTTAAGCATGGCAAATGTTTCTGTTGCAGATTTCCCTAGTTTTACACAGAATTTCAGAGCAATTCGTTGCTCTTTCAGGCTGTCTATTTCACAATCCGACAAACGAAAAAAACAATTTTCACTAAACTGCGTGTAACTCATCAACAAATGAAGATATCTGCGACTGAAATACCTCGTTTTAATCAGCTGATTTATACAAACCTAGCGACGCCAAGTGGATTCTGAAATTAACTTGAGCCGCGAAATTCAAACAGTCTGTGTATTTTTTGAACAGACTTCGTATACATCTTAGGGGCCGCTGAAACTCACAACTAGGATTTTTTGAGAAAATATACTGAGTGAGAAGTAATTTGGTGCATATTTTATATTTTGGAGATTAATAACTTTTTCTTAAATTAATGATACAAATGTTTAATAATTATGTTACAGTACCTTTAAGTGCAGATCGTAACGAGCAGTCACCTCTATACAGTATTAGTCAAGATAACAAAGGGCTGCATGGAATTGTCGTTTGTTTGACAGTTTTGTCTATAATAATCTCAGTTTTTCTTGGAATACAACTGGAATATGGAGACTATAAGGTAAGTAATTTTGTTTTAAAAAAGTTATTAATATATTTTGGGTATGTTATGAAAAGTTTGACAAAAAAAGATTTCCCAAACCTATAATTGAAATAAATTCATGAAAAACCTTTTTGAAAACAAATATTTTAATTATACTTTTGGTTATACTTGGCAAAAAATCCACTACTTACTGATATATTTCAGCAGACGCGTTTCACACTAGGTCAGTGCATTGTTCAATGCTGTGAGTCAAGGACAAGATTGTTACTCAGTTGTGTTGTGTTGTTGTGAGATTGTAGTGTATTGGTGTTCTGTAGTGAGCTATTGTTCATAGAGAAGTTGTTAATTAAATGTTCAAATATAGTGTTTGATTGTGTTTTGTTGTTTAGAATGTGTAGTGGATAGTATATGTGGTGTTTGTATATCTCGTAGTTTTCTGTTGTGTTTAGTTTGATGCTTTTTTTAATGTATTGTAGGATGTTTAGAATGGCGTCTATGTTGGTGTTTAAGTGTAGTGTGTTTTGTATGTGTATGGTGAAATTTTATTTGGGTTGTGTTTTTTATGTCTTTTATGTGTTTGGTGTATCTTGTGGTAAATGTTCTCCCTGTTTGTCCTATATAAAAACTGGGGCAGTTGTTGCATGTAATCTTGTTTATGCCTGCCCTGTGGTGTTTATTCTGGTGTGTTTTTGAATTGTATAACTTTTTAAATTGTGTTGGATGTTTTAAATGCTACTTTGTATTTAAGTTTGAAGGAAGCTATTTTTTGTGATGTGTTGTCCTGATATGTAAGTGTTACATATTTTTGTGTTTATGTGTTATTATTTTTTGTTGTGTTATGAGGGTTATTGGTTTTTGGTGTGTTCTATGTGTGTTGTTTTTGTGCATTATGTTGTGTGTCAACGTGTGTTTGTATCTCTTTTTATGTGTTTTGGCAAGTTAATACCAAAAGTGTATTTATAGAAAAATTTAAGATGTATAACACATAAACTGCAAATATTTTAAATCACATTAAGTGATCTTCATCTGTGTTTAGAAATTAAAATTTCTACAAGTTGTCAATTTGTTTCATTAAATTTTGTTAAAGTATTACAATTTTCCTGTTGGTCATGGACAAAGATTTTTTGGGCTATGATGTTAAAAAAGTGTGTAAATTATAATGTAATTGGACGTTGAAACTGTGTGTAGGGAGTGTTATAATGTAATTGGATGTTGAGTCTGTGTGTAGGGAGTGTTATAATGTAATTGGATGTATATGTATAGAATTATTTGTATTGACTTTCAGGAAATCAATGTACAGGCTGTTACAGTATATACATGCTTTGTGAGACCTGGATCTCCATTAATCTGCAAAATTTATTTATTTATTCTTTTCAACCTAACAAATTGAGAAAATTGGCATTTTTTATTACTGTGTAGGTAGTACCACATGGAAGTGTAACTAGTGACAGTCAGGACTGTTCCGCAGTTGGTGTAGCTATCATGAAAAAAGGCGGAAATGCCGTGGATGCTTTAATAGCTACTAGTTTTTGTTTGGGAGTTGTTCTACCTCATGTGACAGGATTAGGAGGGTAAGTGTTTTTATTTTTATTTTAATAAACAATAAATGTAAGATTCCACTGATTCTATCCATCTTTAGTTTGAGGATGGATATTAAACTTGTGGTAAAACGTCATATAATTATTATTAAATTAATTATCAATTTGCTAAACTTAAAATTTAGGTACGGACAAGATCAGTTAAAATTAATAAAAAAATTAATGAGACTTAACTTTTGAATCACACTAGATTATTTTCATGAGCGTAGCTTTTATTTGTAATGTTAAATGATATCCGATGGTGTTGGCGAGTTTTATAATAAAAGAAGCATAAAAAGTTGAGAATGTTATTTTATAGTTTCATTTCCATTTTAGAATAACTAAAAATTTTAAATTTTGATGCATAATTTTAGGGGTGGGTTCCTGTTAGTGTATGACCAGTGCCAAAGAAAGCTGACAGACTGTTTAGACTTTCGAGTATCTGCTGATGTCAACAGTCGTATAGGAGTGCCTGGTTTTGTTGCAGGTCTTGCGCAAGCTCATAAACTACATGGTGTCCTTCCGTGGTCCACGCTTTTGATTCCAGCTATAGAGATCGCAAGGTGATTGAATTTATTTTATTAATCTACTTCACAAAGAACTTGTTATAAATGTACATAAACTTTGTTTCTACAAGTTGTATCTAGAAAGTAACAGGCAAGATTTCTATACCAAGCCACTAAATGGAATAAAATCATATAGCCGGTTATTTAATACCTACTATCTTTGTTTAAGATTCAGTTTATAGCTGCACTAAAACCTTCCTCAGCACCAGAAGATAGAGATTTAAGTTCTGGTTTTGCATCAGATTATGTTGAGTACTCGGACATAGCAGTACTTTATTATAAAATTTGTTATAAAAGTACAAAATCTGCATCTAAAACATGTTTAATGTTGAAACAAACTTACAGGAATGATTTTTAATAATTTGTACAAGTGTTGAACTGGCTTAAATCATGGGTCGGCAACCCACCGCCCGCGGGCTGCATGTAGCTCCTGAAATGATTTTGTGCGGCCCTCTTCACTTGTGGTTTTTTGAATTCTGTGTGGTCCGGGTAGCTGACGGTTACAACTTAGAATACAAATAGGTTGCTCAATAGCTAGAACCATTATACTAGCCACAACAATAAACGCCTAATAATAAATTACAGGTGCAATTTAAGTGGAAAGTAGTGTCTGCGATATGCATGCAGGAAGTTCACCCCTACAGCAATTGTTTTATTTTAGTAAGATTTTGTTAATTTTTAAATAAGGATGTTTTATTTCATTATTTCAGCTTTTCAAAACATCAATAAAGAAATTTGTCTGAGTTAAGTTGGAAAATTGTCAAATTTGTTATCAGAAATTAAGTAGCCTATTTTATACAAATTACTTTTAAACAATATTAGCTGAAGCGACTGGCGCTAGCTAAAATTTAGAAGAAAGCGAGGTTCGAGAAAGATCCGAAATAATACAATAGAAATGTTCAGTAATAAGAAGTGGCGGCAAAATGTGTCTTACTTTAGTCGCTAAGCACGCAATTACGAACGTTTGAAAGCAATAGTTAGTTCCGTACAAACACATTTAATAACAAAATAATTCGCACTGAATTTACACATAAATAAATCATAAGTACTTAAGCTTAGGCAGCACTTACCCTCGTGAAGAAAGAAAGGGCAAAATTGCAGCGTGCGTAGATCTCGTGGCGGCAGAAGTCCTGGGTACCCAGTTTGTAGGAATCCGATCCAGGCGAGGTATAAACTAGAACTTAAACGGGAAATCAATAGGCTGCATTTTAAAAGGCATAAAGTCATTTATAACTATGGCGCGTAACTGAACAAAGAGTTCTACTAAAACGGCGATCGTAACTTAAAGTCTAAGCAAATAACGTCTATAACAACGCGTTTACACGAACACACAATAATACGAATAGTTTAAACACTTGTACGAGGTTTTACGGTCGAAACGGCACTTTACACACGCGGTGCAACTTTGCGCACGAGGTACTTCAATAAGGCTGTTAACTGCACGACGGTTTCAAGACAACGAACCAACTTACGGAAATGCTAGCTAAGGGAGGGGGATCAGAGGCCACACAGAAAATCAATACGCAATCCATACATCGATTGGTAGGTCAGACGTCACGTGACCATTACTGTCCAGGCCAGCTGAGCGTTTTGAATATAGGTCGCGGTAACACGTTCAAACTTCGAGCGCTAACTCGAACATTAGCTGTTAGTTCAAGTTATCTTCTGTACTGTATTAAAATCAGTTACATTACCGATCTAAAATTAGGAAACATAATAAAATTCAAGGTTATTTTATATTTGCGGCCCTTACAGCCATGCTAGATTGAACATGAGGCTCTTAAGTACAAAAAGGTTGCTGATCCCTGGCTTAATCAATTTAAAGATTGTTACACAGATGTTAGGCAGTCAGTAAGCTGAGATGATGGCGGTGCAGCGCACGCAAGCTATGTTTTGAGGCGCAGGACTCGCAACACATGAATCTTTTACTAGCGCATGTTGAAATGTAGCACACGGCACATCTTTTTGCCTTGAAGATGGAAGATACTGATACAAACTCATCTGAATCCGATATGGAAATTGAGGAATTGGTTCTATTATACAGCATTTCCAAAATTCAAGTGAAAAGTGTGTGGCAGGGTGAATATATGAAAAAATGAAACACACACATAGCTATGTTGGCCCTCAAAGAGTTTATACGTTTTCTTGGTATAATCTTTATGATTCACATCGTATAACACAGGTAATTCGTGCACCAGCTCAACCAAACGTTCATTTAACGGATCCCTAGTTGCGTGGCTGTGCTACAAACTGTGACATGCCTGCCCACAAGTGTGTCAGACACAAATTTGTATGCGCCTCAGCTTACGTGCACCGTTAGGAAATATATGGCGGAACAATTTTCTGCTGTGTATTGCATTGCATGCGCTGTGCCGCTTGCGTCTCAGCTTACGTCCTGCCTTATTAATTACACACTCAGCAGTGTTGATAGCAGATTACTTATTGATAGCAGACTATCCTCAGCAAAAACTGATACTAACTTACATTGAAAAATATAGTAGCCTTATATGTACAGCTATCAATGTCTGACTTAGCATTGTCTTAGTTGACAGGAATTGATAAAGAATTGATGAAGAATCCACTATCTTACTTTTTTGCATTACTTTGACAGTTTTTCAAATTCTAAATTTAGCTGATGAAAAAAGTACATATAATCATAACAGAAATATAGACAAATCTAAAATATTCTCTTTGAAACACCTTAAATTTATTATTTGATCAAATCTTCACTTGAGCTACTAGTTTTTCACTAAAACCATTTGACTATATATTAGTGTGTTACACTTGCCTATAGAAGCACTGACTTTTATGTCCTCAATAATCAAAAAAGTAATTGCTACTGTAGGCAAGTGTAACATACTAATATGTGTTTAAGTGTTTTTGGTGTTGAATTTATTATCATTATCAAGATAGCAACTTGATAGTTGAAACTGGAACCAGGTAAAATTAATAGAATAAGACACATTTAAATACATAGATGAAAAATTAAATATTATATCAACAAAAAATAATTCGTAATCATAATATAACCATGATCATCTATATAAAAGATCAAATTACTAGTAACAGATTTTTAGTAAAATATTTTATAGTAAACAAAAATGTTAAATAACTAGAGCTTAATGAAAGAAAATTTGTTATAAAGGTTCTAGGTTTGGTTAAAGAAAGATAAGAATTTATATTCAACCTGGTTGTATTATAATTTACAATAAAGTAGGCCTGTTGCAATGCTGTGGTTGATGTTCCCGTGCATGTATGCTGAATACTTATATCTGTCGGCTCATTGCAGATGGTATTAAGCAAACACTTGTTCAGGTTTATATTTGTGTGTACATGTGTATGCACATGCATCCGTCTGTGTTTGATATGTTTCAGAACAAATCTTGTGAATTATGAAATATTAATAGCAAATTGTTTTCTAAAAACTAATTGCATTCAACAGCATCAGAAGGCTAGTAGAAGATCCTTTGTCATTAGAAAATAAGTTACTGTAATAACTTCATGGAAAAGTTTGTCTAATGTTTGTCATTATCTTATGAACAGTTTCTCCACATTTCAAGGAACGTCCTTTATATAATTGTAATAAAACACATTAAAAGTTGTGCTTGGAATAGATGCCAAAATGCTAAGAGATGCCCCACAACCAAATGATTTAGTCGAGGAAAAATAGCTAAATAAATTTTTTTTTAAGTTATGAATCCGGATGGGAGTAAAGGTATCGAAGTGGGGTTTGTTGCAAAATGTTCGTGGTGTTGTGTAGAAAAAATGGGTTTTTGAGGACGCTGAGAACAAATATCGAGTTTATAAGTCGATACACCATTCGAAAATGCATTTTAAATGCGTTTTATGCATTTTTTATGCACTTCAAACAATTTTTTTTCTATTAAAGAAAAGAAAATATTATTTTCGGGGGTTTTTAAGAATGTTTAAGATGAATTTGATATTTAAAAGTTGGTATACCAGTTCAGGAAGTAAATGAAACTTTAAGAAATGTGTTTTAATATATTTAAAAAGTCTTAACATTTTTCCTGAAAGCTTAAAAATGTGCTTGTTTAAAAATATCTACATTATAAGGTACAATTTTGCCTGCAGGGAAATCGTGTAATCATAAATTTTATCTTAACATAGTTAAAGTTTTAAATTAATATTTTTGTCATTAATTTTCGAATTTTATTGAAGTCAAAATGATTCACATTTCATCGCAAATATTTTTATTACAATTTTAAAAAATTTATATATTTAAAACCAATTTTTTATTCTGACCAATAAAAATGAAATTTAAATTTCCCAAATTTATATTTTTTTCTTCTACAAAATCAAAAATTTTTACTTTAATTCGAAGCACTTTTCTGTTTGAGTGCATTGTACTTTTTTGAATAGAACGCATTTACGTTTTAAAAAAGAGAAGGCCACGTGTGGAAATCAGTTTTTATTAAAAACAGGATTCAGTTATTCTTGTAACAGACACGTTAAACGTTAGTTGTTGAAAAAGAAATTGTTTTTAAAAATAATATTTTTTAAACTTTAATTTTAAAACGTTAACCTTCTACATTAATTTTTGAGTAAAAAAATAGTGATTTTTTTATACGTTAATTTTGAAACGTTAATCTTTAACGTTAATTGTTTAGTGAAAAAAATTGTTTTTAAGAGTGATATTTTAAAAACGTTAATTGGTGGAAAAAACATTATTGTTAGTTTCAAGAAACTTGGTTGTCAATAATTTTTGTGACGTCATCGTGAACTTTAAAAGTAAGTATGAAACGAAAAAATCATATATAATTTATTATGAACTCGATATTCGTTCTCAGCATCCTCAAAAACCCCTAGAAATAGTTTTTATGTACTTTTAATTAAAAAAATTTAAAACGCATATAAAAAATGCATTTTTTGGAGTGCATAAAAAAATGCATAAAACGCATTTAAAATGCATTTTCGAATGGTGTATCGACTTATAAACTCGATATTCATTCTCAACATCCTCAAAAACTCCTAGAAATAGTTTTTTGTACTTTAAATAAAAGAAAATTTTAAATGCATATAAAACATGCATTTTTTGGAGTGCATAAAAAAATGCATAAAACGCATTTAAAATGCATTTTTGAATGGTGTATTGACTTATAAACTCGGTATTCGTTCTCAGCGTCCTCAAAAACCCCTAGAAATAGTTTTTATGTACTTTTAATTTAAAAAATTTTAACTTACACTTTTAAAATGTTTTAAACTTGCCTATAGTAGCACTTACTTTGCTTGTTGAGGACGGTCGTTTCGGGAGATGTGTCCCTTTGTCAACTCAGACCGTAACTCAACCGTACTACTATATACCAACCGTAAGTGCTACTATAGGCAAGTTTAAAACATTTTAAAAGTGTAAGTGATTACTAGTAGCTCACGCGAAGATGGAATCAACAAAAGTTAAAAATTTTAAATGCATATAAAAATGCATTATATGCATTTTTAACCCTTTTAATTGCATTTGTACCGAATGCAAGAAAATTACTTTTTTCTACACAACACCACAAACATTTTGCAAAAAACCCCACTTCGATACCTTTACTCTCATCCGGATTTGTAACTTTTAACTAATTATCCTCGCCTAATTAATGTCTTCCTCAGTTTATATGAAACATTTTTTAAGCCAAGGTAATGCATGGTTTTTATACTAAATTGTCAAGCTAGCAATTAAACTGGTGTGGAAATTTTACAATAAAAACGATTTCTTTAATAGAGGCATTCAACATTACCGAAGATAATCAAGAAGCATATAATTTCAGCCCTGTTAATCATGTGCAGTGAATTTTAAAATAGCGTGGTGGATATTTTATCTCAGGGTGACACATGAGACATTGTTAGATGTCTAAGACATTGTTAGATCTTAATTAGGTGTGAACATGATATCGAAAATAAAATAGAAATATTCATTTCCAAAACAAAACAAGATTTGATGGTTGTCATTTGAAAGTGCTATTTTTACTAATATTTTTTAAACAAAAAGTATAGTTTTGAAACAAAATTTTGTAGTACATAAATTATGATGGAGTTGACTCAAAATATTTAAATTTGTAATTTACAAAATGATTTTAAAATTCTTTAATTTGGATTTTAAAAAGTCAAACAAAATTGAAATTATTCTAACAAACTACTCGATGAAGTATGTTTAGTATAGGTTTTTTATGTTTATTTGTGTAGGGCTGGATTTGTAGCCAGTGAGAATTTGATGGCAGCCAAATCACATGTATTACAAAATACATCTGTGCTTGATTGGATTTCATCTTGGCAGCCATCCACACTTATTACTAATCCTGAGCTTGCTGATACTATACAAGTCCTCGCAAATGAAGGATATGATGGTAGCAACATATTGGTGGTGGGGCCATCTACTACTGTAAATATGCTTTTCATCAGGCTTGCTTTCTTATATATTTTATTTTTTTTTTATAACTCTAAATTGTACATAAAGAGTTAATAATTTTTAACCTTTTCCACTTCAATGTCAAACATAGGTCAGTTAAATACTTTGTGTTCCCTGCAATATCGACCTAAACTGATCTATGTCAACGTTATTAAAGCTAGCTACTTATGGCTACAAGTGAAAACTATTTATATTTCAAATATATTTTGTCTGTAGATTAGTGTTGACACTTATTGGTCATGTCAGAAACTTTTTCCATTGCTTTTGTATACTGTATCTAATTTACTATGCTATACAGTGTTTTTATCAAAAGCAATTAATAAAAAAATAGACATGTGGGTTTTACTTATTAAAAAAAATACAATTAAGAATTGTATTACACTCAGTGAACTTGCTGTATATGTCACCCACCTGTTGATACAAACCGATAACTCTGAGATAAGGCCAAGCATGTTACATCAGTCGTATCTGTTGCATGTTACACCCTGATTTTACACGTCATTTTACAATAAAAATGGTAGTGAAATGTAGCTTCTCTTGCAGAAATAAACAACCCTTAAAATATTTGAGGAATAAAGGCGGATTTATGAGGCTTTCTTTTTCATATGTTCAGAACTGCCAAGGTTCTTATGATTTTAACGTTATGATTATAACGGGAATAACCAGTGGCTTATAACCAGTTATAACCAGTTATGAAAAGAGCTTTTAATCGTTTTTACAACAGTTATAACTAAATATTCACATGTTAACACTTAAAAAATATCTTTTGATAATTTAAAAAGCAAGTTACAGATATCTGAAATATTTTACAAACATAAATAAGATTAAAAATAATAGTAGTAATAAGATTAGAAATGTCACTTTCATAGTTTCTGCCTCTTGATGTACACATGTTCTTCAGCAAACACAGCAAAATATCAAATGCCTTATACAATTATACTGGGTGATTAAAAAACTGATGTTTTTGAAATGGCTAGTACTCATGCGGCAGTCATTATTTGGAGGGGGGATTGCAACCACTGACCTCTGCTGATGATGCCGTTTCATTCACGGTTATGTGGATGGTACAACACTGTATGATTGCTTACCAGTTTTAAAAATTACATTCTGCAAAATTTTGTTGGGGCACTCTTCCTTATTTGTAAGAAAACAGGCTATATACATTTTAATTCTTTGTTATTAACAATTTTTCCTTTTGTCTTGATTCTCCATTATGAATCTGTGATTGTTGTTTTGTTTTTGTGAACATAGTTTCTCCTCTAAATCCTAAATTAAAAAATATATATTTTTTCCTATGAATGAATGACAATAACTTGAGTGCGAGGCTTATTTATAGATGAAACATGAACTCAACAGTAGAGTCGTCACTTCGTAAAATAAAAATTAAAGCTATTGCCATCGTGTAAAAGTATTTACATATTATACAAAGGCCACAATTTTTAGAGGTTATTTTGCAGAGGATGTAAAAAAAACTAAATTTTTATACAGGACAGACTTTGACTTAACTGTGAAAATTACATGTCATTATGACTGTCGGCTCTTGTTTTCTGCCTCCCAAAAAGAAGCAATGTTAGCGCGAATTGATTTGAATGCATCACCACCAGTTCCGATCACTCCCAATCATCACATATATATTCCGGCAGTACCTCGATGCCTCTTTCTCCTCTATTTAGCACTTCCCCACATCCGATTCTTAATGTAACAGGGAAGTAATAGTAACGTATTTATGATAACTTAACCTAACCTAGCAACAGCAGCGTGCGGTATAATAGTGGCCTCCGTATAATATGTTAGTATCCTTGTAAATTTGGGCTGTAATTCTATTATAGTATTGATAGATAATTTTGAGGTTATGTTCTAATTTGTCTTAATAGTGTAAAGTATGATTTTTGAAATTCTATAACATAGTACAAATTTATAGTATATAAATATTAAAATTTCTTCAACGGTATTTGTGGATGACCTACAAACCTGATATAGTACCAAAATGTTTTATAAAGCATGAAACTAAAAAAAAAAATAGAATAAAAGAATAAATTGAGATTGTTTCAACATAAACAATTACAATTTAAGTTTCATAATGTATAATGAACCATTTACATATAAATAATTCATAAAAGAACTATTGTTCCAGAAAATGTTTTTTTTTAGACAAAAACAATTTTACAGGCATTTATTAAAAATTAAAAAAAATATTATTTTGTTAAATTTATGCAAAAATAAATATAATTAAGTTAAAAATAATAGAATATAGGCAAATATTTATTTTAAAATGTTTGGAATTTAGTAGTAGTAGAGGCCAACCAAAGTGTAGTCTCCTTTTCAGAAGTTATTTTGCCCATTCCAGGACTTGAGACCTGGCAGGGAGGGTTAAAGCATTTTGTTTGGTTGCTATTCTCTCCTCATTGTGAGTTCACTGCAGAAACCTTCTCACCTATAAAAGCCAATTATCTATGAAAAGATTTCAGAGCCTTAGATTTTTCTGTAAAATGAGTTTATCTTTTGTCTAGCTAGCCCCAAATCTTTTAATAAACTGTGCTGGAATTTGGCAGCTAATCTTCTAGCACTAACCTCTACTGGATAATACAATGCCTCTACTACATGTATATCCATTTTGTCTGATTGTCAAACAAAATTCTGCATTCATGTTTAGCTTTACCTTCAATCTGTTTATATTCCAGTAATATCAAAACATTTAATTTAACTAAAATTAAAACACATTTGTGCTATTTGTAAAACCGGTAGGAAGTAATTAGAAACCACAGGTTAAAGCACTAAAATGGAGTGAAAAAGGTTAAAGAAAAATATAATTATATGATGAAAAGGAATTACTTATAACATATGCCATACCTCACCTTTGGTTAAATTTAATTTCATTTGGAAAAATTAACTTTTCTGCATGATTGGGGCTCAGTATTTTACTTATAAAATATAAATTAAATGTTAGCATATTGCATGTGAATTAGAAAACTATGGCAAACATCTTTCAAATATTATGTATTATTTGGGTATTTCCAATTATTTTTATATTCATTGTTTACAAAATACGTTTTAAGAATAAAATTATAATTGTATTATTAAGTAGGGATGGGCTGATTCTGATTCTCGATTCCAGAAATCGTTGATTCTAATAGTATTGAGTAATAGACGGTACTTGATTCTCCATTGATTAAAGTGGCGATTCAGATTCTTGTTTTTTTAACTGTTAAAATATAAGAACAATAACAGCAGTGTGATTTATAGGAAACATAATATTGAATTATCGACTATGTTTTGTTTATGTATTATTTGCTTTCAATGAATTAAACGATTAAACCAAATTCTAATGGGGGGTAACGAAAATATTATTATTATGTAAGACACTATTATTACATCTAATAATAACAACGATATTATTATTAAGACAAAACATATTAGGCACATTATATTATTTAAGACAAAAACGATATGAAGCATTTTTGGTCTGCTTGTTTCTCACCGCTCATCTCACTCACCGTCTGCTTTCTCACTCTCACTCGGGCAGGCTCATCTCTTGTTCTCTCTCTCTTCCTGTCTCTGGCCATCACCGCTTCATAAATGTCAAAACAAAACACAAATAAAATTTAGCTCGAATTTCTCTAGTTATACAAATTGAAATGGCTATCACTGAAGTTATATTGTAATTGTGAACCGAAGTTAACATTTGTAATTTCAAATAAATCATTACTTTTATCTGATATGTTTTTAGAAATACCTATTCATGAAACAAGGTTGAATGCTTTGTGTAGCCTATTACAATAAAACTGAACTTTTAAAATGCTTTACTTTATGACCAAGATGTTAAAAAAAATATTATTAGAGAATATCATGAAGGCATATAACTTGAAAAAATTGAGAATCGGAAGAAAAATTTTAGAATCGAGATTGGAATTGGAATCGAAAATTTTAGTTATCAGCCAACCCTAAGTGAAATCACAAGTAAGTGCAAAATTATTAAGTGAAAAATTCGCAATTTGAAATCAGTTACTAAGTTCAAGATACAGGGTAATTAAATTTTTGTTGAGTTTTAAATTTAAAAACTTTGAATATTTGAGTTGGGATTGACCCAGGTGTTGATTGTAGTAAGGAATAATAAACTCATTAACTAGTAGAGCTGTAGGTTTAGAGATAAAAACAAACAGTTGAGGGAAGAGTAATTGACAAGATACTTAGTTATAACTTATAATGGTTTGCTAAAGTACCATCAGCAATTGTTTCTTAGATTTACTCTTTTTGTATTACTCTAATTATCTCTCTCATGAAGCCTAACCCTCCCCCATGAAGTATTAAAAAAAGTGTATTCACATTTAATTTTAAGTTGACACAGAATTAAAAAATGAACATTTGTTGTTTCCATCTTCGCGTGAGCTACTAGTAATCACTAAACACTTTTAAATTTGCCTATAGTAGCACTTACTTGCTTGTTGAGGACGGCCGTTTTGGGAGATGTGTCCCTTTGTCAACTCAGACCGTAACTCAAGAGTTACGGCCGTCCTCAACAAGCAAAGTAAGTGCTACTATAGGCAAGTTTAAAACATTTAAAAGTGTTTAGTAAAAAATGAAGGTACTGGTAACCAGATCTGAGTAACGATAAATTAATTAAATTAGTAGATAAAAGTTGAATAAATTTTGAAGACTAAATTCTTACTACTAATTTTTTTGTGCTTCATGGCTATTCTAATAAGTATTTGTTTGTTTTTGAAATTAATAGATGGTATTTACTTCCTGTTCTCATTTAATCATTTTTAGTAAAAAAAAATGTACCGCTTGATATAGAAGGTTGTAACACTCTTAAAAATAAGGTGTTACATATAAATTCATTTATATATTTGATTTTTATTTAATAATTATATCGTTCCAATATAAAAGAAAATTTTTGTTTCTTGGTGCACTTTGTAAAGCTAGCATAGATAGTAGCACCCCTAGCGGGTAAAAATGTAAAATATCGTACGAGTTGGTAGCTTAACTTTAAAAAAACTCACATCACCTCATGTGACGTAACATGGTCTGATATCGCATGATCTGACGGACCAATCAAAATATTCAAAATAATAACCAAGGGTGGGAAAGTTCCGTTTGCTTGTCCCTTCAGAAACCCCACTTCTCCAAAAGTCTTTGAACGAGACGGACGTATGCACTTTAGGACACAACTTAGAAATTTATAAGCTTCCAGTATTCAAAATTTAAGATGTCAAGGCCGGTACCGAATTTTATTAACGCAACCAAAGAAGAAGTCAGAAGCGATAATTTATGTTTTTCAAACGAGTAAATGTTTATATAATTTTTGTTTAAGTGCGCTGATTTGCAAGAGCGATGTGTTAAGTGTTTAGTGATTCCGAAAGCCATGGGCAATCTTTAATATGTTTTAAAGTGTTTTATGTGCACAACCAGGTACGTTTTAGCTATAAAGAAAATGTATCTTAATGTTAACTAAGTTGAATTTTAAATGATAAACGGTTAACACATGAACGGTAGAAATTGTCCTTCGAATATTCATTTCTAAAAATTCAATTGAAAATATTAAGTTACTATCTTGTCGATATATATGAATTTTAAAGTTCAATAAGTAATTCAAATGTATGGAATAACCAGCAGTAATTAAAATTAAATTACTCGACACATTGCTGTCTTTTGTTCTACTGTAATTTGTCACTGATTAATAAATTGTATAACATTGTATTTTAAAATTTTATATTTTCATTTCCCAAGTAACCTAGTCCGTTACAAATGCGCGACTCTGCTAGAATTTAAATTACTGCTGTTTTTTTTTTGTTGTTTTCTAAAATGTAAGTCTTATACTCTGCTAATTTTCGAAAAATTTATTAATTAAAAAGTTGAATGATAATTACTGCTAACAAATTCCAAGGATTAATGCCATTCATGTGTTAATTATTTAAGTTGTGCAGCCCTCCTTAAAAATACTCGTCAGTGTGTAGTAAAGTTATTTTCAAATAAATAAAATGTCTAGCGATTTAAAAATAAAGAAGTTGGTAAAAGACGAGTTAATTTTCGAACAAAAAAATTATAAATGTAAAGTTTAAATCGGACAGTACAGTATATGTAATAAGAAAGATAGCCAAAGACAAAAATTTGTAAAGCCGATCCTGTTAATTTAATGTATTGGCTAAGTAAAGTTTCTCAGAGAAATTCAAAGTAAATGTTTAAAAATCATTTTAAGTTAAAGAAGGAAACAAAATTGTTATGGTACTTACAATAAAAATTGAATTAAGTAGTCAAATAAATTAATTCTTGTAAAGTCAAATAAAATTCAAATAAGTTGTAATGTTTTATTGGACACTGGAGTTTCAATAAATATAATAAAAAAGAATTGTTTTTAAACACTGTCAAAATTAAAGTAAGTTAAACAAAAAAAATATTTTTTTTTTAATGTCAAGTAAAGTTTTTAATAGCAGAATAGTTAGAATGTAAAATGTTAGATGACCTAAATGATTTTTTTAAAAAGGATGTAAAATTTGAAAGAAGATTTAATAATAATGATTTGAATAAAGTCTTTTTTTTGTTGTGAACAATTAGCTGTATGTAATTCCTAAATTAAAGTATGGGATTTAATTTAAGAATAAAGTTAGTGAATTTTCAAAGTATGGGATTTGAAATTCAGAAAGGGTTAAGATGTACTGAAGATGTATAAGATAACAAAGATGTTATAAGACAATGGTACAGGCTTAAAATTTTGCCA
Source organism: Prosapia bicincta (assembly GCA_036971475.1). Lineage (NCBI taxonomy): Eukaryota > Metazoa > Arthropoda > Insecta > Hemiptera > Cercopidae > Prosapia > Prosapia bicincta. The sequence continues at coordinate 249,893,803 of JBAIZL010000001.1, read as the reverse complement.
AGTGAGTGTAAAAATTGTATAGACAAAAGTGTCGTGAAACAATGAACTCAGGGGCAAATATGGTAATTAGGTGGCTTACAGGAAGTGAGCAGGTTTATACAGCTAGATTAGAGGTTAGGATTGTTCACATAATGTAAGACAAATTCAAAAAAAATTTAAGTAAAAGATATTTCAAAGAACTCTTGTAATTTTAATCTTAAACCAAAATGTGAAGTAGCATTAAATAGTATAAAAAACGATGTATGGTTAATAATTTAAATTCAAAGGAATATTAAAGTAAATTGGCTATAAAATATGAAGGTCTATATAAAATATTGTAAATTTTTTTTCATGTGTCTGTACTGTTCCAATAAGGTAATAATTTTAATAATATAGAAGATCTCACATAAAACGATTAAAATTGAAACAGAGACATTCTGAAAGGGGTAGGTTATTTAGTAAACGAATAAAAGAGTATTAAAAGTTAACGTTAGAAGAAATTCAAGCTATTGTTTAATTTTTAAAAGGGGAATTGTTTAATAAGGAGAATGGGAGGTGCCTTGATATGCAATTTTACAAAATCATGACGACACATTTACATAATTGCGTGTCGAAAGGGCCCAATGACATGCAATTATACACTACACGAGATAGAGACGACAAAAATCTCAAAATACACAATACTACACGAGCAGACTAAAACACTTGACCAAAAATTGCATATGAATGTACAGTCCTAGTTTCTGTTTAGTTTCATTTCTTACTTTATAATTGCAAGAGCTTAATCAAAATTTAAAATGAAATTATTATAGTAATGTTTAAATGAAATTATAAGAATAATGAATTGAAGTAAAGTCCTTTTTGAGTCAACACCTAGCTGTATAGTTTTTAAATCAAAGTATGGGATTTGATTTAAAAATAAGGTATTTGGATTCAAAATATGGGTTTTGAAATCCAGGGTTTTTTGTATAAGATGTACGAATGTTGTAAAAATAACACAGAGTAGTTATAAAGCAATGGTGCAATCTTAGTTTGTAAATTGAGAGAGAATTTCTGAGAAAATACACAGCGTCGTTTAAATGTGGTAAATTTGTGGCTTACAGGGAGTAGGCAGTTTTGCAGATCCCAGGCAGGGGACTGTAATAAATACAGCTAGTAGGTTATGTATGTTGACACAAAAAGAGACAATTTCGAAGAAAATTTAATTAATAAAAGGTTTGTAGGATTTTTAATAATGAAGTAATTTGATAAAAAATTAATAAGAAATTGAAAGAGTAAAGATTTAAAAAATTGAAAAGATATAAATTTGTATTCATAAAAGTTTATGAAACAGAATGTTGACAAGAAGTCAGATTTTAATAAAAGTAATTAAAGTATGTGATATTTTAAAAAGTTTTAAAACGTGAAATGTGTAGAATGTCTTTGCAATAGAACACTGTGAAACTGGTAGTTTTGTAAAAGAGCCTATGTGTGAGAAAGCGGATACGCTTCCGTTGTAGTATTAGTCAAGCGCTAGGGGGAAATGGCATGCATTCCATAGTGGGGAATGTAGGTAAACAAAAACATCCGTTGGCCAGTCAATGTTTATACTTTTTCTATAGTACGTATAAAATGTTGTTCAATTGTAAAAGGGGACTGCACATACTCATGTATAAAATGTTGAAGTAGAAATAAGATGTAATGTTGAACAAAAATTTTCTTTTCAGGTCGACAAGAGAAAATGTAACACTCTTAAAAATAAGGTGTTACATATAAATTCATTTATATATTTGATTTTTATTTAATAATTATATCGTTCCAATATAAAAGAAAATTTTTGTTTCTTGGTGCACTTTGTAAAGCTAGCATAGATAGTAGCACCCCTAGCGGGTAAAAATGTAAAATATCGTACGAGTTGGTAGCTTAACTTTAAAAAAACTCACATCACCTCATGTGACGTAACATGGTCTGATATCGCATGATCTGACGGACCAATCAAAATATTCAAAATAATAACCAAGGGTGGGAAAGTTCCGTTTGCTTGTCCCTTCAGAAACCCCACTTCTCCAAAAGTCTTTGAACGAGACGGACGTATGCACTTTAGGACACAACTTAGAAATTTATAAGCTTCCAGTATTCAAAATTTAAGATGTCAAGGCCGGTACCGAATTTTATTAACGCAACCAAAGAAGAAGTCAGAAGCGATAATTTATGTTTTTCAAACGAGTAAATGTTTATATAATTTTTGTTTAAGTGCGCTGATTTGCAAGAGCGATGTGTTAAGTGTTTAGTGATTCCGAAAGCCATGGGCAATCTTTAATATGTTTTAAAGTGTTTTATGTGCACAACCAGGTACGTTTTAGCTATAAAGAAAATGTATCTTAATGTTAACTAAGTTGAATTTTAAATGATAAACGGTTAACACATGAACGGTAGAAATTGTCCTTCGAATATTCATTTCTAAAAATTCAATTGAAAATATTAAGTTACTATCTTGTCGATATATATGAATTTTAAAGTTCAATAAGTAATTCAAATGTATGGAATAACCAGCAGTAATTAAAATTAAATTACTCGACACATTGCTGTCTTTTGTTCTACTGTAATTTGTCACTGATTAATAAATTGTATAACATTGTATTTTAAAACTTTATATTTTCATTTCCCAAGTAACCTAGTCCGTTACAAGGTCATTAGGAATACGAAAAACATAAAAACTTCCACTCACGCCTCAAAAATAAAAAAGTATCAAACTTTCTCAACAACAATGTAGGAGGTAGTTGTGATTATCAATGTACATATATTTTACAGAAAGTGTACTAATAAAATTTTATTTTATTAATCTTCCTCACACAGCTCATAAAATTAGAATTTTCCATAATTTTTTTTTATAGTTCATATAATATATTATTATGGCTTTATAACATATGTGGCTTTATACTATGAATAATTTTAATACTGTTTATGGATTATATTAAAAAAAAAAACACTAATTTGGAATCTAATATCATTTAGTACTTCAGTGAGAACTGTGTATGTTATTCTTTAATTTGTTTGCATTTTCTCTTTTCAGTACTTTAAACAAGATAACGACACAGATCTATTGCCTATTTTGTGTCTTAAGTTTATTTTAGGGCAAGTAAATAGAATAAAATGTTTTGAATAACACTGGGTCTGTGATTAATATTTTGTTCAGAATTTTTTAATTATTTTCATATATTCAACTTCAAATGTTAGTTCAGCACAGAATTCGTCATCATAATGTTTTGATCTTGCTATATAAATTACATACTTGAATAGCCTAATTTTTTATAATAATAAAAATAGATATAAAAAAAAATATATACAACTCACAATCATAAAACCATAATTCCAAACGCGTTTCAATGACATAATGTCCTCATCAGTGATTTTATCATAAACATATAACTTTAATTAAAGAAATGAAACATAACCTATAATATTTTAAAGTTAAAGTTATATGTTTGTGATAGAATCACTGATGATGATGATGACATAATGTTATTGAAACATGTTTGGAATTAAAGTTTTATAATTGTGAGTTGTATATATTCCTGTGTTTATAATTATAACTCAAACCAGCTCGAGTATTGTTTATAAGTTGTTTATACTTATATCATATCCATTGATTATGAATTTTGTTTATATCATTCAATTATTTTTTGAAGTGTGAAAGTAAGTAGTTAATAAGCATTTAGACCTAATTTATTAAATTAGTTGGATTGTTAGAAATTCTTAAATGTTTTCATCTAACATTTAAAAAAATAACATTTATTTTCAGCATTCTATAGAGGAAGACTCTCAACACAACTAGAGGATTATTTTACTGCTAGTGAATTATCCTATTATAAAGTGTTATCAGGATCCTGTCTAACTGGTTTCTATAAGCAATTCAAAGTGGTTGTTCCTGGACCAGGATCTGGAGGTCCTTTGCTGTTGCAGACCTTGAAATTTCTGCCCTACAAAAATGAATTCAATACACACAATTGGGGAACGTGTTGGTTATGGAGTTATAAAAAATAGCTATTTCTAATTTACTTCTATTAATTGATATACATACATACATATATATATATATATATATATATATATATATATATATATATATATATATTAAATATGGTGATATGTTTTCTTGTAATATAGTTAATAAATTAAAAATATTTCAAAAACAAGAATACTTTTAATGCATATATATTTATTCAAAGCTTTTCGCCGATAAAATAGTATCAGCATCTTCAAAAAAATAATTATCTAATAAAATATTTTTACAAAATTAAATCATATGTACTACCAAAATTAAAACAGGTAGCACATACGATTTAATTTTGTAAAAATATTTTGTTAGATAATTATTTTCCTGAAGATGCTGGTACTATTTTATCGGCGAAAAGCTTTGAATAAATATATTCATTAAAAGTATTCTTGTTTTTGAAATATTTTTAATTTATTATATATATATATATATATATATCAAAAACTACTAAGGTTATTCAAATACAAGAATTATTTATTAATTTTTATTCAAAGCTTTTCCTTGATAAACAGTACCAACATCATCAGGAATTAATAATACAATAATGCAATGTATAAAACATATGTTAAACTAGAAATAGAATTGTTGCTAAACTTATACAAATTACCAAATACATTTTTTTTAACTTGTAGGGGATGACGCTTTATGTTAATAATTTAAAAAAAATAATAATACATTAATCAAATATAATGAATAATTGTTGTTTTATATGGGAGAAAACCTTTTCACACAAAAGGGGTAAGGTATGGAATACAGTTATAAAATATTTCTTAGTTGACCTTAGTAGGAGTCGACTTTAATCCTTTTATGGTTTTTTTTTACTTCTTCAATATTCTAGACACATGTCCCATATATATTCTTACAATTTTCAAACTAAAATTAAAAATTAAAAAAAAATTAGTTTGCTTACTTGGGGGCGGGAGTAAATATCCCGAGGGAGGCAAAACATTAATGGGATGGAATGTAATAAAGAATCCGGACTCTGAGAATAGCACAAAACAATATGTAACTAGATAGTTGCTTAGTTGTATTCTCTTAAGCATATTTTATTGATAAAACTAGTTTATTATTATTTTTTGTTATTGTAGTATATTTTAGTCTTGAGAAAGGCCGATACTGTATTCGATACATGGAAATAATTAACTAGTTGTAATTTGTGTCATCCATCAGGGTTCTGATTAGTTATCACTACATTCGAGAAGCTAGATTCATTAAATTCCCTCTATTATCTCACACTCTCCTGATATATATCTTGTACAGATTTTTTATCGTTAATAAAATACGTTTTTATCATCCAACCACATTCAAATACATTTCTTTTAATCTGTAGTAGATGACAATTGATGTTACACAGTTTTTAAAATATTTATTTAATAATTAAATTATAAAAATTTAGGTGTCTAAGCCGGATGCGAACATAGTATCTACGTGATCAAAGTCTGGCGCTTTTTACAATGAGCAAACTTTCCCTTAGCTAGAAGTGTATATCTCAAAAAATTATATGAATTTTTCTTTTGCCCGCAATCTGGTTGCCGTCGAAACCTTCAATGTACAACCTTAATTGTTCCCATGGTTACCACACAATATCATATAATGATTAGAGATTAAAAATGAATGAAAAGAATAAAATAAACAAACCGGATTAACGGTATCGAACCTTGCTTCACAACGGACAATGCGAAAGGAAAGCGAAAAAAACTACAACACAATCCAAAACAGAAAAAAAGCGTATAAATAGTAACAAAAGAAAATAATAGTCCAACATCGTACATAGAAAGGAAATTGGAAAATTGCAATAAAATTCGCTCTCTATTTTTCCACTTAATATTGTTATTCTGACATACGTATATACATATTTATATTAGTTGTAATTATAAAATAAAAAGAAACTAAAATAATTTTTTTTTACTTACGTAGGAATTGATTTTTTTTTAATTTGTAAATTACTTGTTTTATTATTATAATCAAATGCAGATCTAATTAGAGGCAAACGCCTCCCGGTAGGTCAGTTCTCACATTTAATGTTAGTTTTATAAAGCAGAATGTATTTTAATTTAAAACCAAAGCCATAGTTATTTTATTTAGAAGACACCAAATTACAGTTCGCCAGGCAACTCATAATGAATATATTTAGAAACATTTTCCCAACTAAGAATATATAAAGTAAGTTCACAGGTACACTTCTGAGAGAAGGGCGCAGCGAAGTAGGATCTAAACGAGGAGCTATCAAATGACCGACCTGTGTTAGACATCAAATAAAGGGGAGGTTCAAATATCGCATGCCACTGTAATGTATTCTTTACAATGAAAAACTAATAGAAGTTGTAGATATTCAAGTGTTTTTTTTAATCTTTTGGTATTTCCGGACATGAGATTATTCTAGCATATGTCAACTAACAGGTTCGGTACCAAGCCCAAGTTAGGCACTTTATCGGTAAAAGGTATCTATTTAAGGCATTGCTCTTATTTTGACCGCCACAGTAGTCTCAGAACAATGTTGAGCATTAAATCTGAATATTAATCTATATATTTGTATACATTTAAGTATATCTATGCATATTATGTATATCGGTGTACATTTAGGTATATCTGTGTATATTTAAGTATTACTATGCATATTTATGTATATTTGTTTATATACAAGTATATCAGTGAACATTTAAGTATATCTAATTATATTCAAGTATATTTGTGTGTATTTAATTATATCGGTGTAGATTTAAGTATATCTGTTTATAATCAAGTATGTCGATGTATATTAAAGTAGATTTTTATATATTTAATTATATCAAGTATATTTAAGTTTATCTGTTTATATTCAAGTATATCGAAGTATATTCAAGTATATTTGTGTCTATTTAAGTATATTGGTGTACATTTAAGTATATTGGTTAATAGTCAGGTAAATTTGTGTATATTTAATTATATCAGTGTACTTTTAGTACATCTGTTTATGTTCAAGTATGTCGGTGTACAATAAAGTAGATTTGTATATATTTAATTATATTAAGTATATTTAATTTTATCTGTTTATATTCAAGTATATCGAAGTATATTCAAGTATATTTGTGTCTATTTAAGTATATTGGTGTACATTTAAGTATATCTGTTTATATTTAATTATATCTGCGTATATTCAAGCATATTTAAGTATATTTAAGTTTATCAAGAGTATTTAAGTATATCTGTTTATATTTAAGTATATCTGTGAATATTCAAATATATTTGTGTATATTTAAGTATATTAGGTATATTTAGGTATATCTGTTTATATTTAAGTATATCTGTGTATATTCAAGTATATTTGTGTATATTTAAGTATATCAAGTACATTTAAGTATATCTGTTTATATTTAAGAATATCTCTGTATATTCACGTATATGTTTGTGTATATTTAAGTATATCAAGTATATTTGTGTATATCTTACAATAAGTACTCGAAGAGCTATTCAATGTTGTGTTTACATTATTCGGCCGATTTTACGTACTCCATGCCGACCTTGTTACATTTTGAAAAACATTATTTGTTATTAAAAGTGTAAATTCCACGGCCATCATTTGAGTGGAATGGAAGAATGGTTGGCATTTTTATTTAACTACAAGCCTTAATATTTTATTCATAGTTTTGAATTTTATTATTTTCCAAACAATCAAATATATAAGAAATAAAAAACAATATACCACACTACATTAACAGATGCATAACACAAGTTTACATACTTTGGCTGTTATAGTATAACCTCCTTATGTATGGTGGGAAGTACAAACATGCAATATTTCAAGCTGGGGGCGTGGCTCTAGCACACTTTCTATAGTGTTACAATTTTATATAATACAAACGAGTTTTTATTATTAAAAGTTTTAAATCTGATTTAGTCTTACTATTTCTTTGAAAATAATTTTGAAGAAATATAATTTGGTTCCATCTTTACTTAAATTATTTGTTTTACACTAATACACTTGAACATATATTAATATGTTACCATTGTAGCGCTTACGTTTTTGATTATTGAGGACGATCGTTTCTGTATTCAATTGTTAACTCCAAAAACTCTGGAGAAGTTGTAGTTTGAATTGACAATGGAATATATCTCCTGATAAGGCCGTACTCAATAATAATAAAAATAAGTGCTACTATATGCAAGTGTAACATATCAATACATATGTTCAAATGTTTTAGTGTAATTTTGGAAAAATGCTTTAAGGAATTATTAATTTGTACAGTGTGTTAATGACGACAAAAAGGTATTTAAGCAATAAAAGCCCTGTTGGTGATATTTCTAGTAAGGTTTACTATTTTTGTTAATTACATTAAATTCACTAACTTTACTGTTTGTGAAATTTAATTTCACACTTATTTGCCAGTTTTTTTAGTCGTAAAATCAAAATAAAATATTCTATGTGATGGGATTTTTAAAAAATATCTTAATGAAATGAGATTTAATTGAACTTATCTTCAAAAAATTGTTTCAAAAGTTTTCAAAAATTATAAATTCCTTCAAAAGTATACACACAATTATAAAATTATTTTTACTATATAATTTCAAAGCCTTACATTTTAACAATTGTTTAATATATTAATTAATTAAAAGAAACATTATATTTATATTTAAAATATATAATTTATATATTTATATTTTAAAATATAATAATGTTTCAGTTAGATGCAACAAGACAGAAGTTTACCTTCATAGACATAGCTTAGGTCAGCTGATCAACACGTCCATGGCGCAAGGCACAAGACACACTGACACAGTGCACGCAGCGCTCTCACCTCGAGGCTAACCTAACCTATCGAGATATGATGTCACCTCCATTGTAAACGTAATCCTACACGTATACCTTCCATTCGGCGACAGACCCACTATTAATAACGCATATTATAGATGTTCTGAAGCAGTGCTACCAACTCTGTAACAACATTTAAGAACTAACTTATTCGAATTTAAGTTGCGTCAGAGAAAATAAATTTACAAACAAATAGATAAATTATATAGTATATATTATGATTGTTATATTCATATGAATTATGCAGCAAAGACTTTATATTACTATTAAAAATATTATTAGTTTTATATCAAGAAATAGATCAATTGTACACACACATCCGCGCGCTGCTACGAACCTCCTTGACAATGAGTTATACTGGATTCCATTCAGCACAAAAATAATTACAGTTAAATAAAAGATATGTTTATCAATTTAGTACTGTTGGTTTGGGTCATGCACTTAGATAAGTACTGTACTCTATAAACATAGAATATAAACAAAAATGTTCAAATCAATTACTACTTAAAGTTAACAAAGAAAATTTTTATTCTAGTTACTTTTTATTAAATAATTACAATTATTATAAATAAAGTAACAGAACCTTTGCGTTAAAACAGCTGTTCTACCACATAACCTATAACATAAAATCAGCGGTTTATGAAGTTATATTTTATCACTTATTTTAAGCCAAATGGGATGAAATAACTATATTGCATTCCTTGCCCCTTTTGTGAAAAGTATTTCTCCCATATAAAATTATTTCATTATTAAATTTAATTATTGAATTAATATTTTTTTTAAACTGTATTAACATCAAGTGTCATTCACTACAAGTTTTAAAAAAAATGTATTTGAACTTGAGTGGATGAATAAGAAGTATGTTATTAACGATTGAAAATTTGTACAAGATATATATCAGGAGAGTGTGAACTAATAGAAGGAATTGAATGAGTTAAATAATTTATTCATGTAATTTTTTCTGATTTATTCGTGAGTTATGGAAAATGTCAGTGCAATGTGACATTGGAAAATAACAAAAAAGTTGGTAATAAAATGTTGTGATGTTTATGTATTGCTGCGATGTAGCCGGTAATTAGGCGTAGTTACTAATAGCTCGATTGATGGCAGCACAGTATGGCCCCGAGTATTATCAGCTGATCGCTAAGTATTTGATTAATATTATTTATTTAATTTTATTATTATTTTATCATTATTAAATTTTATTAATTAATTAATATTTAAAAAAATGTATTAACATCAAGTGTCATTCATTCAAGTTTAAAAAAATGTATTTGAACTTGAGTGGATGAATAAAAAAAATTCTATTAACAATAAAAAATTTTAATAAAATATATTATATATATATATATATAGAGAGAGAGAGAGAGAGAGAGAGAGCGAGAGTGAACCTAACAGATATGTTTTAATATCCTAATTTAAAAGAATAAAAAATCATAAAATGACTAATAAAAATAAATGGATTTTATGATAGAAAAAATTCAAATTTTAAAAATAATTTCAATTTAAATTTAAAATTTATTATTTTTTATTTTAAATACGCCGAGCAGATTTTTAATTTAAAATGTTCATATTATTTGAATTTAGCCTTTTATAATTTAGTAATCAAGGAAATAAAGTTTTTAAAATGTAACACTTGCAAGATTTCAGCAAACATCCGTTATCTGGAATTTTGCTTTCCGTTAGGATCTGTTTGGGCCAATGTTATTTCCCTTATGATGTCCAATTAGGATGTAGATCTCCCAGAAACAACCCCTTTTTCTTGTGGACTATATATAGTACAGCTCCTTATTCCGTGTTGGAAGAAAAAAAACCATTGTTTGTAACACCCTAACAATATTTTACAAATTATTCGAAAGGTTAAAATTATTCGATACAAATTTTAAATTATAATCAATTGCGCTTATTCTTTTAAAATTAAAGACGTTCTCTTAAATAATTATTAGTGACATATTTCAAGGGTAACAATTTTTTATGTACTTTACTTTATCCAACGCCCGTCTGTGGCAGTTGGGCCATTTGACGCCGAGCCTCCCAGTACTTGGCAGTGATGTCGTCAAGAGCATGGTTGAGTTTGGGGCAGGTGACTTGCCACCATAATTTCCGTGGAACAGAGTGGACACACGTCCGATTCGGCCATGCCAAGCCGGTGTAGGTGAGCCTGCAGATAGTCGAGACCGGTTTCCAGGTGGAACCTTGCAACAGCTTCACTTCTCTCCAGATGACCAGGTATGTGGCCTGGGATCGCTAATTTTGCCCATATTTTACCCGTGGATCCGTTTCTTAGTAGGTTCTTAGTGAGCCTGGATATGGTAGAGTCAATTTGGGATTTTGCTGCTTCAAAGGTTTGGAGAGTTTCAGGTTGCTCCTTCTCTGCTCCTTTTTTGTCCATTTCATCCGCCTTTTCGTTTCCTGGAAGGCCCATGTGGCTGGGGAGCCACTGTAGGCTGACGTTCCAGCCCTTGCTAATAAGGTTGGCTAATTTCTTGCGGCAGTTCGAGGCATTCAGGCTTTCAGTGGGTTTGTTGTTGCTGAGGGCAGAGATTGCAGTCTGTGAGTCTATAAGAAACACAACACTGATTGGTTGTAAGTTTAGCGCCTTCATACTATTGGCCGCCTCAGTGACGGCACATATTTCTCCCTCGAAGTTACTACTGTAGGTTACATAATAATTTTTTATGTAATATACGATCTATTTAGTTCTTGGATAACTTGTTAGGACAATACAGATATTATCCTAACATCAATATTGTTTTAAACTATACAGTAATTTATAAAATCCGCCGGACAAAAGAGAAAAAGCGCACTACTCTAGCATACGCGGAGTTAGTACATACAGTAATGCCAACTTTAGGACGCAACGTAGCAATGAGAAGGACTCCCGCCATAATTTAAGAAACCTAATTTTTTTTAAAACTGCAAATATTTTTATTAATTTTGTCGTGGCAATAGTGAGTATTGTCGTCACTGATTTACCGACGCTTTAAGCCATTTCTTTCAAAAATGTCTTTAAATTTCTTCATATCCTGCTCCAATTTTCAATCGTCTCTAAAATAATTTGTATTTATCCATTCAAGTTAAAATACATGTTTTAAAACGTTTAGTGGATGATAATTGATGTTAATACAATTCAAAATATAATTCAATAATTATTTTAAATTATTAAATTAATTTTAGTTTTGTATTGAGGAAAAACTTTTAACAAAAGGTACGAGGTATGCAATATAGTTATTTCGTCCTATTTGACTTAAAATAAGCGATAACATATGGTTTCATAAAACAGCTGATTTTGTGTTTTATGTTATGTAGTAGAACACTATGTTAATGTATTTATTTTATTTCTAATTATATAATAAACAGTAAATAAATAACTTTTGTTTGTTGCTTAAAGTTTGAATTGACTAAACATTTTTATTTAAATTACTTGTTTTTTGATCTAATGATATAATCTTGAAATAACTATTGTCTTGCATTTTCTTTGCACCTTTCCTTAATCAATGTGTTGTACGCCTAAATTTGTTTGTATTTTAGTCCTTTTTATATAAATTTAATTTAATTTTTTTTATTTAAAATTTCCATAGCCTACATTTTTACCATGTATACTTCACGTATTCAATTAATAGTTACTAAATTATTTGATTTCTTTATTTAAAACAGGTTTTCATATTTTTAGTTTCTTAAGTTAACCTAGATGACCTTGAAATTTACACTCTAACATGTAGTAAGCTTTATCAGTAGGTATACATTTGACTTTATTATCACTCACATTTTGCCTCAAAAAAACGCAGTTTCAAGAGATTGTCACTTATTAACTAACGGTCCTAATTTAGGTAAATAGTAAGTTAGGGTGCTAGCGGTTAACATACTAATGTTAAAACGTAATGAGTAAAGTAGTATCTTAAGTTAATAATGGAAACAATCTTCCATTAGGCAAGGTAAACTGTATGCAATATATAACGCCACGTAGAATATTTGTTTCAGATTTACATACTACTACTTAATAATAGTTTCTAAAAAAAAAAACATATTATGACTGTTACAAACTAGAGAAATGTCTTAAATAGGAAACAATATTAAAATATAAACTAAATTAAAAAAACACACACACACCCATACACACCACACACACACACACACTGCAACGGACCGTGCCACCACTTACGCCGCGCCGTCAACCCTACCGTTGACCAGCACGCGCGCGCAAGGCCGACCACCAAACGCCCATTGCAGAGCAAGAATTTTGAAACGATCCGCTCGCAGCCAAAACCACGAACGCTGTGCAATGCTCGCCAAAATCTGCCAGAGAACAAGTCACTGGACTTAAAAAAGAAAAAACCTAACTTGCTGCGGATTCTACCCTTAACGGGTAAGTCATCCCGGGGGATGGGTTCTTTTGAAAGACATCTAAACGGCGAAATGACCAGATCAGCTGTAGGAGAGTGTAAGAAACTTGTTTAAAAGAATACTCAGTTTGTTTGCAAGTTAGTTAAAAAATATTTATTTTTTAATTTTAAAATTTAAACTTACATCGCACAGTCTGCAATTTATTTGACTTAAAAAAAAAAAATCTTTTGTGTTGGTTCTTACACAGTTAAGAAACCATACTCTGCTTATTCTAGTTGACATTAAAATTTAAATTAAGATTTTACGATTTTAGTTTGCTTTCAATCGGAGTATACCAAAGCGTAAAACTTTGCTCTACTTAACGGTCAATCTTACTTGTCAAAATATAACCCTTTCCTACCTGAAATTCTTGTTCTTATCTTCAAATTAAAAATTCTCTTTTCCCTTAAGTGACTTTTAACAACCCTTGACTGCTTGTCCTAATTTTATTTCAGTATCCCAGGTTCTCAACCTTGCAATTTTAATTGTCAATATTTGGTTTTGTTTACTTAAATTTTTACTGAAATTTAATTGTTACAGTTTACAAATTTTCGCTTTAACCTTTTGGATTCAAGCAAAGCCTTACTCTTCAATACACTCCGAAAGATCCCTACTTTTCACATTTTGTTCAATTAGTTAAACTTTCTAAACACACTACTTTATTTATGGCCATATTCTACATAGCCATGTAAATGATAAAATTATTCCTATATCTTTATCAATTTTAAATGACCTTTTTAAAATTCAATTTCTATTTGTTTTAGCAGGTAAAGTTTTACTCAATTTTACCAAACAACCTAAAAACAATTTCATAAATTATATCAGATTATATAAAAACCAATTATCAAGCCCATACTGAAACAAAAAGTATATATAAAACATATAGCCATATCTCCTACAAGATTATCAAAATATTTACTGAACAACAAATCATAATTTATAAAAATTGTTAAATCATCTGCTGAATAAATTCAAACACCTTCCCAATTGGAATTTAACATTTAAATACATATTTTAATTTAAACGTTTACTGAAACATATTTAAAACCTTTTTTTAAACATATCTTCACTCATTTACAAAATCTACAAATTTATTTAAATTCATTTAACCCTTTTACTAGAAAATATTTAACCCTTTGGTTACTCTTTGATTAACCCTTTCGGCATGAAAATTCACCTAATGAAAATTATTAATATTTATTGAAACATAGTTAAACCCTTTTAAACTGATCCTTGATAATTTACAAAGAAATTTACAAATTTTAAAATTTATTTAACCCTTTTTATATAAAAATAAAAAACCCTTTGGTTCTCATTTGATTAACCCTTTCTTCATGCAAGTTATACATACTGACATTTAATTACAATTTATTTAAAATTTATCAATGCAATTTCTGAAGGAAATTGATATTTAATACATCTTGAGTAACCTTTGCTAAATGGCTACTAACCCATTTGCCTATATTATATAACTTATATTTAAACCAATTTGCAAAAATTTCATTTTTCATTCTAAGTTTCCCTATCACCGACATATTATTTTACATACATATAAATCATGAAATAAACAATATATACTTATAATTCACAAAAGAAAAACTTATTTTAATATCATTAGCTAGCCCCACTCACAAATTTAAAATCTCTTGTATAAGTTAACCCTTTTGTTGCACTTTTTAAAATATTTAAAATCTACACATATCAAATTCATAACCCTTTACTTTTACTCAAACCTTGGTTTGATTCAATTTATTTAATACACATATATAATTTCACCCTTTTCTAAATAAAATCAACAGTTTAAATTAAATAGCTTCAATTTGATATAACCCTTGTTTATTTTAAATGAGAACAATTTATGTCAATTTGTTTCATATGGAAAAATGTCATAATGACTCCTTCTAGATAAAATAACAATTCAGTTTAATTTAATTATATGAAAAAGCACTCCCGTTTATAGGAGTACATGAAACTAAAGCATGACCTTCCAATCAGCTGTTGTAAACAATGACCTTTGTCCGCCATCTTGGATATTTACTTTTAGCAAATCATATTTAATTTTATTACAACACATCTTTTATTTAATTTCCTTACACCTTCATAAGATTTTAACTCTTTAAATAATTTTAATCCCTTTATTTGATTTGTTTATTTAAAACCCTTAACCCTTTACACTATTTCTAACCTGAAATTTCTATTTCCCTTACATTCATGAAATGCAACATAATTTCTGCTTTTATGGCATCGCCATCTTGAACCCCCACTCTTTAAAACAAAGCCACCAGCATTTACTTATAAAATTCAAAGTTTACTGTTAATGGTTTGAAAATTTATTTAAATTTTATAACATTTTCCCATTAAGAAAAATTCTTCAAATTAAAAATTTCTAATTTGCAAAGGGAAGACAAAATAGACCTAACCTGAAATCCACCACAAAGCACGGCTTGCCCATTTCTTCCTCTCTTCTCCGTCTCTCCCTTTGTTCTCCAGCGGGGGTGGGGGAGGTCCGGCTTGGATGTTGCATCTTTCCCACGCAGGTATACTTGGATGACTTCCCACGCGTTGCCGCCATCTTTGGAACCACCTTCCCTTTGTGCTTCTGGCACGCCTCAGGTAGATCAGCTTGCTCACCCTTTGTTTGAAACTCTCCCATCTTCTTTCTTCGATGACTTTTGCACCTCTTTTAAATTTTAGACGGTTACTAATAAAATTTTTAGCTTTAAGCCCTCTTTTAACACAGTTCTTAACTGGGCATTTTATAACACAGAAAAGAAATAGAAAATTTTTTAAAACGTTTATCAAGTTAGTTAAATTATGTTTAATTTTGTTAGAAATTTAGTATCACTTTTTTAAAACTGTTTGCTAGGTTACCACTGTTCACATCGCCTTGTCTTTCTAGTAAGGCTGCAACACACACATTTTAAGACGCTCGCACATTATTGATGGAATTTTATGGGGAAACCTCTTTCGGCGCGATCTTGAAATGCGAAAGAGCCCCATTTTCGGAAACACATCGTCACGACATCTCAACGAAACGAACTTTTCCTAGCCACTCATAGTTTTTGAACTATTAACGGTAACAAAACTACTATTCATTGTTTTACCGGAGCTAAGCCCGACAACGTCCTTACACATCAAGAGTCCTGGTTTAGCTGGGCGTAAGAACGCTTGGCCTTTCTTCCCACAGGGAAATCCCCCCACCTTGCAGTCCGTTCCCACGAGTTGACAACCAATAGGGATCTTTATCGATGTCGCCTGATCGGCGCGCGCACTTCCTTTATACTATTTCTTAACGGCTCGCAAAATCTATAAAACCAATCGATTCTATCCACTTTTTCGTTCAAGCCGTATAACTCTTTAAGGGTGCCTTTGATGAAATTTTATTATTCTTTGTTATTGAATTTTCTCGTCTTGCTTTATCTCTGGAAATGTCGATGGTAACTCTAGGTCAATTTTGACCATCTTCCCCTTGCAAACGGCCTTAAATTTAAGTTTCTAACCCTTCTTACGGTGGCTTGGTTTGTTTTACCCAAAAGAAATTTAAACTCTTTATGTTTTAACTTTTATCTTTTTGCGGTATGTATTCCAAGAGAATACTGCCCAAGAGAATACTGCTACAAACACACACACACAAACACACACACACGCAAGCACGCACATACACAGACATAAACACACACACCCGCGTGCTCGCACATACACAGACATTAACACACACACACACAAACACATACACACAACACACACACACACACACACCTATGAGTAGCAAGACTTAGAGTATCAAAATACAAAACTATAAACGATGTAACCAAAGAGAAGCTGATCCAGACGATTCCAACCTATAATTATTAAAGCAACGCAGAATTTTTCCTTTATCAATTTATGACCGAAATGTAAGGGAAAAGTACCTGAGGAAGACGATAAGTAGCAGACTTGGAGTTTGAAACTGACAGAATCTGTTAAATAACGATGTGAAATGGGTAATTTGTATATTTTTGCCTGTTTGGACTATACATTAAAAAAAGCTAGAAATATTTTAGCTAGAATTTAAAAAAAAAACAAGTAAAATTTCGTAGCTGTATCTATGAATATAAAGCTAGGTCCAATTTCTTAGCTGTGGGTATGCATATAAAGCTAGTACTTATATCTTAGTTGTGAGTATAAATTAAAAGCTTAAGCACATGCTGTAACTGTGGGTATGGTTAAAAGCTAGGACAAATTTCTTAGATGTAGGTACGAATATGAAGCTAGGACAAATTTTGTAACTGTGGGTATTATAAAGCTAGGGCCAATTTCTTAGATGTAGGTACGAATATGAAGCTAGGCCAAATTTTGTAACTGTGAGTATTATAAAGCTAAGGCCAATTTCTTAGCTGTGGGTATTGATATAAAGCTAGGGCAAGTTTTGTAGCTGTGGGTATTGATATAAAGCTAGGACCAATTTCTTAGATCTAGGTGCGAATATGAAGCTAGGACCAATTTCTTAGATGTAGGTACGAATATGAAGCTAGGACAAATTTTGTAACTGTGGGTATTATAAAGCTAGGGCCAATTTCTTAGCTGTGGGTATGGATATAAAGCTAGGGCAAGTTTTGTAGCTGTGGGTATTGATATAAAGCTAGGGAAGATTTCTTAACTAGGGGTATGGATATAAAGCTAGCACCAATTTCGTAGCTGTGGTTATGGATATAAAGCTAGGGCCTATTTTGTAGCTGTGGGTGTGGAACAAAGCTTGGAATAATTTTTAGTTATGGGTATGGATGTAAAGCTAGGGCTAATTTTGTAGCTGTGGGTGTGGATATAATACTAGGGCCAATTTTGTAGCTGTGGGTATGGATATAAAGCTAGGGAAGATTTCTTAATTAGGGGTATGGATATAAAGCTAGCACCAATTTCGTAGCTGTGGGTATGGATATAAAGCTAGGGATGGTTTCTTAACTAGTGGTATGGATATAAAGCTAGCACAAATTTCGTAGCTGTGAGTATGGATATAAAGCTAGGGCCTATTTTGTAGCTGTGGGTATGGATATAAAGCTTGGAATATTTTTTAGCTGTGGCTATGGATATAAAACTAGGGCCATTTTTGTAGCTGTGGGTATGGATATAAAGCTAGGGAAGATTTCTTAGCTAGGGGTAAGGATATAAAGCTAGCACCGATTTCGTAGCTGGGAGTATGGATATAAATCTAGCACCAATTTCTTAGCTGTGGGTATGGATTTAAAGCTAGGGCAAATTTCGTAGCTGACGGTGTGGATATAAAGCTAACACCAATATCTTAGCTGTGAGTATGGATATAAAACTAGGGCCAATTTTGTAGCTGTGGGTATGAATATAAAGCTAGGGAAGATTTCTTAGGTAGGGGTATGGATATAGAGCTACACCAATTTCTTAGCTAGGGGTATAGATATAAAGCTAGCACGAATTTCGTAGCTGAGGGTATGGATATAAAGCTAGCACCAATTTCGTAGCTGTGAGTATGGATATAAAGCTAGGGCCAGTTTGGTAGCGCAGGGTAGGAATATGGAGCTAGGACCAATTTTGTATCTGTGGGTATGTATATAGCGCTAGGGCTAATTTTGTAGCTGTGGGTATAGATATAAATCTAGGGTTAATTGCTTAGCTGTGGGTATGGATATGAAGCTAGGACGAATTTGGTATCTTTGGGTATGAATATGAAGTTAGGACCAATTTTGTAGCTGTGGGTATGGAATATAAAGCTAGGACTAATTTTGTAGCTGTATTTATGGATATATAACTAGGGCTAATTTTGTAGTTGTGGGTATGGATATAAACCTAGGGCCAATTTGGTATTTTTGCGTATGAATATGAAGCTAGGGCCATTTTGGTATCTTTGTGTATGAATATGAAACTAGGACCAATTTTGTAGCTGTGGCTATGGATACATAGCTAGGACCAATTTTGTAGATGTGGGTATGAATATGAAGCTAGAGAAAATTTTGCAGCTCTGGGTATCAATATAAGCTAGGGCTAATTTTGTAGCTGTGGGCATGAATATAAAGCTTGAGCCAATTTTGTAGCTGTGTGTATAGATAGAAAGCTAGTGCCGATTTTGGAGCCGAGATGGGTATAAAGCTAGGGCCAATTTTGTACCTGTGGGTATGGAAATAAAGCTAAAGCAAATTTTGTAGCTCTTGTATGGATATAAAGGTAGACCAATTTCTTAGCTGTGGGTATGGTTATCAATTTAGGATAAATACCGTAGTTTTCACTATGGATATGATGGTAGGGTAAGTGTAAGAATTATTTAATTTTTGCAGTCAACATTCCATGCAGTCCTTACAGTAAAGGCTGAATGACATAAATCACATTCCGTATTTTCATTTATAAAGATTTGTAGGGAGTTTGTTAGGGTTTATTCAATATTCGGCTGCTTTCTAATACAGTTTAATAATTAACAATACTTGAATAAAAATAAAGTTTATATTTCAAACTTTCTTAAAATCAGAACTTTTATACTAGTTTGACAGTTTGGTTAGGTACTGTACTGAATGCATAATGTTTTAAAGAAAATTTTACTATTTACTTAGCTCTTTAAAAAATGTGCACATAAGCCGAGTCCCACCCATTAATCTCTGTGCGCTAACCTACCGTAGCCGGGCCACACCGGAAAGTATGAAATCAGACTGTATGGAAAATATTTTATTTTTGTTCTGATTGTCTCGATTCTGTGTTTATTTTCTCTTTCACAGTACAGTATTTTAGCAAGGAAATTTTAATTTCTACGACCAGATTCGAAATTTATTTTTAAATTTTCTGGTTTGAATTTGGAAGTGATATAATTATTCTATTTACATTAATGACAAATATAAAGGTGTACTCTGTAGGTAAAGATCGGTAGGTGTCTCTGTGTGTACATTAAGTGTGTTTGGTCACTTACCTTTTATACGTTAGCTGTGTAAACTTATGCTTCTTCACACGGCGAAAGATGACTGAGAGGCCGCTGCGTTAGTGCGCATGTCAGGCCTGTGATCGATCGTTCGCGGCCCGAAGGGTAATAACAGTATTCCGAACTAAAATATTGTATTCATTATTTAATTAAATATTCTATTCAATGAAAGGATACTTTGAATAAAATTCAAAAGTAACTGACAAAAGTAAATTCAATACATCAGACATATGAATTTAATCAGATATTTCATATATCCAGTGAATAAAATTTGTGATAGAGAGCTATTTCCCAGTCAAATAGAATTTGAGGTTATTAAACAACAAATCAAGTATAGAGTGAAAGTAACATTTGACATTATAGAACCAAATTCCATTTAAAACGATAAGAAGTCTGACTAATCATTATTTATCAAAGCCAGTAAATTTTCAGCAACCACAAATTTTTAATAAAAAAACCAGATAAAGCACAGAAAAGCAACGGAGAAAAGTAGGCCTACGATTTCGCAGATTTTAACATGTGATTCTTAAAGCTACAAATTTAAATTGTGTATGTTCTGCTAGTACTGTATTTCCAAAGAAGTTGCTTTTTCACAGCATACAGAGTTGAATTCACATATTCATAGCGAAGTAATAGCAACGCGACTAACGAATGACACAGAAACGAGAGTTGCTCCGGTCATGGTATGCTGTAAACTCGTTGCTCAGTTGCCAGCAGTATTTGATGTGTTATGTATGCGTTTCTCAAGAGTGATGCCGTACCTATTTAAATGATAATAATTTTTATTTAATAAAATATATAAAATCGGAACTTCAACTATAAAGTTTCATTTGTTTAAAAACTAATTTTTATTTCATTGTAATGTAACGTTATTTTAAGTATTGCAGTTACACATAAAAATAAATACATAAATGAGCAATTAACCTTAGCTGAGTGTTATTGTTAATCTTTCTCCAGCTGAAATTTATTTCTCCATCTTTCTTGCCAATTACTTGTTTTTTTTCTTCATGTTTTAAAATACATAAGTTAAAAGGTCATGTAATTTTAAAAGGCTAGTAACTGCTGATGCTGATGCGATAATAATTAAAAAATTGGTCTGGGTAATTTCGTGAATGTTGCAATATATTGACTTTGTCTCGAATGAATAACGTTATAGGCCTACACTAGACCTAGTATACAAGTGCACCACGCACCACACCTGTGTGCTAGTGCACTAGTGTAGGCCTACACTGAATTATCTTTTCTTTGTAATGTTTTTGTAGTATCTTTCTTAAAACATAGACAGTCTTCCTCTGATAACGACATAACTGAAAACTAAACTAGCAACTTTTCTAATAGTAACTCAAGTTTGCGTTGCTTTGCTGTCACCAGTTACCTTCTATATGTCCGCGTCCTAAGTGACAAAATAGAAAGCGAATTTCCTTTCAATTTTTCCCACTATACAGTATTTTGTGTTGGACTATTATTTTTATTTGTTAGCCTACAATTTATTCCCTTTCTTTTTTTGTTTCTAATCGAGGGAGCTAATGGTAGTCTATAATTTCTCATACCATCCCCCTTGTGTAATGGTTCATTATTTCAAAAAACCTTGTCCTATAATTTCATATGCACTTTAAAGCAAAATATTTCTAGCTATGGGAAAATTGGCTTGTTGCCAAATTGCTGGATTTAAAACATGTAGTTACTCAGTTCTAATCAAGTTGTTTAAATTTAAATAATGAATAAATGTTTGAAAAAAATCTGTATTAACATTAAATTGTCATCCACTATATATTTTTCAAATGTATTTGAACCTGATTGAATAAACAGAAACTTATTTTACTAAGAATTGAAAATTTGTACAAGATATAAATAAAGAGAGTGTGAGCTAATAGAAGAAATTGAAAAATAAATTTTAAAACGCTTCAACTACAAAATTGTCTAATATGAATGCATCATTGAACGAGCAAGATTAATCACCTTATAAAAACATTTATAGTAAGTCAATTACTAATTAGTGACTTAATGCAATTAGTAACAACTTAGTCATAAAAAAGACTCCCTACTTCACCAGGCAAAATTTCAAATAATAATTAATTAGAAACAAGTAATATAAATAAAACAAATTCAAATTAAATTCCTACGGAGGACAATAAAGAATAATTTCATTTTAGTTACCCTAGAGCACAATTTATGGTATTGTGTGGTAACTGTGGCAACATTTTAATGTTGTACAATAGAGGTTTCAACGGCAACAAGATGAGAGAAAAACTTCACATACACCTTTGAGAATTATATTTCTAGGTATTTGAAAGTATGCACAGTGGCAAGGTGGGCTAGACTTCTGACATGAAGATCCTCAGATTGAATCCAGCTGAACCCCACAAATTTTATAATTTAATTATTGAATAAATATTTGAAAAAACTGTATTGTCAGAAAATCAATTGTCATCCACTATAGGTTTAAAAAAATGTATTTGAACTTGATTGGATGAATAAATAAATACGTATTTTATTAATGATTGAAAATTTGTGCAAGATATATATCAGGAGAGTATGAGCTAATAGAAGGAATTGAATAATAAAAATGACACCCTATTTCATGAGGCAAAATTTCAAGTAATACTAAATTAGATATAACTTTAAGGTACCTAGGGACTGAAGACAGCTTTAAATCTTTGGTTTATCTGTTCCTCATAATTCAGTTTCAGAGCCCCAGAAGTGTTGATTACAACACTACAGATTTACAACAATTGAGCTGCTAAAAACCAAACCTGTCTAGGTTTGTATAAATCATGTATGATGTATCTATTTGAATTTTTTCGCTAAGTACAGTTTTTTCTGTATGTATCTCTTAATAATTTTCTTATTCTTTTCAATGGAACCAAAGATATTAATAGTAAGTTTTTGTAATAAGTCACTATTTGCGGCATCTTTGGCATTTCTGTTAATGTAATCAGCAAACTAAGGACCCCTACACACAAATAATTTTGGAATAAATGTAAAAATGTTATAATGTCTTTGACTGACACTTGTTCTTTTCAACTGTATTCAATGTTTTGTTCATGAAATGACGTATACAAACTAGTACAAAATTAACTACTCACGCCTTATTTCACCAGCTGCTAGTAAGACACTACGGGCTCATATTGGTTGTCTGGCACCATCTAGGAGTCACATAACTACCAGTAGATGGTAGGCAACACTAAAAGGTTGAACATGTTCGACAGGTAGATACTAGCTACTTGTCATTCACCAGCAAGCAGCTAGTGTTGAGTTAGACTAGACATCTTACTGGCAATATTGCCAAATGCTGCTAAATGGATTAGTCTGACAGCATAAGAGGCAGTTCATAGCTGTATAGAATTACACATTGTCATGCAAACCTTGAGTATGATTAGAATGAAGATTTGGTTAAACAGTTTTTTATTTAAATAGGTAAGTTTATTTTTTAAAATTAAGTTTATTAAATATAAATGTTTTTAATCCAATGTCTATTGCATCTAATTAAAATAAGTAATAAGTTTTTAGGCTTACATTTTATTGAAACTGTTAACATTTCAAAGAAGCAAATCATTTCTAAATTCTATTTGTTGGTCTAGTTAAAATGATTTTTATAGATGATACATACGCATAAGGGATGTTGTTTTTATAAAATGTAATATTTAGGTTTATTTTGTAAAGTTGTCTTGTTAAATTAGTTGATAATTTATTAGGTGTTTTGAAATCCTTTCCAATAAATTATATGAATGGTCTCTTTTTACAATATCAGTAAATTCAAAATAACTAATTTCATAGCAAACAAAAAATATTTTGAACCTTAAATAGGTTAAAGTATTTCCTCGCTACTATCTGCTTATTGTAAGTCTCATTTCTTCTCTGTTGTACCGCATGTGTCCCACATCTATCTATACTCTCTACATCCATAACACCACTTGGCTTTGGGACCCTTAGTCCCTTAAGGTTTCTATAGTTTTAAAAATAACATTTTCTCAAGTCAAAAATAATTTCATTTTTATGATAAGCCAAACATTTTTAACTTTCATTTGTCAATTAGGAAGGAATTTTTTGACATTTTTTTGTAAAATTATGTTTTAATGTGAGACTGAGACATAAAATTTTATTGATATGACTTTTATTTTATTTTATTAAGACGCTATATCAATTTTATTTATATTAGTTGATTCTATCTTCTTGTTAGCTACTGGTGTTCACTAAAACACTTGTAAATATTTTACAAACTTGCCTGTAGTAGCACTTACTTATATGTTGAGGACGTCCATTTCAGGAAATGTGTTCCATTGTCAACTCAGACCGTAACTGATCTCAAGGTTTACGTAAGTTATGGTGTTAGGGTGGGAGTGGGATATTATGGTGGGTGGACTTTGTGAGTATTAGGAGTTATGATGTCAAAAAGTCTGTGCGAGTTATAATATATTTTTAATGTGTATTTTGGCTTAGTTAGGTGTGATTTTATATTTTAGGTATTGCATATTAAAGTGCTACTATAGGCAAGTTTGTAAAATATTTACAAGTGTTTTAGTCAATTTTATTATAATAAAAATCACATGTCTAGTTTGAAATGGCATTTTAATAGCAGTGCTCCTGCTCATAACAAGTGTATAAATTTGTGCTTCCAATTGTATGTTGTTTTGGGTAGATTGTTTCTACATAGCACTGTTAATATATTGAAATGCATTTTATAGGGAAAAATATGCCAAAACCAAAATGATAATGTTGGAGCGTGTCTACTGTTCTTAATATTGGATAAATTAAACAAAATAAAAAGAATTTGAAAACTAAAAGGTGTTATATAAGAAACATATATGTAAAGCTATCATTGTTTTAAGAATTTACAGGTTTTATAATACAAAATATCCAAATAAATGGTTTTGCCCCACAAGTAAGGTAAAAGCAGGACATCATTAAATTGTAAAAATCCAAGTTTGTTTATACTTTACTCAAGGGGGATAAATAATAGCTCAAGTGGGTCTACATCAGCTTATATCTCTAATTGATAGTCATAAGTATTTAGAACACCTGCTTAACTTCAGAATACGTTTTGAAAAAAAACTGTCTTTTTGTACATTCAAATAGAAATGCAAGCAAATGAGTCATCCCCTTTCTCAATGATAGGAAAAGCTCCAAAGTCCATTATTGGCACATATTACATTCAATCTAATATTTCTTTCTTTGGATTTTGAGTATATTGTAGAACAAGCCAGTATTTTGATCTTTCTCAACTTTCTGTACAAGTTTTCTGCATGGGTTTTTTTTCTGTGGAATTTATAAATGTTTCCTTTCCTCTAACTCATTATTTCTTTTGACACTTTCTTGACCCTACCTAGTGAAAATTATTAGCTTATTCTTAGGAATATGGTTCTTGTCTTCTTCTTCTAATTTTTTCCTATAAGAACTAAGTTAGAATTACTGTTTAGCCCTTTACATGTTATTTTTTACCTGTGGGTTAGTGCTATTAAGTTCTTATGTAGAAGGCATCACCCTTTTTGGTAAACTGGAAAAGGACGAGTTTGCCCTGCTGATATTGCTCTGCTTAGTGTTATTGCGAGTATAATAACTAGTTTCTTTGCATTCTAACTCACTATTTACATTAATTCAGGTCATTTTCTTGTTTCAGAAGGCACAAATAAATGGTTGGGTAAAATGCCCCTATTAAAGGGGGTAAACTGATTTATTTTTCTAACTCTTCACGGCAGAGTGCATTGCTCTAGCTATTACAGCTGCTATAACATATGCTGCTGGGACTTGATAAATCGTAACACCTTGGCCAGGATTTGAGACCAATCATTTACGAACTTGTTATATATACTATGCACTGGAGAATACCATGAAAGCCATATCCAAAGACTCAAGCTGGTTGTATTAGATACTTCAAAATATAAATGAAAACTTACAACACATTATATTCACATTTAATCAGTGTAATTAAAAAATAAAAATAGATATTTTTATCTAGTAATAAAACTTCTACAGAAATTGAAAAGGATAAAAGGATTGTTGGAAATATCTCACATTGAAATTCAAACAATATTAATATTGAAAAAAAATTAAAGTCCTAATAAAAAACACATTTTTGATTTCTTGGTTATTTATTGGCAGTGTTTGAATATATATTACCAGACATGTTATTCCTTGTTTCAAAATTGTAAATGAGTCAAAATTTATATATATATATATATATATATATATATATATATATATATATATATATATATATATATATATATATATATATATAAAACAGTTACAGACATACAAGGTTTTGCTCCCATTTATACATGTCACAGTAAAGAAGCTGGAGGCAGAGCAACTGAGTTATGACCTGACAGTTCTGATGGTAACCTAGCTTTGTTCTTAAGCCATAAGCTTTCCTGGATGTCCCAACATTCTATAGACCCTAAGGCCCGCAACAATAATGATGATACACCACCAATGATTAGAATTTGTGTATCTAGAAATAAAATAAAATATGTTAAATAGATAAATAAGTTAATATAGTTAAATAAATACTTGGATAGACAAAGAGAATGAGTATACACAAACAAGGGTGACTCCGGGATAGATTTTTTTTGTGGGGGGACACAATGGTAGGAAAACATGGGGTGGTTTGAGCCAAAAAACTTTCAAAAATAAAGGCCTGGAAATGAAATTTTAAGCTAACGTTGTACTTAAAAATCACAGAAAATTTGCCAGTTTTTCATCAAAACAAGCATTTTACCTGAATTTACAATATTATTATTTTGTACATAATTTAAAATATTGTTTAACTTTCATTGTTTCATCAAACAGCGCAGTCTGATGAAGACGACACAGAGTCGTGGCACACAGACTGTTAGTATAGCCGAGCCTGTGCGGAGCTAGTGCGCAATTTGTAATGCCAGTGTTGTTTATGCTGGATGGAACTACCTATGTTATCAGTTGAATTTTTTACATCTATCATTACATAAATGTAAAAACAATTTACATTGCTTTAAAATAAAAGCCAAATGAAAAATACATTTTTATAAGTAATCTGGAATGTGTTCGGAATATGAAATGTTCGGAATATTAATGTGTTCATTTAAATGTGTTCGGAATATGAAAAATATTTCTAAAAAAAAATAGTACCAAATTCCTGGGGACGGCCCCTATTGCCCCCCTCCCCATGTACACAAATTGTTGTGACTGATATAATTTATAGACAATCCTAATGGTAATATTAATGGCATTATTAATGGTAATGATATACAAAAATTAGTAATGAATTCGTAACAGATCTTACAAAGTCTGAATAGCACATGTATAAACTTACATTGCGATATTTGACAGTGATCTCACACATTCTCGTGGTAAACTCTAAACTTTTGTCATATCATGTATACATTATTGCACACTACAGTGGTTATGGTTGTATTGTAGTTACTCTTGTATAATAAATTTAGAAATTAACATCAAAAGACAAATTACATTTCCAGTTTTATATTTGATTATAATTTAATAAAATATATTTCATGTTTTATTATATATAATACCATTATTGAAAGTATTGTAAAGTACAAAAATGAAGTATGGCAAATCAAAGATCGATAGGAAAAATTACTAATTGCGACAAAGATGGACTTTTGGCAACGGTCTGCAAAAAAGTCAAGGATTGAAAGACTACCAAATGAGAGAATAAGAGAAATTATGGATGCCCCCCACACAATAGTGGAGGAGATAAAAACTAAACAGTTAATATGGTACAGTCATATACAGTGGATGTGTGAAGAATGCCTGCCAAAGCAGATACTGCGATAGAAACAACAGAAAAAACCAAAACGAGGTCGTCCTAGAAGAAGCAGGATGGAAGGAATTAACAATGATATGGAAAGGAGAGGCCTGGAACAGGATGAGTGGATGAATAGAGAAAGCTGGAGAATGGGTGTTGGAAGACGTCGAAGAACGTTTTGAAAACCGATTATATATATATCACTAATAATATATACGTGAGAAGCTCACGTGAAGATGGAATCAACAAATGTTATATATATATATATATATATATATATATATATATATATATATATATATAAATATCGCAATATATTTTCTTATGTATTAATAAAGAACTAAGTCAAAATACTAATACAAGAATTATAATTGAATTTACAATTCAAGCTTTTTGTTGGCTAACAGTACCAACTTCATCAGGAATATTAAAGGTGATATTCTTGAATACTAGTTTAATATTCCTGATGATGTTGGTACTGTTAGCCAACGAAAAGCTTTGAATTGTAAATTCAATTAATTCTTGTATTTTTATTTTGACTTAGTTCTTTATATATATATATATATATATATGTGTGTGTGTGTGTGTGTGTGTGTGTGTGTGTGTGTGTGTGTGTGTGTGTGGGTGTGTGTGTGTGTGAGTGTGTTTCTTTTAGGATGTCTAAGCAGTCTAAAGTGTAGAAAACTTGACTATTAACCTAAAGATCCTGAGACCTATCCTTGTAGAACCTATCCTTTCCGTGTAGTCAGCCTGTGGGTATGATATTTAGGGTTAAACATAGGGTCAGTTATTAAATTTAAAGAATTTGAAAGCTAAATTTGTACTGAAAATTCAATTGTATATGAGACTAAGGAAAAAAGAATTTAGCTACCTCTATAGCAAACAGAATGTGCATGGCGTGGGACTTTCATCTGAGTTTTGAAACCCCATTTCTGAGTATCTGAGTCCCACATGTCTATTGTAGAAATACTTCCAAATACATGGTTATTATGATCTCCAATACAACCTCCAATCAAATATAACTTGTCGTTTGTAGGAAAAAGTACACTGTAACAGATTGGGTAGCGTAGACTTTCTATCGAACACCATCTGTAACAATAAAAATGGGTTGTTATTTCACAAATCGTGCAACAAAACTTATAGACAAAATTAGCTCTTTGATCTTAAGAAATGTTTACCGTCATACTCCAAATGGCCAGCCATTCTGACATAGACTACTACAGGTCGCCAGCTATCAATATCATCCTTAATAGACTGGCGGAAGGAAGTGATTGTTTTTGTAAGGTTTGTTTTTCACAAGTTATAAATTAACAGTGAAAAATCAGAGTAGGATTATAATACATCATATATTACAGAGAGTCATCATATATACATCACTATAATGCATCATAATCACCTATTAAAGTATGGAGGAAATTATAAAATTAACCTGAAATAGACCCAAATGGAATTTTTTAAGGGAATTAACACTTTAAAGGCATTTTCTCAATCTGAGGACACATCTGGAAAGACGCAGACATATTTTAAGAAGGGTATGAATCCCTTTAAGAAGGGTGTAATGTCATATTATAGCTTGTTATTAATATGTAATTTTCCTTGTTTAGGTCTCAATATAAGTCTTTATATAAACTTGTACTTAGATATTATTTATGTGAGTCCCTATTTTTGAAGCATTATACAACACGTTCTTCCATACTTGTGAATGTCTTTGTATTGGAACATGTGTATAGGTGTGTGTGTGTGTGTTTTGTGTTTGTGGGGTGGGGAGTCTATCTGTGTAAGCTCTTACAATTTTTGTACTGAGTAGAATATTTACGACATTTGACACATTTTGAACATTGTTTGAAGCATTTAGAGAAGTGTATATACTTTTTTTACAAAATTTTTTACAGTTTTAAAAATGGAAGACTTTTCATAGTGCTTCAAAACTAAGATTGTCTGTATTATTAAAATTACATTCATCTCAACTGAAACATTAGAAACAGTTTTGGTTGATTTAGAATAATATAAAATATGTCAGGTAGTAAACTTAAATATGAGAAAAGCCCCATCTGATCATTTTGACCAACCAATGAATACAGTCCAAATGTGCTAATTTGATCACCCAACTGTGAAGGAACACAAGAAAGCTCTTAGATTGGGATCCTATGTAATATACATTTCTACAGGTACATATTTTCATTAAATAATAAAACTGAATTTAAAAAACATATAGAATTGCAAAATTTTAAAATGTATAACTCACACATTTTGTGAAGAATCATATGTTTCTACTGAAGAAGTACAAATGCAAATATTATCTTTCATTTGAACAATGCCCCCAGCAACCCAAATCTGATCTTTGAACTTTGCTGCAGCTAATCCAGCTCTACCAATATCTAAGCTGTCCACAAAAGACCAATGACCTGTATGAGCATCATACATTTCAACTGATTTCAAAAATCTGAAAAGAAAATGATTGTACAAATGTTAAAATATTAATGTGTCTATTAATATTTTATATTAAAGTTTGGGATAAAAAAAATACAATTTTTTAAAAACCTTATCAGGAAAGAACGTTATTATATACATGTATTATTAATACACATATTTTAAAGTTAATTCCTACTTAGGCCAACAAAGAAAAACAGTATCTAGTTACTTCATATTAAATAATTACAATTAATATAAATAATGTAACATAACATATGTGGTAACCAGCTGTTCTACCACATAACCTATAACACAAAATCAGCTGTTTTATGAAATCATATGTTATCACTTATTTCAAGCCATATAGGCCAAAATACCTATATTGCATACTTTGCCCCTTCTGTGAAAAGTTTTTCTTCTATATAAAACTAAATTTATTTAATTAAATTTATAATGAATTAATAATTGATAACTGTATTAATATCATGTTTCATACACTACAAGTTCAAAAAAAAGCATTTGAACTTGAGTGGTTAAATAAAAATATTTTAGTAATGATTGAAAATTTGAACTATTTGATATATATATATATCGCAATATGTATTCTTGTGTATTAATAAAGAACAAAAGTCAAAATACAAATACAAGAATTATATTTGAATTTACAATTCAAAGCTTTTTGTTGGCTAACAGTACCAACATCATCAGGAATATTCTATATATATATACATGTAAATATATATACATGTATATTAAATATGGTGATATGTTTTCTTTAGTTAAGAAATTAAAAATATTTCAAAAACAAGAATACTTTTAATACATATACTATTCAAAGCTCTTCACCAATAAAACAGTACCAGCATCTTCAGGAAAAATAATTATGTAACACAAGGGTTATAATTATTTTATAATTATAATTATTGGTTAGGGCTACATAATTATTTTCCCTGAAGATGCTGGTACTGTTTTATCGGCGAAAAGCTTTGAATAATATATGTATTAAAAGTATTCTTGTTTTTGAAATATTTTTATTATATATATAAGTATATAATAGTTTTATGTGTGTTGCTATGTCTATATATTTCATACTGTTCTAGTGTGTTTAATTTATGGCCTTTGTTGCATGTGTGGAGAATGCTCATGTTATTTTCTATAATTTTGCATGATTTCTACTTTAGAACATGAATTCATTTCTACATATGAATATGAATACATATGAATACATATACCGCAAGCCAACCATGACAGACACACTGATACACAATCCATCAAACCACCCAATACAACTTAAACACGCAGCATTCAAACATTTACTAGACAGACTAAATAAAAACAGCTAACTACGCAGAGGAACTAAACACAATAAAATATTTAGCTCACAAAAATGGATATGACAAATATATAATAGACAAACTACACAGAAAAATACTCAACAAGAACAGTAACAACAACACAAACAACAAAAACATGAACACAAATTCATCACCTCACATACATAAACAAACTCACAAATAAAATAGCACACCAATTTAAAAAAGCAGGATACAATATAGCTTACAGAACAACAAATAGAAGCCAAACAGCTATCAGACACAGCATTAATAACAATACCAACACATACAATAATCCAGGAGTATACAAACTAAAATGCAACAACTGCAATAAGTTCTATATTGGACAAACTTTATATACTATAACTTTCGCCAAAAGATATAAAGAACACAAAAGCGCACTGCACACTACTTCCAATCCACCTTCACAAATAACCTCATGGACACTAAACACTCATGCAAAAGTATGGAAAATAACATGAGCACCCTCCACACATGCAACAAAGGCCATAAATTAAACACACTAGAACAGTATGAAATATATAGATATAGCGACACACATAAAAATGACATCTTAAATGAACAAACACGACACAGATCACACATACTCTTCAATCACATCACTTCTAACTTTCAAAATAATGGTACGAGGAAGCGCAACTGCAGCATTCCTAGTGGCAAAAATACGAGGCTGAAGAAGTCGTAAGACGAAAACGTTTCCTCCAAGTATAAGTTAATAATTTAACAGCTTTAGTTAACAAAAAACCTGGTCGCAAGTAATAGCGAAAGTGTAATAATTATATTTAATGTTACGTTCTTGTAGTACAAGCTTAATAATGTAATTTTCAAATATATGATAAAAAAATTTATTTTGTTCAGCTTTTAGGCAATTTTTTAGGAGGAATTATTTTACAAATGACTTCCTTTAGATCATTTTATAACAGTGAATAAATTTTTACTTGAATAATATAATTTATAAGTTAGGAAATATAAAACATAAGAGTGAAATCTTTTTTATAAACATGTTTATTGAACAAACTCTAATAAGACACGATTTTTGGATGGTTCCAGGATGTGTCTAATAGAAGGCCTTCATATAATACCTAGTTTATTGCACTAAAAAATTCTGCAAAAGTTGCACATTTTTGTATTAATTTTGTTCTATAAAATTAACTTAGTGTCTTTTCGAACCTGAAAGATTTTTGTTCACAGCTGACTGTATATAACATCGTACTGTATATAGCACTTGAATGCCAAATATAAAATAAAAAGATATTTTTTAAATGAAACTCTACTCTTGAGGGTCTTGTTTTTCCTCTCATAAATAAAGAACCCCCAAATTCATGTAAGGCAGTTGCTAAGAACAATACTGTGATCACAGAAAGATTTTCAATAGAAAGGGTAAGGATAGGTTAAATTATCATAATGTATACAATAAATATGCACCAAGAGTATTAAAACCACTTCGCACAATAAACATTTTTTAAAAAAATTAATTTCATTTCACTTACTTTTTAATTTTAAAAATCAAAGTCTGTTTTCTGCAACCATGTTTTTTTAATTATGGACTGATTAATCTATTGATCAGTGTAGATTTGTCACTGATGAAGGCATCATGGTAGCTAAAAGCATATTTTGATTTTAAAAATGTTGCAGTGTGAGAAATTAAGTTTTGTTACCCCTGGAGTATATTTCTTGTATATATTTATTTTCACAATCTGAAGTATAACTTATTATATCATAATGTATATTTAATTAATAAAGTTTATATAGTTTCACTTTGAAATTACTTGCGACCAGACATCCTGTTAACTATAAGTTGTTAAATTGTTTACTTACACTTGTAGGAAACGTTTAATAATTTAACAACTTATGGTTAACCGAATGTCTGGTCGCAAGTAATTTCAAAGTGTTATAAGTGGTTAACAACTAGCTCGTCATGAACAACAAGATTTCGAAAGTTCATATAATATTAATACAGTACCAAACAGCACAGAAGTGTAATATTAACTAATAATAAAAATCACACTGATATATTATAGGTCGATTATATTTCATTCCTAGCCTTTATTCATGTAAATATGAAAATGTTTTGTAGTCTTTTCCAATCCTATTCTTGTTCAACTCACACTTTGTATGTAAACCATTAAACTTGTATTAAATGGGCAATTTATTAATCACCTATCATTATGATCTTGTCCTCCAATGGCATAAAGTTTTCCTCTGCATGTAACAAAACCAAAGTTGGTCCTTGGATGTAGCAAGCTTGGCATATGTGACCAGCCTCGCGTAGCTGGATCAAAACACCACACAGTTCTAGTAACAGCATCACTATTTTTGTACACCTGTTCTGGAGTTTTCCCTCCTATTTGAAAATACAAGCTTTAACACAATTATTTGTATAATTTATTATTTTTAAAAATGATTTATTTATTCTGATGTGTAGTGTTAACATAGATAAATCTGACAAAGTTGTAACAACGATGTTTTATGAGCATGTGGAGATGTTACTACATCTGTTATTACAAAGTAGTGATTCAGGACTGCAAAGTTTACAACAATGTAAAGGATATTATCTGTAATCTCTCCCTAACCATATAACCAAAATTTAATCTATTTTTTTCAACTATATATTTTTAAGTAACTAATAAAATAATTATTAAATGTAAAAATATCACATTTCATTTCATATATTTTTGTAATATTTACTAAACAGTTTAACAAGCTCTTTGAATAACATTCTTAATTAATTTAACATTATTACTAATTCTTGAATTTTGTAGTCCATTACGTTCGGTGAATCTTAATTAATCACTTTAATAATAGTTTATGACTATCAGAACTTTAAATTTTGTAAATTAGTGTAAACTTACTGAGACAGAACGTTTTCGATCACTATGTGTCTTCTAGACACTGATGAAAATCACTACATAACCATAAAAAACCTTCTGTCTCAATAAGTTTTCACAAATTTACAAAATTTAAAGTTCGGATAGTCATATACTATTGTTAAAGTGATTAATTATTACTAAAATTTTAATTTTTATGTAACTCCTAACTCTTCTAATCTTTTGTATTTAAAATTTCAAACATTTGGTAGAATCATATTATGCAATAGAATACAGGTAGCTCATCACCTTCCAATTATATAATTGGTTAGAATACAAACAAAACTGGATGAGAAAAGCTTGTAACACTTAACGTTTTCTGCATTACAGTGTTGTACAGTTACAAAATTAAAAAAATGAACAGGTGTTTTCTTAAATTGTATCTTTATTATTGTAAAACTGTACGGTGCCTTAATTCATACTCTAGAATTATAGATTTATTCATTTTTATTTTTGTGCAAATTCACTCCCCAAAATAATGAAAGCCGTATTAGCGTCTGCGTACATCTTGGTTTCTCTTGGTTAGTTGTTTTAGCTATCTTGTTCTTCTTCATTTTCACCTGCAACTTGATTTTTAGAGAAAATAAAACAATACCACCGAAAGATTTTTTTGTTCTTAAAGTTTTAAGTTATCTTAAAATCATTAAAAAATGGCACGTAAACTAAAGATATTTTTATGCTGCATGGCAATACCTATTCACACATCACAAAGTTCTGAAGGAATCATTTGTTCCTATCATGTGTTCCTCCATTTGAAAAATCCTCTTAATGATCAGCTCCATGATGACAATGAAGACATCAAACAGCTGTGTTACAGTGGTTTTCAAATTGGGTGGCAAATTTCTATAAGGATGGCATTCAAAGCTGGCTGTATTGTAAGATAAGGCTTTTACATAAAAATAAAATTGTTATACAAAGTATACTTCAGTTTTTTTTAACTCAAAATGGTACTTACTTAAAAACTACAACCATATTATAAGTAATTATCCTGTAAGTGAGTGAATACTTTTGAATTTACTTATTGACATGTTTTGAAACAATTATTTCATTGACGAGGCCAAACCACTTCTCATAGCTCCTTAGTAGCGGTCGGCCTTTGTCAATAAAATGATTGTTTCAAAATACGTCAGTAAGTAAGTACAAAACTATTCACTCAGTTATGCAATAATTACTCATAATTTAATTAATGAATTAAAGATGATTAAAACTAGCAATGCCGTTTATATGGGTATGATTGATTATATTACCAGCAATAATGACTTTTCCTTTATAAAATGTTGCACCATGATGATGTAGGGGCTCAGGCATTTCTCCTACAAATTCCCAAATGTTACTTTTAGGTAAGTAACGGTAGATATTCTTTGCTGAATTACTCCTTTCGTTGTAGTCTTCATGTGGATCCATTCCGCCAAATACAAGCACAGCCTCTTCATCAGGAAAGAATAAAGTATCTATATTTGAATAATTTTTCCCAGAACTAAAACACAAACATTTTAGGATATAAATGAACTCAAATAACATTACTTTAATCATTAAAACAAAAATTTTCAAACTTGTTATTGTGTTGTTCATCTTGAGGTTTAAAAATTACCAAAACAATTTTTTACAGATCATCAGATGCATTTGTAACCAATCCATCTATTGTTCAATGATGCCAGTGTGAAATAATTCAGAAGATTATACAGTATCAGAAAGTAATAGTTTTGTTAAGTCTTTATTTATGAAAAATATCGAACTAACATTTTTTTAAATTCAAATCAGGCAAATAAAAACTTCTAGTAAAATAAACTGACAATTCAATTCATTTTATATCATGAATTTTTTATTTCTTAAAAAGGATCCAAGTTAAACAGCTCAAAAACTATAAATGAAAGAGTGCACATTGATACATAAAAAATAAACTTCAAAACTAGAAAATAAGATCTTTAATTTTGTAGTCCATTACGTTTAGTGAATCTTAATTAACAACTTTAACATTAGTTTATTAATTAACAACTTTAACATTAGTTTATGACTATCCGAACTTTAAATTTTGTAAATTTGTGAAAACTTGCTGAGACAGAATGTTTTCCATCGCCATGTTTTAAAAGAAAACGGTGTCTTCTGCTTGGAGATGTTGGGTTAAGAGGTGACGATTTTAAAGGCAGGTTATTTATAGTATCAAAGAGTATGAGTGATTTGTATTGGGTTTATTCGTTTAATATGCTTGTACTTTGAGTTTTTGTGTGTCTGTAAATTTCATATAGTAGTAGTGTGTTGAGATGTGGTCCTATTGTGTTGATGTGTAAGATTTCTAGGTTAGGGTAAATGTCCGTGTATTTGTGTCCTATTTCTTTTATGTGATTGTAAAATGCTTAGTTGGTGTTCTGTTTGTGTTCCTCGGCTGTTTGTTTAAAGCTGCAACCTATTTGCCCAATGTAGAATTTATTGCATTTGTCACAGTTTAGTTTGTATACGCCTGGTGCTTGTAGTTTATCTTTGTTGTTTGTGTCGTGTTGTATTTTGTACTGTAAATTGTTATTAGTTTTGTATGATATTTTGTGTCCTGTTTTTTTTTAAAATTTGTAGGATATTTTATTTAATATTTTGATTGTGTATGGTATTGTGATGTATTTATTTTCTCTGTCTGTAGTGTTACTTTTACTGTTTTTTTTTGTTTGTATATTGTTATAGTTTGTCTATTATGATAGTGTTGTATCCATTTATGCATGCTAAATATTTAATGGTGTCTAGTTCCTTGTTTATGTTTTCTGTGGTCATTGGAAGTTCTTTAAGTCTATGGAACATGGATCTGAAGGTAGCGTGTTTGTTTGGATAGGGTGGTTCGAGGTGTTGTGGATATTTGTATCTGCCGTTGTTGGTTTCCTGTAAATATTGAAGCTGTGTTTTTGTGTGTGGCTTTTTGTTATAGTTAGGTCAAGGAAGTTTAGGGATCGGTTGGTTTAAATCTCTGAGGTGAATTGGAGTTATTGGTGTATTTTATTAGTATAGGTGAGGAGTTTTTCGTATTGTGGGGTATTGCCTCTGTATAGGGATATGATATCATCGACGTATCTGTGTCAATAAATGATTTTGTGTGCGTGTGTATTGTTTGTGAGTATCTTGGTGTCTTTTATGAATTGAAGGAAAATTTCGCTTAGGACACTGCTGATAGGACTTTCCATGAGTAGGCCATCTGGTTGTGAATAGAAGTTTGAGTTGTGGGTGAAATAGTTTTGTTTGGTGATGGTTTGGAGGATGTTTAGGATTTCAGTAACGTGGGTTTTTGGTATGTTATTATGTATTAATTGGGTTTCTTGGACATTGTGAGTTTTGGATACGGGTATGTTGGTGTACATATTTGTTATGTCAAGTGATAGTAGTGTTGAATTGTGTGGTATGTTTACATCTTTTATTTTATTTATGAGGTTTGTTCTGCTTTTTATGTTCCTTTCTGTGTTCAAGTTAATAGATTGTCTGATTATTTTGTCCATGTATCTTGCTAGTTTAAAACCTCCCTTTAAAACCGTGTACCTCTTAACCCAACATCTCCAAGCAAAAGAGACTGTTTTCTTTGAAGACACTGTTGAAGATCGCCACACAGCAATCGAAAACGTTCTGTCTCAGTAAGTTTTCATAAATCTATAAAATTTAAAGGTTGGATAGTCATAAACTATTTTTATAATGATTAATATAAATTAAATATAGAAACTCATTGATACACACAGTTTATAAACGTCAGAACTATAATTAACATGTGTATATTTTATAAAATCAAGGTTTCTTTATAAAACAGACCACTATTTTATAAATTACAATATAGTTTCAAAGTGTTTTTTAGGATATGTTTGGTTGTAGCATATAACAAAAAATAAAGTTTACTAGTAAGCTAGCCACTTATGTTTTAGGTTTGAAACTGATATGGCTTACATCTTACTATAGGCACTATATTTTTGCATTCGAACACACAAGCCCTTCCACACTTTATATAAACTGGTGAACAGGCACTAGGTACAGTCAAATCACTTTGTGAAAAATTGGGGTGTTAGATGTGCAGTGCCAAAAGGTGCCAGTGCGCACACACGCTATGACGACAGCTCTGAGCGACACTTCAGTTGATCGTGAAAGCAGCCGGTGGTGGATCTATATACACCTTTCCAAAAACATTTCCTGGTGTTATCTTTTGATTTAGGTTTGATGTTATCTTTTGAGTTTTATAGTGAACATGTTTTTAAATCCTTTAAGAAATGGTGCAACAGGGTAGTACCCGGGTTTTTCCTCTTGACGTCCATAAGTGAATCAACTCAGCCTGAAGTATGTAGTCAGGCTAGTAGCATTTCTACTTAGAACTCTCTCTTCCTCCTCCCCATCGCACATGGCCAAACCCCACACCTCACCCCCACATTCCTGCGCGAGGCGATTTTTGTCAAAGTGATTCAACTGTAACCACACACACACACATGCACACACACACACACACACACACACACACACACATATACATACATACATACATATATATATATATATATATATATATATATATATATATATATAATATATATATATATATAATACGTTTTCTTGTTTAATAATTTAAAACAACATAGGTTATTTAAATAAAAGAATATTTATTAATTTATATTCAAAGCAATGTAATGTAATGTAACATTGTAATTTTCATTCCTGATGATGTTGGTACTGTTTACCAACAAAAAGCTTTGAATATAAATTATTAAATATTCTTGTATTTGAATAACCTATGTTATTTTAATATATATATATATATATATATACATATACACACATATATATATATATATATATATATATATATATATATATATATATATATATATATCCTACCCAAATACTTTATAGCTATATAGTATAACCAAGTCCTCTCTTTTATAATGATATCTTGTTAGTTTTTAAATATATATTTTATGTAAAGTGAGGTTAAATATTTATTTCTAACTTAGTTTTTAAAATTATCTAGACTAACTTAGTTTTTAGACTGTGTTTCTAAAAAAAAAAATTAAAGAACTTACATTACATAAAATATACATAAATTTTAATTCGTATTATATTTGTTTATTTTGGGCTCATATAAAATAAATAAATATAAGTATACATAAACAGTTTTACATAGCTTTAAATTGAAATGAGATTTTAACAGTTAGATTTGAAAATTTGAAATTTTCCATAAAATGTCAAGTATTGAAATACAATGTTGAATTGATAAAAATATTAATTTACAAAATGTGAAATCACAATTTTTTTAAAATTCCCTGTTATAGATTAATATCTATGTCACAAAGTAAACATGCCTCAATTTACATTTTATTCCTAAAAAAATTGAGTGAAAGAAAAATTATGTTTAATATTGTCACTAAACATTCATCCACTAATCAAACATACACCTGCACCAATACATAAGGTAGCAAAATATAAGGACAAATTTATTAAAGACATCCATATGCTACACAACTCTACATAACATCATTTGACATAATATATCCATACACCAATGTACCAATTGAACAAACAGTTCACATAGTACAAAACATTCTCACATTATTAAAATTTTACGAAAACTCATCCAAGAAATGATCACACTCACTATACTCATTACAACAAAAAAATACTCCACATATAAACAAAAATTCTACACATAGAGAATGATGGCCTGCCAATGGGTTCCTCCATCTCAGATATTCTAGCTGAATTATTCCTCCATCATATCAATCAACAATATATTCAACAGTATGATAAACAGTCGAAAATAATATTATACTATCATAGATACATAGTCAACATTCTAATATTATCCAAAGGCAACTCAAACCCCTACACAATTACATTATCACCATACTTTAAAACCTAAGATTCACCTTTGAAATAGAAGACAACCAGAAAATAAAATTTCTAGACCTCACAATCACCGAACTCAACAATTTAAAAATACACAGGAGGCCAACAACCACTGACATCTTCATACACAACACATCTAATTATCTAATACAACACACAGTTACCTAAAGCCGCCCCATCTATACATTAACCATTGTCAACCAAATTCATCCAAACCAATATACGTTTTTGCTCTCTAAAATAAAGTTATATACAAACAAAAATAATAGATACAAACAAATGATAGCAACACACAAGATACAAAAGAAAATCAATAGCAAGTTTCACCATATTTCGATATAAGTTACGTCGAGCTATTACAAAAAAATGTTTAGCTACAAACACAGTTTTATGTAGGTAAAACTTTAAAATAAAATATCCAGAGAATATTTTACACAGTGATATCAGTCATAGGTTTACCTGGATTTTACAGGAGGGTATAAAGCAGAAACTAGTTTAGATTGAAATGCAGGCTTAGGATTTGATCTATTTTTTCGTTTTAACTCCTGACATAGTTTTCTTGCCTTGTATCCTCTGAATAATGACTGTATTTTTACAGCAGATTTCTCTCGCAAATTTAGGAAATTTGTTTTCCTATCAGGTTTTGGTTTTAACTTATCTTTATTCTTGGTTTCTTCTTTTATATCATTAATGTCTTTTTTTGTGTTCAAATTTTCTATATTTTTAATTTTATTCCAAAGATCTTGCATTCTATATTTGTTATTATCATTATTTTGTTCCCTGTCAAGGCGTTCTTGCTCTTGTATCATTCTCTTTAATAACCTGGTCTCATTGTACCCTAATTGAGGGATGAATTTATTGTTTGTTATGTCAAGTACTACATCAGTTCTGTTTGTTTGGTTTGTCTGCAAAATAAGTATGACACAAAGACATTATTGCAACAAATAAAATAAATATTTATATGCATTTAAAAATATAATTTATTTACATATTTATCAGTGATAAAAAAGTGATTAATTAAAAAAAAACATCAAGATGTACTTATGAACTGCAAATTATAATTTTCCATTAATGTTTTTCAATTTATATTTTCTATCTCAGTAAACAGGATCCATTTATTCGAAATTTATTAGATAACACAGTTATACGTTGTATATTTTGAGTATCCCTTAGTAAATATAACCAATATAAAAAAAACACTCTTAAATTGTACTACCCTAACATTTTAACAGTAACATTTTTCATTTATTTTTTAAACATAAAACGTGACTACCATTAAAACTTATGCTATTAAAATTTGTCCCGCAAAATTAAAGCTCTGATGATGACTCAAATTGTTTAAGTCAGGTCCTAGAAGAATACTCACATTGATGTTCAGGACATACATTCAGAATCACAATATCAATTATTTTATTTTAGAGAACTTTTCAATAAGATGCCACATGGTTTTAAAGTTGTCATTATGACCAAAAGTCAGACCACAGACAAACACAACACTCAAAGCTTGCTGTCTGTCATTGTTTATGGTGCAAATTGAGTTCTTTCTTTGATTACAACTCACTAGAGACAGATTTAGGAGATTGTTCAAATTGCACTTTCAATCGATTAAACACACATCTTTTAACAACTGTAAACATTATACGCATCTCACACAGAGTGAGTAAACGACTCATATTAAAAGGTTAATGTAGTTTATCATTGTGTAATGTTTAAGAGTGTAAAAATTTAAATTAGGCATCTCCTATTTACAATAAAATTAATAAATAATTCTTTAAAATTATGTAAATTCATTGATAAATTGTTTAATTACATTAATTCTAGATTGATAATATTATTTAACAGTAACTACATATCCAATTATTTATTACAATTACTTGTTCCGTATATTACTATGTATATTCTTAGATTCAATGAAACGTTATTTAGATTTCAAAATATAAATTTTTCTTTAGATTTAGGGAACTCAAGGACAGACAATGATTCATAGACAAGACCCTTTCATTAAATTAGATTCTCTAAGCTAGCCCATACTGAAATATCTTTTAATTTGAACTATATGCAGTAGATTCTAAATAATCGATGCTTGAGCATTTTGATTTGGTTCGATTAAATGGCTGGTTTTATTAAATGAAGTTTCTAAAGTTAAGAGTAATATACTTTACTAGTCACCAAGAAACATAGACTTCACAAATGTTACTTAGGAATGAATTCTGAATATTAAAATGTTAATTGTAGGCGCAGGAACTAATAAACAGTGCTGAAATATGAGCTTACAAAGTAGCAAATTGGGGTGGGTATGTTAAATTAAGCCATGGTGCTTTGGGATGGGGATTTAACAATTAAAAGACACTGCAAGTTTGTTTACAAGTTTTAGAAATATAAATTTTATTCTGAAATGTTTCTGGCAAAAGTAGTTATCAAAACTTTACTATTTAATGACAACTGTACTGAAAATTTCACTGAAATTGATAACTGAAGGGTGGAAAAATTACACAAGGTTTGGACTATCACATGTCCGGAAATTTATAATTTGTTAAACTATATTAGTTAAATCGTTAAGGTATAAACTAATTGTGAGCTGTTGCTGGTTTGTTATTAATAAGAATAAACTTTAGTTTATTAACACATTCTGTTTATCCTGAAATAGTTGCAAACTATTGCAAATGCATACAAAGAACAATGCACACAACTCTACAATTTAACACAAACTAAATGAAAACATTAACGCTTAATGTTGATTCTAGAATCGGTGGCAGCTTTCTTTCAAGGGGCTACATACTGCTTGCATGACATCTTCATGTTGCCATAGTAACCAGCACAAGCCTCACACACTAGCCATAAAATATGAGTCTAATGTTTCTTAGACTGAGATATTTATGCCTCTGTTTCACCTTTATAGCAGAATTTCCATTCCATTTATTAAACATTTATTATTCATATTTAGTTTGGGAAATCTAGGACTCGTAGATTTGTCCCCATCTTCCCTATTAATGCTCATTTATTGAGATTGTCAATAAGAAACCACCGATAGTAGCAGGAATGTACTGTGAAACTGATTTAGGGTGTGATCTCCAAATATTCATCAGAAGTCTGCTCTCAAATGATATCATCTTGCCTCATATAATTGTTCAGTGTCATTCTCTAGCCAAGTGAACAATATTGCTATGTGAGGCATAAAATTAAGTAAAATCATACTTGTTTCAAAAATTTATAAGATAGTTTATTGAGTAAATTTTATTTGAAAATAATTTAAATCACATTCTGCACCCAAGTAAGATGAACTTGCTCCAGTGTAAAATGAATTAAGGTAGTAATGCATCACACTTCAGAGAATGCTTTTTGGTGAATCTACTTAACTGTCAGGATCTAACAAAACAAACTTATGGCATCACAAATCACTACTAAGGGACTAAACATCAAATGGTTAACGATCAGCTCGTAGGCATTGGATAAAATAAAGTCTTTTCTTCTACTTTCTATTTTTGAGTTTGGGAGTCACTGGGTTCAATTTTATGTTTGGATTCAGTATGTCAACAAAAGCT
The DNA here is from genome assembly GCA_036971475.1 of Prosapia bicincta. NCBI lineage: Eukaryota > Metazoa > Arthropoda > Insecta > Hemiptera > Cercopidae > Prosapia > Prosapia bicincta. The sequence continues at coordinate 249,849,930 of JBAIZL010000001.1, read as the reverse complement.
ATTTTCTTCAGCCACTTGTTTATTAGGCCTCTCCTCCTGCCCCCTTAAACTGTAGTATCAGCAAACTCAGCTTGCCTACTCAAGCTATAATCATTCAGCTTCAGATGTTAAGACAAGGATTACATCCCCTCCTTTCCTGACTAATGGGAAGCGCAATCAACAAGTAATGTGTTTAGAAAGCACAAGTAAATTTTTAGGAGCATCAGTACCTAGTGTTACCAATTATAAATAAAAAATAAATTTCACACAAAATAAAAGCACACAAATCTCAAAAAACAAGATACGAAATACCATACAAAACTAATAACAATTTACAATACAAAATACAACACAACACCAAGAACAAAGGTAAACTATTAACTGCAACAAATTCTACATTGGGCAAACAGGTTACACCTTAAAACAAATAGTCGAGGAACACAAAACAGAACACCAACTCAGCATTTTACAATCACATAAAAGAAACAGGTTACAAATACACAGACATTTACCATAACCTAGAAATCTTATACATCAACAAAATAGGACCACATCTCAACACACTAGAACAATATGAAAATTACAAACACACAAAAACACAAAGTACAAACATATTAAACAAACAAACCCAATATAAATCAGACATACTCTTTGGTACTATCGAAAACCTGCCTTTAACTCTAGAGGACTCGCACGGGGTAATTATTCTCCCCGTGAGTTTTCAACAAAGATTATAAAACAGTTGCAAATCCTGAAACTCTTCCACCCCTTACATACCTTCTAATTGACTCACCCTGTATCTATTTCTATCCCTACATTAGGTAGTTTGACAGTTTTTGTTTACTTATAACAGTTTGAAGTTATTGTTGCAGCTGGGAAAGTTTTTACCCCGCACAAGTCCTCACGTTACAATACTGGTCATTCTAAGTGAAGTCTATTTCTATTTGTATTTTGCAAGGTTTTTATAAGTGGAGTTAATATTTATTCGTATTTTGCGAGGTTTTCATAAGTGAAGTCTATTTGTATTTGTATTTTGCAAGGTGTTTATAAGTGAAATCTATTTGTATTTGTATTTTGCGAGGTTTTTATAAGTGAAGTCTCTTTCTATTTGTATTTTACGAAGTTTTTATAGATGAAGATTATTTCAAATTGTATTTTGCAACTTTTTTATCACAAATTAATTTTCATTTTTTTGCAAGATTGCTGTGAGTGAATTTTATTATGTTTCGTACTTTGTGAGGAATTTATCACTAAAGTTCGTTTTAATTTATAAATTTAATCATCTATTTTAAATTATCTACGTATATATTTTGTCATGGAGATAAGAGAGAACACAAATTTTATATATATAACTTTTCAAGAGAGAAAGACGCAAATGAAACTTCTTTTGAAGGAATTAAAGCATTTTTTGTGGTTTTGTATATTTGTGGAACAATGATTTCTTCGTACAAAAATTCTAAAGGTATATGGACAACAGACAGAACTGGTTTGCATATAGTAGCATGTACAATGTCAAGATACAGATTCTATTTACTCTTTCAAGTATTACGTTTTGAGATATATTGTGTTTGTAAACTATTCTTGTTTATGAAATATTTTGTTTTCATGATTATTATTTTAAAAAAACGTTTTTTTACAATATAGGCTATAACTTTATATTTGACAATATTACAAACAAACATTTTAATTACAGGTGTGATTTTTGTCCTAAGAACATAGACAAAAAACAATAAATACTGTGCTAATTGTGGGAAAAGTGTTTGTAAAGACCATTTAGTTGAAGTATGTGAAGAGTGTTTTGACGTATAAAAAAATAAATAATATTGCATGAGTTTGTTCATATCTTTTATAGTATAAGAAAGTATGTTTAAATAATTTTTATTATTTATAACATTAAATATTTTACTGATATTCACGTGAAAACTAGTTGGGGTAAAAAATTACCCTGCGCGAGCTCTGGTCTAACGGGTATTAGCGCGAGTCCTCTAGGGTTAAAACCGTCACCGCTTAACCTAACAACTCTAAGCAGAAGACACTGAAGAAGATCGCCACATAACGATTGAAAACGTTCTCTCTCAGTAAGTTTTTACAAATTTAGAAAATTTAAACTTTAAATAGTCATAAACTAATGTTAAAGTGATTAAAAAATAATTATCGTAATTAATCAAAGTCTCCCTCTGAATCAGTGCTCATTTACTTTCATCCCACCACTCACCACTGATTGGAATAAGTTTCTACCTAAGATGGTAGGCTGCAAGATAGTCACGTTCAATTGAAAATGAGCAACCACCTTGTATAATATTATACACAACTTTCTTCCTTTTTTTAAACTTATTCATACCAACAATATTTCTTTGTTATTTTTTTACTGGTTGTATTGCAATGTCGTTTTATTTTTTTGAAAGCATCGTTATAAACTGAGTTATTATATATTCATCACATTTACTAAATTAATGATTTTTTGTATTTATAAAAATCACAAGTTGTAAACAAAAGCTATAACATTAATAATATAAACTAGGTCATCAAAATATTTAAACTTGGTGTAGAGATAGTAACTTACATTAAATTGAGGTCTAGCCATGGTTGGAATATTAGAAGGAACAGGTGGTGGGGGAGGAAGCTCTAGAATAGATTCATTGACTTCATTATTCGTTAACTTCTCAATTGAAGTATCCTGGATTTCAGCTGCGTATTTTGACCTTTTCTTCACTAATTTTTGTTTTCTTCTGCAAGTATCCAAACTCGCCAGAAAATCACGATAACATAAATAATTCTGAAATAAGAATAATTTAAATTGATAAAAAACAAAGTATTTTTATGTATATAGTATTGTTATAAAATAAATTTGAAATCTAAATCTAAGTGTCTTCTAAATATTGAAGTTTTCCCTACAACTCAATAACTGTCAAATTTTACTAATAAGGACCAATGTTTATACATAGATTTAAACCATAGATATTATGGTTAAACCATAGATAATATTAAATACAAATTATAAACTGTTATAATCTAAAATTATATTAACATTACCTCTACCATTTAATTACTAAATTATAATAAATTTATTCCCAAGACCGATTTTCAATGACAGTTAGGGCATCATAAAAGCAAAATTATCATCCTCTCATCTATTTTTATTTTTAGTGATGAACAGTCAAATCTATTAGATGAAACTACTATTAGATTTTCCCTTTATTAAATTTATAAAACTACATTTAAGGGAATAAAACTCATTAACACATTGGTGATTTAATTACATGCCCACTGCGGACACTATCGGATACAAATTAATTCCTCTCGTTAATTTATTTGTATTTTGCTACAAAAATAGTCCCCCTTATAAAGCAGTAAATATTATATTTTTTTAAATTGTGCAATTTTTGTATTTGTTATTTTGTATTTTAGTTAGTTCATTATTTGTCAATTGATTATTATGTGTAATCATAATTAGTAAGTATAAATTAAAATTTACCTACGGTTTTAGATTCTAGGCTCCTGCTATTATTGTTCATTTAGTATCTACACAAAAATACACTAATAGAAATTAATTACTAATATTTACACTAAATAATTTTTAAAATTAGAACTTTAATTTAATGTGATAGAGTTTGAATCACTCTTTGTCTATACATAATGCAATTTGACACTCATACTGAGCTTCTCACACCAGTTAAAATAAAAACTTCTGAAGCTTTCTGTTATGTTTAGATGTCTGACAGGTCAATGAGCCTTAAATATCTTTTTTCATTTATGCTGTGAGTTTTGAGAGTGGATACGTATCCCTTAGAAAGCACAGACGTCTAGTCTTATATGTGAAATATCAGAAAATAAACTCTCTTGAACCAAACAAATCACCATTTGTTGATTCCATCTTCGCGTGAGCTACTAGTAATCACTTACACTTTTAAAATGTTTTAAACTTGCCTATAGTAGCACTTACTTTAAGTTTAAAACATTTTAAAAGTGTAAGTGCAAACAAATCAATCAAACAATAATTATATTTACGACTAGCTAGGCTAGTCTTTATACCCGCTGCTAATAACTTGTTACGACTAGCTGACTTAGTCCATAAATTGCATTTGGTTAATTAAACAAGTTTTAAAAACGCAGCCAAAAGACAAGGAGCAGAAATTTCTACACCAAGGTTAAGTCTTGTGTGCATGACTCTCTAGATGGTTTGTTTGACATTCATTTGCCGATCATTTAAGGTAAACAGAATGATTATTTGATGGATAATTGCTGGTAAAGCAGTTTATCTAGAAGTTATATCATGAAATGTATTTGCGTTGGATCAAGCATGATAGAAGCACAAGTTTCATATTTCTAGGATTAATATATGTACCCCCAGCAGGTTCTACAGCTGCTTTCTTGGAACCACTTTCATTGAGTTTCATAGGTTCATATTTCTAATGAAGGGGAAACAAAGTAAGTAATTCTGTCACTTTTGTTTTTTCACTTTAGCCATTAAAGATCTTATGAATAAAAATGTGTAAGTTATGTAATGGAAGTAAGTAATGGTCTCATCTGAGACAGTTGAAAATGCTAAAAACAGCAGGGACTTTATTCAAGTAGCTTGAACAAGTTCTGTAATGAGTTCAGGATTGGATAATTACTATACGAACTATTAGCAAAGAAAATAAACAATCGACTGAAAAACTTTGTTCAAACATTGAATCCTAAAAATTTTTTGCAGATTCGTCTCCTTATAAAAACACCAGTTTTTGAAATTATCAATAAAGCTTTTTTGATATGGTTTTTAAAAAAAGGTTGTTGAGTAATCCAAATCAAAGATCCAGTTTTTATTGAAAAAACATTGGTAATTTATGATAAAATCAATAATATATCAGCATTTTTTTTTAGTCAATGATAGCTTAATCATAGGTAAGTATCGTGAGATTTGTTTTAGTTGCCAATGAATTTAAGGCCGCATTTATGTTGATGACTCAAGTCTTTGAGCTGGTATATAACACAAACAAATATGATTAATTTCAAGATGTTGTTAAATAAAATGTTTGTACCAAGACAAGAAACTTCATCTTCTACAGGGTGATTAAAAATAAGGATTGGATCACATTTCGCTCTGATGCAGCTGGGACCCACAAATCCCTCTTTTCTGATAGGGAAGTGACATGGATTGTATATGAATAATGCTTTTACCTCCAAATTTTACCAGATCGTTGCTGCTTATTGACCAAGAAATGGTGAAAAGACGCTACCAACATTAGTTTTTTCTTAAAATTTACTTTCCTTAAATTTTACTTGGGTGTGAAGATAAACTTACCTCTGTTGGAGTAAGGGAAAACGATAAATATCAAGAACTTAGTTTTCATGTTAGCCAATGATTTGGGGAAAATGTTTTCTATTATAATGAGAAATATAGAGAAAATTTTACCTTGCTATAGCTTCTAATCAACAGTAACAACTATTCAGAGATTGAAAAGCAAGCCATTTTATAGGATCTACAGTTAATAAGTGGAAACCAAATTCAGTTTAAGGACATGAAGAAATGCATCACAAAAAGTGACAAAGGAATCGAAAGCAAATTTTTTATGACAGGAAATAATTATCGCCATTACAGATGACAGTGAAGGTGAATACAGTAGCAAAATTAAAGATGTGGAGGTCTTTTAATAAATAAATAACAACGAAGCAAAAAAAAACAATAGAAATTTCATTACAATGTGTTAAACCATTTTTAAACAAGCAAAAACAACAAATTTAATATTTTTCTAAAGTCTTAAAGTAACTTTAAAACTTTTGCTTTTGCTATGTGTGTACACTGTGTACTATAGAATAAAATAAGTTTCTATAATCTCCCTATTATATTTTATTCAATACACCTCATAAAATATGCAGGGTCTTTCTGATTGGATCTACTTTTGATGTAAGCCTTGGATCAACCGACCAGGCCAATAGATGAGGTATTGTAAGTGGGTAAATAAACACTATGGGATTATTTATTTGTTTGTTCCTTCCTGGATGACTGTAGTGCTTACCTTTTCAGTGCCTATCCAGTTTCTGCTAACAGGCTCGGTCAAGCATAGTGATTCTATCCAGTGGCGGTAGTCTGAAGATTCATGTCCATACCAGTATTTAATAATTGCAAATCTGTAAAGAAGTTTATCATTAAAAACCTTTCAAAATTGCTTGTTGCAATCATCTTCAATTCACTGATTAAACTATAATTAATTATACCTAACTTGTCTACTGAGTAGAGGCATAGCTTCGTAAAAGAAACGATTGTTTCGAAACGCGTCAGCAAGTGAGCTCATAAGTATTTACTTGGTCAAGTATTAATAATTATAAAAAATTCTTTTGCTCAGGTTTTATTGCAGGTGTATACTTGTACAGATATCCTACACAGATTTCAGGACCACTGTTAAAGCTGATATACTTCTATTATATGTTTTAACTAATATCATCTGTTTGGCCTATAAATATGTACAGCACTGATGAAGTTTTTCAATGACAGACAAGTTGTAATAATTTAAAGGATGTATTATTATTACTTGTAGATTTTGTTATTCATGAATATTGTAAAAATGTTGACATTATTATTAAACTCGTTGATGATTTGTCTAACGTTTTGTCAAAAAAGTAAAATTTTATAAATTTATTTAAACTGTAAAGTAAGAACGTAACTAATATTGTTTGATAACAACATAAATGTTCCTGATTTTTTATTTAAAAATATAATATTTTTAACACAGTAATAGTTTTATATGCACAACTATAAAATGGCATGAAAATCTTCAAAATCTGCAATAAAAATATTTTATAAGAAAACCGTTGATAGAATTGTGTCAATTTCATTGTAAAAAGAGCAAGAAAGAACACAGAATTTCTAAACTTATTAAAATATATTTCATGTAATAAATAAAAATAATTAAATGCTTGTTCTATTTATGAGTGGATGATATATTCGTATATATCTGGAGTACATCCATTCATTCTGCATAAATCCATTCATCCATCGATTAATCGCATAAATTCTGAATTATTTTCCTGAATATGCTGGTACTGTTTTATCGGTGAAAAGCTTTGAATAATATATGCATTAAAAGTATTCTTTTTTTGAAATATTTTTAATTTATTTTATATATATATATATATTGTAATAATGGTAATTTTGTTTTTATACAAGTCTTAATAAAATTTATAATTTAAAAGAAATAACAATTCAATGCTGCTTTTTGTTACAATAAACTTTTAATATTTTAAAATGACATTCCTTGTTATCTTTTACAAAGTCACTTACTAATTAAAAATTCTTATTTCCTCTACAAAGAATTACAAAAATTAAGCTTTATTAGCCTAAGTCTTAAATTTGTTATGGCAGCAAGAAGTTTAGTTATAAAATTTAATATGAATTGAAATTGATTTAATTATTTCAATTTGAGCTTGAGCTCTCTTTATCTCGGGTTAAATAGGTGGGTTTTCTAAATTTTGACTAATAAATTTTGAGTTGGCACTTTCAAAAATATCTAAATTACAATTCTTACAAATTAAAATTTTTACAAGTTATTTTAGTTCCTAATTAAATAATCTCCTGAATAATGTCTTCTTAATTGATCAGTTCAATGGTTTGGCTTATTGTTACTCTGTAATTATAATTTGAATACAATACTGCACTTTCCGCACCAGTTAAAAAATAAAATTTCGACAGCCAATTCTGAATACGTCTTCCTCGTTCCAATGCTTTGTTCCAACTGCGTACTGACGCTACCTTTGTTAGAAAAAAATGGCCAAGTCGTGAATTTCCGCTATTTTTTCGTTTATTCCTTGTAAGTACAGCTTTACGGATGTCATGTTCTTCTTCTTTACGGATACACTTCTTCTTCTTAACAACTGCACTTAAATTTCTTTGCATTTAAATCCAAAACTGTTTTCTATTATATATACACGAGAAATATTTAAAACAAATATCTTTTGCCGGTCAATGCGCACGCAACTCCACAAATCCGTTATATCGTGTTTACTACAGAACACTCACTAGCTTGCCGTGTGAAAGTTTTAAGTGTATTTTTACATAGTTCTATTTAAATTGTTACCTATCAATTATTTCTAATACATTTTTTATAAATAGTGATTTGTGTGTTTTTTTTCTTTTATATAAAATCTTGTGATTAGATCTAAAATGTGGCCGTGTGCATTTTCTACACAAGTGAAATTAGGTTATGTTTACAATTCGTTCCTGGTATATTTTAGTAATTTTTACATACTGAATTTATTTTTATATATTTATCTTATTTTGGTAAGTGCCTTTTATATGTATACTACTTCAAAATGTTACATAGTCCCCAAATTTAGATAAAAAAAAAATTTTGATTCCAAAATTCCTTTTTTTTTTATCTCAATTTTCACATTTTGGGAGTAAACTCTTACTCTATCCTTCTTGCTTGTCTGCTGCCATCTAATTACATATGATATACTTAACTCCTAACAATACAATAAATTAACAATTAACATTTAATCAACAATCCTTTTACTCTTAACTCTCAATTTTCACATTTTGGGAGTAAACTCTTACTCTATCCTTCTTGCTTGTCTGCTGCCATCTAATTACATATGATATACTTAACTCCTAACAATACAATAAATTAACAATTAATATTTAATCAACAATACTCTTACTCTTAACATCTCGTACATTAATCATTTTCTGATTCTTAGAGTCTATTTTATAAACTTTTTCTTTTTCTTTCTTTATTTTAAATTTAATAGAATGGAATCTTTCCAATCATAAGTCTTTTTATTTATCTATATAATCTATCTTCTGACACAGTGTTCTTTTTTTTTTTTTTTAAATTTTAGCCTAACCGAGTCATAGCATGTCTAGGTTGTTTGTAGGTTAGGTCCTTGTTCTTATTCATTCATCCCTTCCTATTTTATTTATTTTTACATATTTTTTTTTCTTTATATTTTTTTTTCAAGTGTTTGTTTAATTATTAAGTCATTTCTGGTCTATTGTCATTTCCGGTTTATTTGTTATCTATCCCTCCTACATTCGCTTCCTTCTCCTAATACTTTTATATCCTGAGTCATTCCTGTTGTTACCATCTTATTATCCCTTGTTATTTTCCTTTCTCTCGACTTCTCCCTTTATTTATTTAATTTGTTCTACCTGAAATTTATCTGAGTCTCCCTGGTGTGCCTCCCTTGGTTCATAAAATTTCTTTAACAAGCTAATATGGAAAATTCCTCTAATTTTATTGCTTCTAGCATCTTTGATTTCATAAGTCGCTTTGCCATATTTCTTGGTGATCACATAAGGTCCATCATATATATAAAATAATTTTGCCATCTCACCTCTTATACCCTGTGGTTGCCAATTTTCTTTTACTAATACCTTGTCCCCAACATTTAATTCTTCTATTTTATGAGTTTTATTAAATTTCTCTGCTCTCTTATGAGCCTTCTTCTTAATTCTACTCCTAGCAATTTCTAAATGTCTTTCTAAATTTATTAATTTTGAACTCCAGCCAAAATTTTTTATTTCCTTTTGCCAAAACCTTTCATCCTGAATTCCTAGTTGTAGCTGGTTAGGTGTGTATCCTGTAGTCTCATGAGGAATTTCATTAATTGCCTGGTTAATAACCTCTACATACTTTCCCCATTCTCTATGGTTATGATGACAATATGTTCTCAAACATCTAATGATCTCCTTATTCACCCTCTCAACGATATTGCTTTGTGGCCTCCTTATTGGAGAAAATATTGGTTTCATTTCTCTATTTTTTATATACTCCAGCCATTTCTTATTATTAAACTGGGTTCCATGATCAGTCTGTATTCTTTCTACTCTCCCGAAATTTTCTATATAATTTTCTAAACATTTAATTGCCTCCCCTGTGGTTGCCTTTTTCAATTTATAGATTTGAACGAATTTTGTAAATACATCTAACATTACTAATAAATACTTATAGCCTCCTACAGTTCTTTGAAATGGTCCTATAAAATCAATTGACAATTGCTCCTTTGGTTTTTCCACTTGGATCCCTTTCATCTCTCCAAAATTACCTTGGGTTACATTTTTAGCTCTTTGACAAATATTACATGTTTTAATAATTCCGCTAATGCTTTTTCCCATCTTCTTCCAAGTGAAGCTCTCTGATAATATGGTATGACATTTCTTAGCTCCTGCATGCAGGTAATATTCATGACAAGTACCCACTATTTCTTTAATCATTCCCTTTGGTACTACTATTTTCCAACTTTCCCTATTTCTTTTGTATACTAAGTCATTAATAATTTTATAATTTTGAAGATAATTTTGAATGTTTTCTTTTATTTCTCTAACTTCCAAATCTTTTACTTGTAATTTACTAAATTCTTTAAATTTTGTACACATTTCCATATCCATAACTCTTTCTATATAATTTATTTGTAATTCTGAATTTTGGTCTCTTCTTTCAAACTTATTTTTGTCACAAGGGTTCCTGCTCAATAGGTCTGCAACTACATTTTCTTTTCCTTTACAGTGTTCAATAGTATAATCATATTCTTGCATTAGTAATATCCATCTATGCAATCTTGAATTTAAAATTTTACAAGTCTTAATAAAAGTTAAGGCCTGATGGTCAGTCTGGATCACAATTTTTCTTCCTAGGATGATCTGTCTTGCTTTCTGCAGACAAAACAATATAGCAAGTAATTCCTTCTCAGTGGTATAATATTTAACTTCACTTCCTTTTAATGTGCGGCTCATAAACATTACTGCCTTTTTCTCCCCCTTTTCATCAATCTGATAGATGTGTCCTCCTATGGCATATTCACTGGCATCTGTTTGTAGGTAAAATGTTTTCTGGTAATCTGGGTGAGTAAGTACATTTGTTTCCAGAAATTTTTTCTTTAATTTAATAAAATTTCGCTCCTCCTCTTCTGTCCAAATAAATTTGTTTCTATTAGATAATAATTTTAATAATGGTTGTACAAATTCTGAATATTTTTCTATAAATTTATTATAATAATTAGCCATTCCAATAAAACCTTTTAACTGTCGAGGATTTTTAGGTGAGGGAAATTCTAATATAGCTCTAACCTTCTCTTCATCCATTTTTACTCCATTTGTAGTCAATCTATATCCTAAGAATGAAATATCTTTTCTACAGAACTCTGATTTATCAAATTTAATGGTCATGTTGTTTTTTAAAAAAATTTGGAAGATCCTTTCTAGGTGTTTTTTATGCTCCTCAAATGTCTCAGACATACAGACTATATCATCTACATATATTAAGGTGAAATCTTCTAATTCCTCCCTCATAATACTGTCCATAGCTCTTGCCAATGCTGCTAGAGATGTTTTCAATCCATAGGGTGTAACAACAAACTGGTATGTTTTCCCTCTATGTTGGAATGCAGTATATTTTCTTGACTCCTCTTCCAATTCAACCTGCCAGAAACTGTTAGTGAGGTCCATGGTACTCAACCAATTAACTTTCTTTGCTCTGTGTAGAATCTCATTTATTCCTCTATAGCAATCATAATCCGGAATTATAATTTCATTTAGTTTTCTTGCATCTAAACATAATCTAACTTTCCCATTGGTTTTGATGACTGGGACTATTGGATTAATATATGGACTAGTACTTCTTTCAATTATACCTAACCTCAACATTTTCTCTATCTCTTCTTGTACCTGATCTTGGTACTTTGTAGGAATTGGGTAATTTCTTTGGTAAAATGGTACATCTTCCCTAACTTTAATCTTATGTTTATATGCAGTGCATAAACCGGGCTGGTCTGAAAATACTTCTTTATACTTTTCTATTAAATCACTCATCTCCTGTCTTTGTTCCTCAGTTACCTCTTCATTCCCTATTCTTTCAAAAATATCCTCTTTTTTTATCTCTCCCTCCTCTTGTACAATTTTAATATAATTTTTACTCTGGTTTCCAAAAGTTTCAAATTTTTCCCATTTTTCCATATCATTCATTCCTTCCTGTTCATCACAACTCAATTCCTCCTCCATCTCATTTTCAAAATTATTCATCTCCCCTTTAAATTTTGTCTGCCCATCTACACTCATTTTTGATTTATGTAATTTGTTTTCATATTTAAACTCCATTTCCCATTTTCCAAAATCAAGTTGTGCCTCCACATCCATCAACATATCCGTACCTATAATAAATTTTCTCAATAAGCCTGGCACCACTAGGCATTGAAACGAATATTTTACCCCTCCTATTTCTCCTATTACCATGATCATTTTGTTTATCTTTTTAGTTTTCTTATTTGTTGCAGTCCGAATGGTTAAATTTTTTATTGGTAGGATTTCTATTTTTCCTATTTTATTTTTATTCTCTAACATCCATTTCTCCTGGATACATGTTACGTTACTGCCTGTGTCTATTAATGCTAGTAAACTTGTATCTTCCATCTTAATCTCTATCTCTGGGTTTATTATTTTTTTTTCAATTCCTAAATTATAATTTCTCTCCTCATCTTCTTGTTCTAAAAATTTTCTACTGATTAATACATTATTTATAGTTAACTTAATTTTATCGTAGGAGCTTTTATCAAATTTTATCACTGGCAACCTCATTTGTTCTGTTTGATGCTCCTTTTCCTGATCCAAGGCGACGATACCAGTGTTCTCTAGTTTTCCGTTTGACTATGTGCACCATCCTCCTTCCTTGTCCCCACGCCTGTCCTTGCCTCTATCTGATTTATTTCCTTCTGGCTCCTGTCATTTGTTCTGTAATTCCTGTCTCCTCTATTTTCTCGACTATTTTCCTGCCCTGGTCTTGGTTCAATATTCCCCCTCATATGATTATCTATTCTTCTGTTAAAAAACTGGACATATGGCCGTCCTTCACTTCTATATTCATTCCTTCTATACAATTCTCCTGGTCCTGGAAATCTTCTATTTCCCTGCTGTCTCATCCCTTCCTCACCCCTTCTGGGTGGTAATCTATTTCCAGTCTGTTCCTCTCTAGGGGTAGGCCTATTCCATGGTCCCCTGTTTCTCTGTCTTATTTCCTTATTTCTCTCCTCTATATCCTCCTCATTTAGCATCCTTTCCATCTCTCGGATCGTTTTTATATTTTGTACTCTTCTTGACAACTGTATCCTTTCATTAAAATGCCGGCTTAATCTCCGGACTATCTCTTCCTCATTTTGCGGTGGTGTCATGTTCTTTAAAACTATGACTCTTTCTATGAAATAATCTGCTCTGGCTCTTCCATTTCCCTCTATATACCTTTCATTTTCTATTCTCTCTTTAATGCCTTCCTGTATTTCTTTGGCCCAGTATCTTTCTATAAACCTATCTTGTAAATCCGCGAAATTTTCCACCTCCTCTCTGATTGATTCCCACCATCTTGCCGCTCCTACTTCCAAGACTCTATCTATGATTCCTCTCCATTCATTTTCAAATCCTTCCCCTGTCCTACATCCAAATTTTTTCTCCACATACCTATCCAGTCTTTTTAGGAACTCCATAGGGTTACCATTCCTACCATTAAATTTTGGCATCTCCTCCTGATTCCCGCATGACACCTGTATTATCCTTAGGCCTTCTCCTCCTTTATTTTCTTCCACCTTCTTTTCTACCTTTTCCATTCTCTGGGTCAATTCCCCTTGTTTCTCATTATTCCTCCTTCCTTCTGTTTCCAATCGGTCAATTCTATCATTATTATTGTTTTTCTCAATCGCTATCTCCCTATTTAAAACTCTTAACTCTTCCCTGTTCTGTATTGTCATTCTTTCTACCTTCTCTATCTCTTTCTTATTAATTTCTGTCACATCAGCTATTATTTCTTTTGTTTCCTCTAAATTCTCCTTAATCTTCTCCTCTAAGTCTCTTCTCATAACTCCTATTTCAGCATTATTCTCTGTTCTCAACTGTTCCCTCATATCCTCTATCATTCTCCTATTTTCTTCCTTTAGGCTTTCGAATTTCTTATCCATTTCCAACCTACTTGAGGCAAATCCTCTGTTCATCTCTTCTTTCATCTCCTTATTTTCCTCCTTTATATTCTCATTTAATTCTTTTCTTATTTCGTCCATCTTATCTAATTGTCTATTCATATTCTCACTCATTTCTTTCATCTCCTCTTTTCCTTCCTTTATATTCTCTTTTAATTCCTTTTTTAATTCTCTCATATCCTCCTTCATTTCCTCTCTCCCTTTTAGACTCATTTCCATGAGAGATCTCATCATTTCCCTCAATTCTTCATTCTCATTATTTCCCTTTTTCTGTTGGGTTTGCATCAGTGGTAATCCCCTAGCCTCATCTACTTGGGTTTCCACCTCACTCTCTTCTATAGGCATATCTGTGCCTTCCATTTCTGACTCTTGTATTTCTAGGCTTGTCCCTTCTTCCAATTCTATTAGGCCTATTGTAGCTTCTTCCTCTTTTTCATCTAATTTTTCTTTTAATGTCACATATTTTCCTTTTGCAGCTTCCTCAATTGCTGTACCCTTCCTAGACCTACTATGTTTGTTATATTCCTCTAATTTTTTTGTTTTTTTCGCTTTCTCCCTCCTTAAATTATATGTACCTGTTTCAGATTCCATTTTTTTTTTTATTTCTTTATCTAAAATTTCAAAATTCCCCTTTATTCTATTTAAATTTTGAAAATAAAAAAAATTATTGACTTATGGTTGCAAAGTCCTGAAAAGTAAACAATATTAATACAAATATTTAATTAATAATCTTATCTAAAGTGCCTTAAGGTTAATTCTTAAATTCTTTTTTATAATCGAGCCCCACGTTTGTGTGCCAAATGTAATAATGGTAATTTTTAGTTTTATACAAGTCTTAATAAAATTTATAATTTAAAAGAAATAACAATTCAATGCTGCTTTTTGTTACAATAAACTTTTAATATTTTAAAATGACATTCCTTGTTATCTTTTACAAAGTCACTTACTAATTAAAAATTCTTATTTCCTCTACAAAGAATTACAAAAATTAAGCTTTATTAGCCTAAGTCTTAAATTTGTTATGGCAGCAAGAAGTTTAGTTATAAAATTTAATATGAATTGAAATTGATTTAATTATTTCAATTTGAGCTTGAGCTCTCTTTATCTCGGGTTAAATAGGTGGGTTTTCTAAATTTTGACTAATAAATTTTGAGTTGGCACTTTCAAAAATATCTAAATTACAATTCTTACAAATTAAAATTTTTACAAGTTATTTTAGTTCCTAATTAAATAATCTCCTGAATAATGTCTTCTTAATTGATCAGTTCAATGGTTTGGCTTATTGTTACTCTGTAATTATAATTTGAATACAATACTGCACTTTCCGCACCAGTTAAAAAATAAAATTTCGACAGCCAATTCTGAATACGTCTTCCTCGTTCCAATGCTTTGTTCCAACTGCGTACTGACGCTACCTTTGTTAGAAAAAAATGGCCAAGTCGTGAATTTCCGCTATTTTTTCGTTTATTCCTTGTAAGTACAGCTTTACGGATGTCATGTTCTTCTTCTTTACGGATACACTTCTTCTTCTTAACAACTGCACTTAAATTTCTTTGCATTTAAATCCAAAACTGTTTTCTATTATATATACACGAGAAATATTTAAAACAAATATCTTTTGCCGGTCAATGCGCACGCAACTCCACAAATCCGTTATATCGTGTTTACTACAGAACACTCACTAGCTTGCCGTGTGAAAGTTTTAAGTGTATTTTTACATAGTTCTATTTAAATTGTTACCTATCAATTATTTCTAATACATTTTTTATAAATAGTGATTTGTGTGTTTTTTTTCTTTTATATAAAATCTTGTGATTAGATCTAAAATGTGGCCGTGTGCATTTTCTACACAAGTGAAATTAGGTTATGTTTACAATTCGTTCCTGGTATATTTTAGTAATTTTTACATACTGAATTTATTTTTATATATTTATCTTATTTTGGTAAGTGCCTTTTATATGTATACTACTTCAAAATGTTACAATATATATATATATATATATATATATATATATATATATATATATATATATATATTACTATAGTGCTTCATCCAAAAGAATTTACTTTTATATAAATTGTAGAATTTACTCATGTTGTTCATATGATTTAAATATCTTATTTATTTTGATAACTGTTTGTCTTAATTAAAATGTTCTCAATGTAATGTTTATAGTAGGAAAATGCATTATTGTAGCTTATGAATTGATAACCAAATGAGATACTAAACTGAAATTCCTCCTAAACATTTAAGGGCAAAAAATCCAACAAATCTTTTTTTGCATAACATGTTCAATATGTGTGTGAAAACAAGCATAAAATCATATATATAAATATATATTTTAAAACAACATAGGTTATTCAAATACAAGAATATTTAATAATTTTTATCCAAAGCTTTTTGTTGGTAAACAGTACCAACATCATCAGGAATGAAAATTACAATAATGTCATATGTAATTACATTATTGTAATCTTCATTCCTGATGATGTTGGTACTGTTTACCAACGATAAGCTTTGGATATAAATTAATAAATATTCTTGTATTTGAATAACCTATGGTGTTTTAAATTATTAAACAAGAAAACGTATTTTATATTTATATAAATTTTATATATATATATATATATATATATATATATATATATATATATATATATAGTTTTTCTAATACAATTAGTGTAATAATGTTTTTGAAATTATTTTAGATTTTTATAATTCTAAAATGAACAATTATTTGCTTGCCTACAATCAGCCATTAGGCATCAGATCAAGTAATAGTTACCCAATTTAATTAAGTAATTAATAATTAATGATAATTTTTAAATTTTAAATCTTTATAATTATAGTACTATTATTTATAATAATACTTAATGAAATTATTAAAATTATAATAAACACAGTCTAGTTGCCGTTACCACCAAGTTTCAAATTAATTTGTATCCACTAGTTGCTTGAAAAGTGAATTATTTAATCCACAATGCGTTAAAAATATATAATAAAGAGGGTTTTTAATTTGAGGAGAAAACTGGGGACAACTAAACTTATTATCTAAATTCAGGTGAAACAATCTGTATTCTTGATTTTCTGTGTGGAAATATAATTAAAAATTTAAAACAACACAGAAAAGACTATAATACCTAGAAAATATTGATGGGTTTTAATTTAATTATATTTTAATGTTTCTGTTTGAAAATTACAATTGACTGCGTATAATAATTACGTTTACTAGTATTTGATATACTCACGCTAATCCTTCTTCTATCATTTTTGAAACTTCTAGTGAATTAGTAATAAGAAGGAATTCATCAGATTCAGGATTTCGACGAATATCAACCAATTGCCAAGGTGCAATAAGACCAAACCTTACACAACGCATTATTTCCACTAAGTGTTTGCTGCGCTCTTCCCAATCATACATAAGCCAGCGTACTGCAGACATGAATACCTCAATCTCACTGAAAGACAGAGTAAAACTCAGAAAGATGCAAAAAGACTAACTTTAACCAATGTGTAATTTTAGAAGGGTTTTTCTGCAATGATCCAATAATTTATGTCAGAATACAGTAGATATAAATAGTTGTACTTAATTATAACTTTTTACCTTATACCTGTATAAAACATTTTTCAGTGTCAACATTTAAGCATAACTTTCCTTACACTTCCATCAATTAGTGATGAATCTCGATCAGTTCAAGACCCTTTGTGTTCCAGCACAGACTAACTATATGCACTTTGCACTTAGCGGGTGAATCCAATGAGTTCCATTCTCAAAAAGACAAGATAGGAATCCAGCAAGATAAGAACGTGCTTGGTTGAGAGTAGAAGTAAGTCATATCAGTGTGGTCAACACCTGGTCAAAAAATTTCTTTGCACCACTACCACTTTGAAAAAGTTCACTTTTTCAAGGTCATAATGGCAAACTGTATTGAGTTTTGCATTAAAAAAATATGGCAACCTCTATAAAAATGTATTGAACAATATGGTGATTATGCAGACAAAAAAGACAGATGTTCAACCTTAAACATTATATAAATATAACTGTAAATAACAGTTTATTTTATAACTAAAAATAATAAGATCTTATTTTTGGCATTACCCTTGTTGTTAATTAAAATTATAACCAAAGAATTTAAGAAAAATAAATTAAATAATAAGGAGTAAATGAATGTTGTTTGATGATAGAAACTGAGATGCAAAATAACAAGTAAATATATACCTTAAATTAAAACCAATAAATACATTAAAGCCTACCATGTTCATAAGAAAGAAATATTTATATTATATTAAGAACCTAAAAATATTTATATTTAAAAAAGTAATTAAATAATAAAAAATAATACAGAAGAAAAAGAAATAAAGATGAGAAAAAGGCAGGTTCCATAACTGTAGTAAAATAGAATGTCTAAATAAATTAAAGATAACAATGAAAATAGAGTTTTTTCACTGAGGCAGACTTAAGTTACATCCGGTTTAGGTGGATAGCAGTGGGGCGACAGTTTATCAAGCCATTTTCGTCAATGTCCAAAATTGTTTTCCTGGTAAGGCCTATAATTCTAGTGTAGAATGTAATGATATGGGTTTCTACATCCCAATATTGTTGAGTTTGATCTCATTTTTCACACAAGTATCTGTTTATTCATGCTCCAAAACTTCGTAAGAATAGAACTCATAAATTTTTACAATTATGATATTACAATTAAAATCATCTTTCTAAGTAACTCCAATATTTGTAGTACCTTCCTAAATTAATACATGAATTAAATGTTTTTAGGTACTACTTTTTCAAAGTAAAATGTTATTTAAAAATAATAGGTTTGACAATTTAATCCTATTATAATTTTGTCAAACATTATAGTGATTTGATGTTTTAAAATGATTAAAATTAGTTTTAATAACAATGGAAAAAAATAAGCAATATTAATTCATAAGTGACATTCCTTTAAGAGTCTATTAGGGAAACAATATATATATAACTAAGTCAAAATACAAATACAAGAATTATAATTGAATTCATAATATATATATATATATATATATATATATATATATATATATATATATATATATATATATATATATATATATATAAGAACTAAGTCAAAATACAAATACAAGAATTATAATTGAATTCATAATATATATATATATGTATAATTAATAAATTAAAAATATTTTTAGAACAAGAATACTTTTAAATAATATATTTATATTCATTAAAAGTATTCTTGTTTTTAAAATATTTTTAATTTATTAACTATATTACAAGAAAACATATCACCATATTTAATATATATATATATATATATATGTGTGTGTGTGTGTGTGTGTGTGTGTGTGTGTGTGTGTGTGTGTGTGTGTGTATGTATGTATGTATATATAGAATTGTAGAGAAACAAGCAACATAGATAACAAAATTTTTAAATAAATTCCCAATTAGGTAAACAAAGAAAAATTTATTTTAGTTACTTTTTATTAAATAAATACATACATACATATATATATATATATATATATATATATATATATATATATATATATATATATATATATATACACATATGTATGTATGTATGTATGTATGTATGTATATATAGAATTGTAGAGAAACAAGCAACATAGACAACAAAATTTTAAAATAAATTCCTAATTAGGTAAACAAAGAAAAATTTATTTTAGTTACTTTTTATTAAATAAATAAAATTAATATAAATAAAGCAATATAAGCTATTCATTAAAACAGCTGTTCTACTACATAATCTAACACATAAAATCAGCTGCTTTGTGAAATTATATGAGGAGTACAATTTAAGTTTTGAAAATGGTGTCATTCTGAAACACGTCAACAGAGGAAAATATTGTAATAGTAAGAAAGGCAGAAAAATATACTCAAATATGTAAATCATATGTTATCACTTATTTTAAGCCAAATGGGACGAAGTAACTAAATTGCAACCTTGCCCTATTTTGTGAAAAGCTTTTCTTCCATAAAAAACTAAAATTAATTCATTGTTGTTGTTGTTGTTGTCGTTTGACAAGTGCAATAAAAACAATTTAAAAAAAAGAAAAAAAAGTGTTTAGAGAAAGGCAGAGAGAGCACAGTTACACAAGTCCAAAGGCGTGAAGCACTGCACTGGCCACATCTGCAGCTTTGTCCATATAAAGGGTCTCCCTAGAACAGTTTAAGTCAATTTTAAATAGTGCTGCAATGATGGACGGGCAGTTGAAGAGATGATCGGGATCAAGCTGTATACCTGGGCAATGCCTACATTCAGGGTATATTCTTGATCCATCAGGCAAGATTTTCATGTCTTTGAGGTGCATTGTCCTCAGTCTGGCAATTGTTTTTGTTATTTCCCTGTCGAAGTTAAGCTCGGGAAGTGATGATTTTCTTTGATTGTTATGGTAGAGCTTCTGTTTTGCAACGGCATTTACGTCGGAAGATGTTGTAATCACGGGGGCTGGTTCGATGGTCCTCGCTTCCTTGGCCAGAGAATCGGCCTCTTCGTTCCCTTTGATGTCGACGTGTGCTGGGATCCATTGAAGCGTACAAAGCTTTTTCTTTTCCTCAATTAAGGACAGGAGGGTATTGATCTTTTGGGCGAGGTTTGTATTTCCTTTTTGGAGGGCCTGAAGATCTGCAGTCCGTGAAGATTACTATGCCATCAGAGGGGTTGAGTGTTGTCCAAGTGAGGTAAATACTCAGAGCTTCTTTGATTGCGATGAGTTTGCTTGTGAAGTTGGAGGCGATTTTGCCTGCTGCAATTTTGTGTCTGGAAGTTGAGCCATCAGGGTAGGTTATAAAGATTCCGGATCCACCTCTATCGCAGCCAGGATTCGAAGAGCCGTCGGTGTAAGCAGCGACCGAGTGCGGTTTTAAAATCTTGGCAATAGTTTCCATTCCTTTCCTCTTGATTTTTTCTTGAGGCTCTTTTTTGGAGCAGGGTTCGAGGAGATTCAAGTTTATATTCACAAAGGAGGGTGGTTTAAAAGGGAACCTGTGTTCTTGAAAGATGTCAAGGCTTGTGTGCTGTAGGTTGACGTCCTGTCTGATGTTTTTGTCGTACTGGAGAGTAGAAGATCTTTTTAGCCTGTTTTTTTCCGACCAGTTCCGAAAGGTGACTTTTGAGATATGTAACTAATTCATTAAATTTAATTAATGAATTAATATTTGAAAAAACTGTATTAACATCAAGTGTCATCCACTACAAGTTGAAAAAAATGTATTTGAACTTGAGCGAGCGAATTAAAAAAATTTATTAATGATCAAACATTTGTACCAGAAATATATAGGGAAGGGTGAACTAATAGGAGTAATTGAAAAAACTTCAGATACTATCAAGGTATTACTGATACATAGTAACTATAGTTATTTACCTGTAATGACAACCTTTTTTAACTACTTAGCTATTACGATTTCAATGATAACATGCTTTTACCGTCCACAGTCAACATGTTGAAAGGGAAAATAATGTAAAAAAATGTAGTTATTGAGATAACCCTATTGGTTCTCCCTATGCTATATAACAATTCTCTTCATTTAAAACTCTACATAGTAAAAAAAACATTGTACAAGAAAGGGAAATGCCCTAAAATTACCTCTAAAGTGGTTTTCACAGGACGAAAAAGAATTGAGAGAATGTTTTTATTTGGAAAGACTGGAGAAAGCAGAGTGCTATAGAACACAAAAAGTTCGAGTCTTGCCGACATTCTTATTACACAGTCCAGAAAACTTTTTAAAAATGTAGCAATGTTGTAAAAATAATTAATAAATGGAATTAGACTCTCATGGCTGAGGCATTAGTTTTTTAAGTAAAAGAAGACAACATATCTTTTTTGGGAAGTCTAACGGTATTGCTCGGTAAGTAAACACCGCCAAAATGAAAGAGATATTGGAAGTATGGTTGGAATCTAAAATTTATAATTAATATTGTGAAAATAAACAGTCGGGTTTTTTTTTTAAATTAACTTGGGAGCGGGTTTAAACTACCCGAAGCACCGCTACCTTGAGTATATTGTACTTACCTCCCTGATCTAGTCAAAGAGCCCCTTCCCTCTTACCAGGTTTAGAAGTTTCCTGACTAGTGTTTTACCTTCAGCATCCTCTTCCAGAGCTGTGCTATCACCAAAGAGGTTGAAGCGCCTCTCGGCAAGTGCTTTACATCTATAAATGATGTGTGTGGCGGTCTCCAGTTCTTGCCCGCATAAACAAGTAACTTTCAACTTTAGCTACCCGTTAGGTAGCAAGCAACTTCAGGGAGGCAGATGGGCAAGAAGGTTTCGAATCCAGTAGATCGGCAAGTTCATATTATTTCTAAGATGTTTGGTGTTCTGTTTGTGTTCCTCGACACTTTGTTTAAAGCTGCGACCTGTTTGTCCAATGTAGAATTTGTTACATTCATCGCAGTTCAGATTGTATACGCCTGGTGCTTGTAGTTTATCTTTGTTGTTGGTGTTGTGTTGTATTTTGTATTGTAACTTGCTATTAGTTTTGTATGCTATTTTGTATCTTATTTTTTTAAATTTACGGAAACACCAACTCAACATTTTACAATCACATAAAAAAAACAGGACACAAATACACAGACATTTACCATAACCTAGAAATCCTACACATCAACAAAAAAGGACCACATCTCAACACACTAGAACAATATGATATTTACAGACACACAAAAACACAAAGTACACACATAATAAATAAACAAACACAATACAAATCACACATACTCTTTGATACTAGTTCAAAATGTTCATTAACGCGGTCCGAATGTTACCCACATATTAATAAATGCTTGCGGTATGTTAAAATTGGCTACTAAACACAAAGCACATGCGGGAGAGAACGGCACGGTTTTACAGCGGACTGACCTGGTCGAGTGACGAAATACTTCTCAGTGTTGAAGCGGAAAGTACGTAGAAAAGAAGGGAGGGGGTTCAGAGAGGTCACCAGGAAGAAATCAATACTTGTTCCATATATCGATTAGTGGGTCAGAAATCACGTGACCAATACCGTCAGGGCACAGCTGAGCGATTTTAATAAATAGATCAAAGTAGCATGTTCAAACTTCGAGCGCTGACTCGAACAGATACTATTGAAAACCTACCTTTAAAACCGTCACTCCTTGAACCAACATCTCCAAGCAGAAGACACAGATTAAGATCGGCACATAGCAATCGAAAACGTTCTGTTTCAGTAAGTTTTAACAAATTTACTAAATTTAAAGTTCGGATAGTCATAAACTATTGTTTAAGTGATTAAAAAAATACAGTAACAAAATATTGTATAAAAAGGTTATATACTTTTCTTACGACTTACCCATGAATGCAGATATAATTAGACTTTAAAAACATACAGACTTCTTCAAACACCAAGTTTACAAAATCCTTAGAACTGACTAGAGTGAGAAAAAAATTCTGTATTCGAGGTATCATAAGTTCCGCTATTGCCATATTTCCACGCTTCCTTGCCTCTAAATACATCATGAATGCTTTATCTTCTGAGAACAAGTCTTCATTGTCAATAAATGCCCAGCATTGTTTCTCCAATTCTAAAACAAACTTGTGAGCTTAACGTCTACTGGGAGATTTATTCACAGTAGTAATAATTTAACACTTTTAAAAATATAAAAACTTTAATATAGGAAAGATATGAATAAGTTATACACACATGATGTGTATAAGGATGGCCCTTTTGGAAGACATGCCCCATTTTCAACTCAGTATGTTTTTATTTTTATTTTGAGTTTCAAAATTACCTGCCAATCCAGGGACAAACCTGTATTGTTCCACTCCAGGATTGGCAAGTAGTTATGATACTCAAAATAAAAATAAGAATATAAATCCTAGCGGGAAATTAGAAAATTATCAGCATGTTTATTTAGACATGTGGATAAATATTCATTGATTCTATCTTCATATGAGCTACTAGTTTTTAAATAAAACACTTGTACAATGTTACACTTGCCTATAGTAGCATTTAATTTTATGGCTGTTGAGAAAGGGAGATGAATCCAATTATAAACTCACAACCAAAGTAAAGGGTCTGAGTTGACAACGAGACTCATCTCCTGAAATGGCCATCCTCAACAATCATTTAAGTAATTGCTACTATAGGCAAGTGTTAATAGTTAATCTGAACGAATATTTAATTCCATGTGATGTTTGTTTAATGTGGAAAGTCTGTCTCTCAATCTGCCAGACATTTGAACATTACCTTATATTTTATGAAGGTATAATTTCTAGAAATTTTAGACTCATCAGTTTTTATCTCAAGATGACTTTCTTGTTCAGTATAGTTGTTACTCAGTGTCAGTCAATAGCTGATATTTGTTTTGTTTAACTTTGTCAAGATGGAAAATCTGCATCATCCAAGGTGAGAAGTGGAAGATTTTCTCTCCAGATGCATCATCCGGGTTTATTGGAAGTGAGTGGGAGCAAATGTAGTAACAATGAGGATATAGTGTGACTTTATCCACATAGTTTTTAGTGGTAAGATTTATTGATAGTGGAGACAGTTACTTTGTAAATATTGGCAATATTCCCACAATAACTGAACATTGCTCCCCAATTTTAGATCCAATGCCAGGCCATAGTAAATTTGTACTGTTGCCCCCCCCCCCCACCAGGGTTAGTAAAACATGATAATAAATTTAGAAAATTGGGGTAAAAAACTACCTCAAATTTTGTTTGGAAAGAAAACCCCAACTTAGTCAAAAATATCCCATCTGGACTTCCTGGTGCAGATAAAAAATAATATGAACAGTAATTTCATGATTTTACTGAATTAGATTCTTTTGTTTTATTCTGAGGTGATGAGTTTTTTGACATGACTAAGCAGGAAATCAATAATTAAGCTCAGGAACAAATAAGTAACCAACAAATACAAAACCAGGAAAGTGATAATAGATGAACATTTCTTACAAGAGAGAGATAAGAAGCTATTTGTCATTATACTTACTGATCTTACAACTAAAAAAACCTAATATTAGTAAACTCTATCATAGTAAAGTAAAATTTTTAATTTCAAAAGTACTTGGTGTAAATATAAGTAAATATTTTTTTAATTATTGTATTTTTGTGTACATCTGAAATTAATGATAGTAGGTACCTAGAATCTAATGCAAACTTCAAACCATAAGTACCTTTCAATTTGTTTTTACTAAATACGATCATAAACAATATTTAACAATTAATAAACTAAATAAAGTACAAAAAAATTGTGCCACCATAAACTATATAATATTTAGTGCTTTATAAGTAAGAATATTTAGGTAGCAAATATAACTCAATTGATGCGAGGAATTCATTTGTACCTGCTGGATTGCTCAGATCGAGAATCATTTAATCCACAATGAGTTAATCCTGACCTAATACTAGCTAATAGACTATTCATGAAATGTATTGTTTTTAATCATTACTGATATTTTTTCATTTGTTTTACAAGTTTTTAAAACCTACTCGAAAAAATCTGAACTCCAAAAAACCTGATGCCAGAAAACACCATTTTTATAATTATCAAAAAGGACCATTAATTGCAAATCATTCAGTAATAAATCAATTTTATATATTTATTTCTAAACCAAAATCGGTCACTAACTTACCTTTGATTCCCAAGAATTGGGCCGCCATAAAGACTTCAAGAATGTTGTCCCTGCGCAAAAGCTGATAACTGTCATTGCCCAAGTGTAACATCCAATCATAGATACACATAAATGCAGTTTTGGTCACACAATTCTAAAAAATTAATAAAATAAAACATAATATTTAAAATAACAGTTTCAAACATAAGCCTATTAGGGCATTAACAGGGAACTGGTTCATTAGGGAACTAACAGCGAGTAAAATGACTCAAAATTCTCTTTGCTACCTATATCTTATATGCATACATTGTTGCACCATACATTTATTCACTCTTGAATTTTGTAGTCCATTACGTTCGGTGAAACTAAATTACTTTAACATTAGTTTATGACTATCCGAATTTATATATATATATATATATATATATATATATATATATATATATATATATATATATACACACTTAAGTTAAGGTATAAAATCAGTTTATTCTATTATTCTAAAGTTTGAAATACGTAACAACTGCATGACCTATCCGAAAATGCAAGATGAAGTGTATAGTCCAATAAAACTATACAGTTTACTAAGCTATTTCATGAAATCCTTGACAATCATCAAGGAAAGAAAAATTTTTTATTAGCAGTAGTTTTTCATCTCTCTGACCTGTGGCAGCAATCAGTTTGTACACCAACCTTTATCACATTTCTAATCTAGCCTATCAGATATCCAGAAGTTTTAATTAGTTTCTGTCCTGCTGTCTATCTTTTTTTGACTTTATTATTGTTTTTACTTTTCATTTTATTTAATTGTAAGAATAGAAGAAAAACTATCCTCCACCAAGGAGCAGAAAAGAACCCACCATTTGCCTTGAACAATAAATATAAAAAATGAAAATAGTGTTATAATATTTTTCTGATCCAACTATTGGACACATCCTAGTGCCATATCTAGATAAAGAGAAAACAGGCACTAGGAACATGCTGGCTTCTGTTTTAGAAAAAAAATCAAGACAATTATTTCAAATTAGAAGCAAGGAACTGTGTTCTAAAACAGTTAGATCCATGTTTACAATTTTCCTTATGGCTTGAACAATTAATTTCCCCTGAGAAAATCCCAGCCAAAACATACATTAACCAATTTGGAAACCTTAACAATGACATCTATACAATACTTGTATAGGTATATTACCTCTTACTTTTGATGTTAGAATGTCGTTTTTGGAAATAAATCTCTGTCAACTCAGACAAATGGATACAAATGATTATTTTCGTTGTAAATTTATAAATACTTTTTATTATTTAATATCATATGGAAACAAAAAATATGCATTTTTTATTTTTTGTTATCTTACTAAACAAACATTTGATTCTATCTCATGATATTTATGTAATAAATTTACCTCTGGTATTTCAATTTGAGAAGCATGGTTATCATTGAAGTAAGTGGAATAACACTGTAAAACCAATGAGTGGCATCTATATTCATGTTTACCTATCTTAATATGCATATCTGGATTCCTGAAAAATACAATGAAATTTATATTGTTCAACAACAAATGATAGTTATCCATTAGCTAGACAACATAACGCTAGAGGGAAAATTATTCATTGAATATGATATTATTTTACTGTGTCTCAGTGTTGAATATCTTCCACTCTCTACTTCTATTTCTAGAGTTAACCTGACAGTAATGTTGTTTCTTCAGTAGTCAGTCAGTTTTTTGTCCCATATCACGATTATCAAGGGTCTGCAGTATATAACATATGAAAGCAAAGTAATTACAAAACTAAAATAAATAATTCTAATCAAACAAAGTTTGCCCTCAATATACAAAGGCTGGGAGAGATTCAGAAAATGATATCACATTGCTTTATGTCATTAAATCATGTCATATTGCTTTATGAGTTCATACAGGTTATTGCATGGTGACTAATTTTAAAACAAAAATAACTATAAATTAACATAGTTTTCTCTCAATATATTCAAGGCAAGTGAAGTTTAGATACATTTGTCAGAGAAATATGTATTGTGTTTCATATGAGGTAAGTAATTGCAAAACTAAAACCATTAATTATAATAAACGTTTTCTCTCATCATACTCTGGCCGAGGGAGGTTATATAACAAGGTCAGAGAGGTATATAATGTGTTTAGGAGAGCAAAGTAATTGCAAAACTAAACCAATAACCTCAAATCAAACAAGGTTCGCTCTTAATATACATAATCTGTAGGAGATCAGAAAACTACATAATGTTTTTATGAGTGCAATAAAAGTTAATGATGGTGTAACTAATTTCAAAACATATTCAAACTGAACAAAGTTTATTCTCACAATACTCAGGCTGAAGAAGATTCAGTAATCTATACTATTATATAAAAATCCAATGGTGTGTGTGTGTGTGTGCGCGCACGTGCGTGTGCATGTGTGTGTATGTGTGTGTGGGTGTGTGTGTCTGTGTGTGTGTTACTCAATCATGTAAAAACTACTTGACCCATTGAGCAGAAATTTTACATGGACATTCTTAGGGTCCCTGGTTAACACATAAGCCTATTTTTATTTAGAAATTTCGTCAGGGGACTGCTCCACTGGCCTTGAAAATACACTCAACACTCAATTATCTATAGGCCATTATATACTTGGTTTAACCAGGTGATAGTAAATGTGTTTGTAATCACCTGTAATAGTCAATTTTGAACGCATTTAAACAGGTGATGATAAACGTTTGTTGCTATTCATCTTTCAAGGTTAATTACACTTTACAAATGTCATGTTACATGCAAAAGCTTTTCCTTCTCTTGGTTTTTCAACACAATAATCAGTAAAGTTTATAAACTATAGTTTAATGTATTTATTGGGGTTTAATTTCAGTAAATTAAATTCAACCCAAATATAAATACAAATTAAATCAATATAAATATATGCCAACCTCGTACGAAGGACAGTTACGCAGCTACTAATACAGTAAACTCCCGATTATCCGTGGAATAGGGTGGCCTGGCAATGCCGGATAACGAATTCCCCGGATAATCCGCTATGAACAAAGAATACACAAAACGATAGATAATCGATTATTATACCATAAGTTACACAAATAATGACCCCGGTTAATGCAATTCACATATATAATCTTCAGATGACAAAATTAATACAGAAAATAATTTAAAATGTCGATGTATTTGACGGATTATAACATGTACATTTATATGTCTAACTATTTACAATACATACATAAGTATATGTCAAAAGTAAGTATGTATGTACATATATAATTTCCTTTACACATAATACTTTCACTTTTTAACAAAAAAATCTGTCACGTTCGTCTGTTTTTTTTGTGAGCATTGATTTAGTTTTAATGTGCGATCTAAGTTTCTTGAGAATCATTTTGTCGCACAGTGTCTACTTGTGTCACGTGTGTCACAAAGCCATAGAGATCGATAATGTATATGACAGACATGGATAATGCGTATGTCACGTTCTAGACTATTTATAGCCGAGATTAGCTGACATTTGTTTACAATCTTATGATACACATTAGGTTTTCGGGTGTCTAAGCATTTTGTCATTATCTCTTATATACAGTAGTCTGCTCGCCCCTTTTATTTCGCTGGCTCGCGTTGGGATGCTTCCCTTTCAATGTAAAAATTAGTACGTACATATTTACATATATATTCCCTTCATCTTAACTTCTATTAAGCCTTATATGTATTTGCATCGTAATTCACCGTTTGGAAATTTAAACACATGAATCTGATTGGAATAAAAATTGGTTATTTGTAAAACAATGGCAGACCCCGGATATTCCGGAAACCGGTTAATCTGCCCATGGATAATCGGGAGTTTACTGTATATATAATTATTATAATATAAATAATTAATAATATATAAATACATTAAAAATAATTTTATATTGTATATATATATATATATATATGAGTGTGTGTGTGTGTGTGTGTGTGTGTGTATAATAAGATACATTTTGGTGTTCTCGCATTGTGTTTTCATCTTTTTGGTTTCAGTTTCAAAGCAGACGATGTTAAACAAACAATTTTCACCCAAAGTAATATTATATTCCTATTTGGAACAGATCTGTTTGTTTAAATTAAAATTTTTACAAAATAAATACTGTATAGATATAATAGATTCATTGTTTTTTAAATACGTTTCAATAACAAAAGCACGCTGCTCATCCGACCAACTCATGATGGCTATTAAAATAGTATTGTTAACCTAGCATGTAACAACAGTCCCACTGTCCTATTCACAATGTTGCCAACAAATCAATGAATACAAAATTGTTAGATTATTCTGCCTGGCCCTGTATTTTAAAGTGTCTACTAGTAGTTCCAAACACAAGATGGAAAAACAATCTAAGTTTCATTTCTATTCAAACAATCTTACGGGCAAATGTTTGTTACTACAAATAAAACTCACAAGTAGTTGGAGATTCTGTGGTGAAGCAATTTATGAAGATCTGTTTTAACTGGCAACTCAATTTTTGCCCAGTCTATTGTCCAGTCCTCAGAAAACCCCATTCTAAAATTAAAATTCAAATTGAAAGAATGTTAAAAAAACTAGTTATAAAAATTCAACTCGTTTCAAGGTTATATTTAAAAAAAAAACACTCACACTTCAACTTTCTTCAACAGCTACCTGGAAGTCAGCCACTACAGCAAAAATTTAAAAGAAGTGGTTTTGGATGGATGTTCAGATTTCTACTTGCCAAATATCCCATAGAACTTGTCTCTAGAACTTTATTCAATTTAAAAACCTAAGTTTCTATAATTAACCCTTGAGGATATTAGCACCAACTTTTATTATTTTGTCGGTGTTCATAAGGACTTTCTACACAGGCAAGTATTTTTTATTCCACTAAAACACTTGTAAATATTTATTTTATTTTAAATATTGATGAATCTGACCAACTAATATTCACCAAAACGTAATATTACTAACAGATGGATTACAATGAAAATATTGGAAAGAACCCCAATACTACAAAAATAATAAAAAATAACAATAAAAACAAGTTGTTTAATATTAAACCATTATGTACATTTCTATGACCATGTCATCATCATCAGAGGGTCTTATTACAAAATTACAATTTAGCAAACAAGAAGTTACAAACTAAAGTAACCTAGAGTGACTATATGTCACTCTAGTATGTAACTCTTGTTTACAAGATTGTAATTTTGTAATAAGACCCTCTGATGATGATGACAAGGTCATCGAAATGTACATCATGGTTTAATATTAAGTAACTTGTTTTATTTGTTATTTTGTATTATTTTTGTGGTGTTGGAGTTTTTTCCAATATTTTTATTGTAATATATTGTACCACTGTGCTCTTGATATTGTATACTAACAGATGAAAATAATCATAAATTCAAATACTCAGTAAACAATAGTTAAGTTGAACAATTTAATTGTTCTTGTAAATTATATTGTCCACTATGATCAGCAAAACTTGATTCATAAACTAATCAACAACTTGTCGAACTTGTAATTCAAGTAAGTTTTTAAAAAACTTACTGAGACAAAACGTTTTGGTGATCTTCCACAAAGTCTATGTCAGGCTCTTGGAAGTGATCTTTGCCCAAGCAGCAACAGTTTTAGAGGCAGGTTTTCTATAGTGTGGTCAAAAAGTGTATTTAATCTGTATTGTATTTAGTAATTTACTTTTTTCTTTTTTGCTTTGTTATATTTATAAATTGTGTATGGTTTTAGTGTCTTTAGATGTGATCCTTTTAATTTTGTAGAGGATTGCCAGGTTGTGGTTAATATCTGTGAAAGTGAGACTTGTTTCTATTAAGTGACAGGCAGAAGATCAGTTATTGACCCCTAATAAAGTTTATGTATTCTTTAAATCACTGTTTAAAGCTACAGCCTTTATAATCTATTGGTCTGTAGATTTAGTTGTATACACCTGGTGCTTGGAGTTTATCTTTTTGTGCTGTCTGTTGTGTTGCAGTTTATTCGTAGATGTAATATTTACAAAAACAGGTCCTGTAACCTGTTTTTAAAAATTTGTTATTGATCTAATTTAAAGTTGTGTTGATGTATGTGAGTGTGGTAATTTTTCCCCTGTTGTGTGGTTTTTTTTTGTTTTTTGTGTCAAATGTATAAATAATTTGCTATTGTAACCATTTCTGTGTGTTGGGTATTTAACAGTAGGCTCTTGATGTCTTTGTTGCGATTTTCTGTGGTCATTGGACTTGGTATTTCACTAAGTCTTACATCATAATAAATATAAAAATCTGACTGCTGTTCATGACGAGCTGGTTGTTAATTACTTATTACACTTTTAATATAACTTGCAACCAAACTTTTTTTAACTAAAAGTTGTTAAATTGTTAACTTACACTTGGAGAAAACGTTTTTGTCTTACGACTTCTTCAGCCTCGTATTTTTGCCGCTAGAAATGCTGCAGTTGTGCTTCCTCGGACCATTTTTTTAAAAAATTTTTGAAATTTAGAAGTGATGTGATTCAAGAGTATGTGTGATGTGTGCCGCGTTTGTTCACTTGGGATGTAATTTTATGTGTGTTGCTATGTCTATATATTTCATACTGTTCTAGTGTGTTTAATTTATGGCCTTTATTGCATATGTGGAGGATGCTCATGTTATTTTCCACACGCTCATGTCATTTTTGCATGAGTGTTTAGTGTCCAAGAGGTGATTTGCGAAGGTGGATTCAATAGTAGTGTGCAGTGCGCTTTTGTGTTCTTTATATGTTTCGGCGAAAGATCTGCCTGTTTGTCCAATATAGAACTTGTTGCATTTAATATTATCTTTATCTACAATTATTATGCATACTCAAGATTTAAACAATAAAATTAATAAATTCATTACGGCAAACAACATCTCAGAAACAAATAAAGACCCAACAAACAAATATCACAACACAGTTAAACACATAATTAATTCAACTAAACAAGTAATATCTAAAACACAAAAAATGCCTTAAAGCAATAAGACCTACCTCACCTACCCTACAAGAACTTCCTAAACTACATAAACAAAGAACACCAATAAGACCAATATTCAACAGCCAACAATCCCCCGCACGCAAACTAGCACACCATATGGATAGAACTATTAGAAAGTACATAAAACTAGGCACACACACAAATATAAAGAACACAATAGATCTAGTAAACAAAATAAAGAATATTAAAATCCCTCATAACTCAACCATGACATCACAAACCTATATACCAATATCCCAGTCACAGAAACACTAAACATATTAAGAGACATTCTAAGACCTAACAACACTCCAGAAAAAATCACAAAAGAAATCATAGATACACATTGAACACCACTACACACCAGAACTACTTCACTCACAACAACATATATTACACACAGAAACAAGGCCTACTAATGGGTTCACCGATTTCAACCATTCTCGCAGAAGTATTCCTACAACCATAGAACAGAATAAAATCATTAATCACAACAAACACGCAGATAAGATAATATATTGGCACAGATATGTAGATGACGTTATAATACTATACCGAGGAAACATAAGACAATGCCAACAACTTCAAACACATATAAACAAAATACACAAAAATATCCAGTTCATTTGCAGAATTTTAAAACAACAAAACGTTGAATTTCTTAGACATCACAATAACAAAAAATCAAAACAAACATGAATTCAACATATACCATAAGCCAACCATGACAGACACACTGATACACAACACATTGAACCACCTAATACAACATAAACAGGCAGCATTCAAACATTTACTACACAGACTAAATAAAATACCTATGTCCACAACTAACTACACAGAGGAACTAAACACAATCAAATAATTAGGTCACAAAAATGGATATGACAATTATTTAATAGACAAACTACACAGAAAAATATTCAACAAGAACAGTAACAACAACACAAACAACAAAAACACGAACACAAACAAATTCATCACTCTGACATACATAAATAAACTCACAAATAAAATAGCACACCAATTCAAAAAAGCAAGATACAATGTAGCTTACAGAACAACAAATAAAAGCCAAACGGCTATCAGACACAACATTAATAACAATACCGACACATACAATAACCCAGGAGTATACAAACTAAAATGCAACAACTGCAATAAAGTTCTATATTGGACAAACAGGCAGATCTTTCACAAAAATGATATAAAGAACACAAAAGCTCACTGCACACTACTATAGAATCCACCTTCGCAAATCACCTGGACACTAAACACTCATGCAAAAGTATGGAAAATAACATGAGCATCCTCCACATATGCAATAAAGGCCATAAATTAAACACACTAGAACAGTATGAAATATATAGACATAGCAACACACATAAAATTACATCCTAAGTGAACAAACACAGCACAGATCACACATACTCTTCAATCACATCACTTCTAACTTTCAGAAATTAAAAAAAAATTGTACCGAGGAAGCACAACTGCAGCATTTCTAGCGGCAAAAATACGAGGCTGAAGAAGTCGTAAGACGAAAACGTTTCCTCCAAGTGTAAGTTAACAACTTTTAGTTAGCAAAAGGTTTGGTCGCAAGTTATATCAAAAGTGTAATAAAATCATAATAAAAATATAATAATGGACCTTTATTAGATCTTCAAGTTGATAAAATAATATTTTATTAAAACTATTTACCAACAAGCTTTAATAAGTACTAACATCTTAAAAATATGAACATACTTTGTAAGGCTAATTTCTGGCTGTAAAGATTCCGTTTTGTTTTTAGCATTTTTATTTTTAATAATGGATTCAATATCTGACTGTGTATCATCACTCAGGGAATCTCCTTCGCCATGAAGTGGGCGTGACTGCAACTTGATGGTCACTGGTGGTTCAACAAACAATTCTACCTTCATAGAAAAAAATGACAGTACAATTTCAAAAAATCTTTATAAAACAAAAATAATAATATAATCATAACTATTGTTATAATCTGGAACTAATACACTAAATAAGCCATAATTCAATAGGGTTAGAGACTGAGAAGTAACTGGTTAACTGTGGTAGTCTTGAGTAACTCCCTCCCTCAAAAACATAGATTTTTAATGCCTTTTATGTGTTCAATGAATTTTGTGATCAAATTTTTGCCAACTGTCCTATGCAGATGCTTGGATAATAGGTACATATGATTATATATCCTAAAAATGTGGGTTTTATTCAATTCCATTCACAATCTCCTTATATATCTTGTTGAAATTTTAAATCGTAAACAAAATACTTTTTATTCATCAGCTCAAGTCCAAATAAATTTTTTTTAAAACCTTGAATTATGTAGTCCATTACGTTCAGTGAATCTTATTTATCACTTAAACAATAGTTTATGACTATCCGAAAGTTCAGATAGTCTCTTGTTTAAGAGATTAATTTTTTTTTAACTTGTAGTGGATCACATTTGATGTTAATACAGTTTTTTTTTCAAATAATAATTCAATAATTAAATTTAATGAATTAATTTTAGTTTTATATGAGAGAAAAACATTTTACAAAAGAGACAAGGTATGCACTATAGTTATTTCTTCCCATTTGGCTTAAAATAAGTGATAGCATATGATTTCTTAAAACATCTGCTTTTATGTTATAGGTTATATGTTTGAACAGCTGTGTTTTAACACGTAGGTTATGTTAGTTTATTTATATTAATTGTAATTATTTAATAAATAAGTAGGAATTGACTTTAACAAAATTTTGTTTATATTACTTGATTTTAAGTTTATATGAGGACTTTTTGATCCATATCCTAATGGTTTCACTTCAGCCTGTTGACTTCGAAAAGGTGCCTGGCTCAACTGATCCAAACATTGTTAAATGCTACATAAGAGTTAGATAAAACTGTTATCTTTATACTTCAACTGCACACTAGGCAAAAACGTTACAGAATGGCTTCAGGAAAGTGATAAATATCTGCATTACTTATGCAAAAAACCTTGCCAATTTTTTTAAAGTTTTCTAGATTTGTATTTATATTAATTGTAATTATTTAATAAATAAGTAGGAATTGACTTTAACAAAATTTTGTTTATATTACTTGATTTTAAGTTTATATGAGGACTTTTTGATCCATATCCTAATGGTTTCACTTCAGCCTGTTGACTTCGAAAAGGTGTCTGGCTCAACTGATCCAAACATTGTTAAATGCTACATAAGAGTTAGATAAAACTGTTATCTTTATACTTCAACTGCACACTAGGCAAAAACGTTACAGAATGGCTTCAGGAAAGTGATAAATATCTGCATTACTTATGCAAAAAACCTTGCCAATTTTTTTAAAGTTTTCTAGATTTGACCGCTAAACATATAAATAACATCATTTACATATAGTAAAGATAATCATTAAACATTTCTCTTGAAAAAATAAATTTATTATCAAAATAAAGATGATACCAAGTGAAATGAAAGTGAAACAAGGTGTATTCAAAACATAGCTCTGTGCATTAATATTACTCTTTAATGTATATAATAAAGTGTATACAAATAAATTGACCTGCATTATGCATCACTATACCAAGCGCCATTTCTTCAAAATTCGGGTAAAGAAACATTGAAACTATAGGACGAAAATTCCTCACATATTCTAGAATCAGATTGTTATGAAAAGAGTAAAAGACTAAGTGCCAATTATATAATCTAACATTGAGTAAATAAACTTTGAAGGGTGATACCTTAAAAGCCGCTTTTAGCACTTGGACTAGTGATGCATAACGTGGCCAATAATACTTCTTTCATTTTTTAAGGTAATATGTTACTTATTCAAATAAATTTACTTTTGTACCCAAAAACGCATGTAAAACATAAGTACCCAAAGAAAAGTCATGCTCAACTGGATCCAACCAATAAAAAAAAGAAAATAATAGGTACATAACAAGATCAATATTGAATTAGAAAATGGACCTCTCAAGGTTGATAGATAATAGATATCAAAGCTCTTTCATATATATATAAACACAAACTCATATGATTCTGGACAACTACATACTTGTGTAGAAATTACCTGTTGACTCACTTCCATGTTACCCTTAGGAGTAACTCTACCATGTTCAAGATCCTCTTTTTGTGGTTCTTTTGTATTTTGTACATGTGCTGCTACTAGCTGATCAGATGGTGAACATTGCCTATTTATTGAATAGCAGGTATAAGGTTAATTCAGTTTTTAAAATCTTACACTTAGACTTAGATCTACTAGTTGTATAACAAATAGTAATTAAATATATATAATTAAATAATACTTAACTAAGTGAATACATAAAGCTTTACTTGCTGACTTGTTTCGAAACAATCGTTCCTTTTAAGAAGCAAAGCCTCTAGGTTTTGAATTGCTGTTTCAGTCTCCAAAATGATATTTGACATTTGTTTCTGGTTGTATTTTTTGTGGTGTAGGTTGTACTTTAGTTCTTTGTTTAATAGTGTTGATTCGTTTGTATTAAATTCAACGTTTGTGATGTTGCTAGTGTGCAGGGGAAATTGGTGGTTGGTGTGGTGCTAGTGATATTGTTTTGTGTTGCGAGGTTGTGTAGTTTTAGTTTTTGCTAGTTAATAATGAATTGTAGTTGTTTGTGCGTATAGTCGTTAGTGTGTTGAATTATTTCTTCGAGTTTGGTGTGGTGTATTATTGTTGTGAGGGTTTGCGTAGGATGTGGTTAAGTTTGTCTTTTGTAATACATAAGAACTTACTTGTTGACACGTTTCGAAACAATCGTTCCTTTTATGAAGCAAAACCTCTCACTGTGATTCGACAATGACCGAAAGGTGCCTGATCACAAGGTATTAGTTGCACTTAATAGTGGAATAATTGTTTACAAACCTTTTACTGACTTTGTAAAGTCAGAGCAATGGAAAAATAATGGACAATGTTAAATATCATATATATATATATATTAATTGGTTTTTTAAAAAATATGTCTGGAGATATAGTCCAACAGCAGATGGTGCTTGACAGTTCACAGGTATCTGTAATTAAACCGGTAATGTAGGGTTTGACCCGGTCTATTTGGTTGTTTTATCGTTAACCCTGGCCATTGTCAGGATGTAAGGTGAGTCGATGCGTCACATACACTTTCAGCTGGTTATTTTCAGGTGTGTAGCGTATGATGCAAACATCAATATTTTACACTACATGTACATAGAACCCCGTAAAATTAAATAACCCACGGGACTATACATTAACATCAGATAGGCAGGGGGAAAGGAATAAAAGTGTACAAGTATGTGTGAACCTTATCAGTTGATACGAATTTTAATGTGAAATAGTATACTACTGAGTTTTAGTAATCAAATGTGTATGTTTATTGTGTCATAGTAAGGTATTTCTTGGGTTAGCTTTCCCTCAAAGGTGATGTAAATCTGTCACAGCTGACTGTTGATCCTAAAAAGGAGTTTACATGTTGAAGGCAAGAAAATAATCCTTGTATTAATCCTTGGTATTCTCTTGCATTCTCTTGCATGTTTGGTAATTTCTGAGGATCTCAATATTTTAATGATCTCCATATATCCAAAGCTGAGTGTATTTATCTTCACATCTCTCTGAGTTATATTCTAAACAACTATCTACTAATCTACATTTATTGATAACTTTGAAGCTTCAATGAAAAATAAGTATTGTATGCCTTATGCCGCCTGTTATCTTGCGCTGAAGAGGACCGATTTAGTGGTAAATCCAGGCTTGATCATCACTAGTGTGTAAGTCAGGCATTAGGTGAGTCAAGGATGAAACTCACCATTGAAGAAGAAATAAAGAAAAAAATAAACTATCTAGACCTAACAATAGCAAGAAATACAAATAACATTGAATACTCAATTTTCAGGAAACCTGCCTAAACCATAAACACTCTAACCATCCGCCACAACATAAAATGGCTGCTTACGATTCAATTTTATACAGGGTGCTGAAAATCCCACTAAAAAATGAAGAAAAAGAAAAACAAATAATATATCAAATAGCCCAAAAAATGAATACAACAAAAAAAATAGATAAATTAGAAATTAAAATATCATCTAAATTATACCACAACAACAACAAAATGGACATCATTCAAATACCCAGGATACCATATAAAAGTAATAACTAAAATATTAAAATGAACAATACTAACGTAATATAAAAGGCTACAGGAAGCATAATCAATTAAATAAACCAAATGGAAAAAAAATATGCCCCACACTTAGTAACAGAATTTATAAAATTGAATGCCTGGACTGTAACAAATAATTCATTGGCTAAACAAAAAAGAAATTAAAAGACAGATATAAAAAACCCCTAAAAGCATACATCAAACCAAACATTTACAATTCAAAAATAGCCACACATTTCCTACGTTGGAAACATACATCTGTTAAAAAAAAGTACAAAAATAATATAAAAAATGAACAAATACAAATGAAATCAAAAAATTATAAATTATTTAACTTAATAGACAAAATTAACCCTAAGACAGGCCAAAACTAACCCACAGAGCAATGAAACCGAAAATAGAAAATAACAGTATGGTTATGCCATGTGACAATGGAATTCCCATACACCTGCCAAACTACAAGAAGTCACTAGTCTCAAAATCAGTTTGAAAATGAGAGTAATAATTAATAATTAATAGTTCTCGAAAGTCAACTCGCAAATATATCAAGTAAGGTTCTTGTTTGAGTACAATAAAGTGTAAGGGGTATATATATATATATATATATATATATATATATATATATATATATATATATATATATATATATTTAATGTAGATAATACTGTATTACAATTTGGTAATTTGCAACAAAAATAAAATTAGCAAATTTATTAAGGTCCAATTATGTTTCATGTATCCTTTTCTATTTCTCTCTTCTTAACGAATTTCTTTTTTTTCATTATTTACTTTTTTTCCTAAGGCACCTTCTTCGTTATTAGCTTTTCATTTCTCTTTTTCAGATATTTTTTTCTAAATATCGAAATCTTGTTGCTGTTCATGACGAGCTGGTTGTAAATTACAAATTACACTTTTGTTATTACTCGCCGACCAGACATTTTTTAACTAAAAGTTGTTAATTGTCAACTTACACTTTTGTAAGACGAAAATGTTTCCTCCATGTGTAAGTTAACAATTAACAACTTTTAGTTAACAAATTTCTGTTCGCAAGTAATAACAAAAGTGTAATTTGTAATT
The DNA here is from genome assembly GCA_036971475.1 of Prosapia bicincta. Classification (NCBI taxonomy): domain Eukaryota; kingdom Metazoa; phylum Arthropoda; class Insecta; order Hemiptera; family Cercopidae; genus Prosapia; species Prosapia bicincta. Next base: position 249,810,257 of record JBAIZL010000001.1, on the reverse strand, counting down.
TTTTTCTACCTAATTTTCTAGGATCTCCTGCTTTATTTATGTTGGATTCCCTCTTCTGTTATAAACTGTCTATTGCTTGGTTACTTTTCCTTTTTTATGTAAATTTCTAAAGCTTATTTGTTTAAAGTTGCTTGTTGTAATCCTCTTGAATTCACTGATTAAAATATAATTAAATAATTAGAGGCTTAGCTTCATAAAGGGAGCGATTATTTCAAAACGCGTCAGCAAGTAAGCCCTTAGGTATTCACTTAGTTCCGAATTATTTAATTATATTTTATTTGTTTAGTTTTCCAAATGCTCCTTATTCATTTATGTTGTGTTTTCTTCACTTCATATAACATTTTTAAAGCATGTTTTTATTGTATATATAGTTTTGTATGAGCTACAAGTATTTTTTTCTTGTCTTCTGTGATCCCAATTTCATTCAGGTAGTTCTAACTTTGAAAAAACTAATCTCCAATAAAATCTTTATTTTTGTTTACTTTCTTGTTTTAAAATATCAATAGTTTTTTCCACAATATTTTGTTTGGTTTAATTTTGGATTAAATATAAATAAGTTCCATGAAAATTTTCAATGAAAGTTTAATAGGTGTAATCCTTTTGCAACTGAAAATTCTGTAGAGGGAAATTATTGCCTTTTTAAACACAACTGAGCAGTGATTACTCTGTCAGAGCTTATTAAGGCAATAAACTAATAACTAATAATGAACTGTTTTTAAACTGGTATTTTAATAAAACTGATAATCCCAACAGAAACAAGGAAAAAATTTCAACATGGTGAAATTCCATTCCAACGTTTACAAATATATATATCAAATATTATATGTAAATGTATTCTGCTACCAAAATTTATGCTAAACAACTACACAAATACTTACAATTCTTCAGAGCTATGAAAAATGTCTCTGTTCTCATTACTAGTAAAATGAGAATTATTTTCAAAATGGCTTGTGTTGTTCATCGGCTGAAACAGTTAATTAATATTTACATGTTAGTTAATTAATATCTCAGGTGAAATCACTGAGATATATCAAACCAAACCTTTAAAACTAAAATATTATCATTATTTTTATTGAACACATCTATAAGTGAGTAGACAGAGCAAGAAAGGTTGTTCTACAGATCAAGTACCTACTTGATAGTACTCTTAAAACATAAGAGATACTACTGACAAAAAAATCTACATTGGTTTATGTCTTCAAACACAATCTAACAATTGATCACTTGATACTTCTAACATTCTCATAATTAATTTAATTAACAAAATAACCAAACTAAATGACAGTTACAATATTATGACAAACTGAAAGTGTGCAAACACTCTCAATAAGCAACTTAGTTGAAACTATTCCAATTGTTGTTATACTGAGGTATTTGGTACAGTTTTTTAAATTCATTTTAAGTCAAACTACTGTGTGTGCATAGCCTATTCCACAAGATCTATGGCACGAGCTCTACTACAGTTTTAGTGGTGTGCATACCCTATGCAGGCTCGTATCCAAGGGGGGGGCGATGGGGCGATCGCCCCCCCAAACCCTCAAGAACTTTGGGTTAAAAATCGACAATATATTATTAAATTAGGACTTTCTATTAAATTAGACTTTTACTTAAGTTAATTCGTCTTTTATTGTAAATAAAAAATAAAATTTTAATTTTTACTATGAAAATGTGACACGTTTCCTCGGCATACCCTCGTAAACGTCTAAACGTTTTAACAACAGATAGCGCTAGTGAAGCTTAGTCTCCAACATATGATTTTCAATACGTAATTTTGCAAGCGTAATATTCGCAGTTGACTCCGAAATTGTTCGTGTTGGAAGAATAACTACTTATATTAATTAATAAACCATTTTTATAATAATAGCTTATTATGAAATTAATAATATTCTCTAGCCATAAGTGTTATCGATTCTGGAATAATTATTTATTAAAAATTCTAATTTGCTACGAATCTTTATCACGCTACCGATTTCTAACACAAGCATAGAAAGAACTTTTTCTGTTCTATGTTTTTACATACACGGACGCGTGCGCGCACTCAAAGACACACACATATTATATATATATATATAATGCATCGATCGCCCCCCCCCAAAGCAAGTTGCTGGATACGCGCCTGACTCTACGCCATCATTTAGATCTTTAAAGAACATTTTAGCAATTTTCTTTGTTCACAGCCTCTTTGTTACATATACTTTAGGCAACTCACAGATTTACAGTTTTTAAAATTTATATGAAAACAACCTTTCTGTCTTGTGTTAAACTTAAGGGCTGAACACCAAACTGAGGACTTAATTGATAAATGATATATAAATTTTCATTTTCAGTCCTCAAGACTAACTACCAAAAAAAAAAAAAAAAAAAAAAATTATCTTAAGGGTAAATCAAATATGAACAAAAATATGACTATTGACATTAAGGCTAGAAAATTATTACCATTTTTCACTATTTTAATAATTTATTTAAAATAGATAATAAAATATAACAATGTAAAAACTAATTCATCATGTTCATAGTAGTCTAATTTTATTTCTAAAAACTCATTTGACCTGCAAAGAAAGTGTTAACTGCATTTTATTTAGATTTAATACATGCATTCTATATATTATGTACATTAAGATATAGAAAGAAAGATTAGCAGATTTGAATTAAAATTGTTTAGCAGAAAAAGTTTCGAACACCTAGATTTAAACCTGGTAATGAAATGCCTTAATCAAGAACCTCTTAATCTTGTGAAAATTGATGGGTTAGGTTTTTTGTCAGTACTAAATGAAATAAGGGAGAAAAAAATTGCATAGAACATTGATACTATAGAAAGAGCTCTCGCCAGCCTTTATAAATTAAATAGTAAAGTCCAAAAATCAAGAATTATTAGAACTGAAAAAGTGGTTAATCAGAGTGTTTTTGTGATTAGTATTACATAACGGTGATGTTCAAACTACTCTAAAAACAGAAAACAATAACTATTATTTTTTATGTTTACCTCACAGGGATATGTTACTCTTGAAAATACTGATTTTAATTTCTTTTCATAGACAGAATTTCTGATTCTTGAACAAGAATGACATGTACAAGCATTTGAATCTGAAACATATTTACTTTATAATTATTTGATTTTCTGTTACCATCTTTTTGAGAATATTTACAGCACAATTGGGATAAAAATAATTTCAGATGAGTCACAATTATATAAGTAGAAGATTGTATAACAAGATTATAGGCTACCAGTAAAAAAACTACGGCAGTCAAATATATACCAAACGTTTTTATACAAGAGATAATGAATTATATACAATTTAAGATGAAAAATTATAAACATTCTCTTTTAATTGTTGTGGATGTCTAATCAGCCAATTGTGGTAAGCTTAAACAAATTTTGAAAGTTTGTCAATATTTTTAAGAATTTTACTTTTCAAGGCAGAATAACAGGATAAATTCAAAATTTTTCAGTTGATTTTGAATTGCCATTTCCTCTTTTCTTTCTGCAATCTTTGAGGTATGCAGTATCATTTCTTTCAGACATTTCATGACTAATTTGAAATAGTTATTAATGGCTAAAAGGCAATCATTTTTAGATTACTCCATGGTGAGACAGAGCTTTTTAACATTACCATTTTCAACAGAATTATCTTCTTTGTTAATACTGTTTAAATTCTACCATAGAAGTAAAATGTCACTAAATTACACAAACAATTTCTGTATCATGTCATAAAACTGTGTACATGACAAACCTGTATTCACACGTTAATGATTAATAATTAATTTGAATTGTAATTAACCATGTTACCGTACTTTCCATATTTTATTAAAAATAATTTTATATTTCATTTTTTTAAAAATAATTTTTACATTTCATTTTTTTTTAATTAATTAAATATATTATGCTACTGAGTTATAGCAATTGAATCTGGTTTACAATCTAATAACTGTAACATATTAATAAAAGTATTTTGTATTAAATATTTAATATAATGATTAATTACATTTTATATATCTAATTTTTTATTAATTTGATATAACAATAAGTTATAATCTCTATGTAACTTGATTAGTGAACACTGCAAGCAGTGAGTTTAAACAATGTAACTGTAAACTGTTTTATTTGCTGCTAGGTAACTCAATTGAATGTAAGAACTGAACTGTAACTGAGGCTGGCTAAATTAAGTGGTCCTTAATGCAAAAAAAGAAAAAGTTAAATTTGAAATTTTCTTTAATTAATATTAAGGTCTGAACAAGTATTTAAAAGCGAAGGCATATTTATGATTGCCTAATATATAAATAAACAGAGCCAGATGGAAAATAATTGAATAAATCTAAATTTAAAAAGTATGTCTACCAGGCCAAAAAATAACTATAACACAAAAATATATTAACATATCACTACAACACATAAAAAAATAGCTACCTCATTCCACAGACTTAAATACAAAGTAGCATTTAAAACATCTAACACAACTAAAAAACACCTACGCAGTACAAAAACACACCAAAACAAACAAAAGAGGGTAGGAGTAAACAACTGCCCCAGCTTTTACATAGGTCAAACAGGGATAAACTTCACCACATGTAAGGAACACATAAAAGATACACACACACACACATATATATATATATATATATATATATATAATGAACATAAGTCAAAATACAAATACAAGAATTATAATTGAATTTACAATTCAAAGCTTTTCGTTGGCTAACAGTACCAACATCATCAGGAATATTAAACAATTTTTCATTTTTAACCCATAATTTCTCTGCTTGTTTACAAGTTTTTTTTGGCAGTATCACTTTTGTTTTTTATTGTAATTTCTGCATATTTTGGAATAATATTGTTTATAATACATTGTTTATTAAAATATATATTACAATTTGTGTTCATTAACTGAATTTTCTGTTTTTCAAATAAATGTAAGTCCTTTGTTAAGCCAGCATTACAATTATTAACTGATATCATATCAATATATATAAAAATTATTATAATAATATAAAATAATTATATAATAAATATATTAAATTGTAATATAGTAAAATACCAAAAAATATATAAACAAATTATAAAAAATAAACAAATATGGAACTTAGCCTCAAAAAATACATTCACTTCTAATTCACACAAAATACAACCCTGTAAGGTTATAGATATAAATATCGCAATATGTATTCTTGTGTATTAATAAAGAACATAAGTCAAAATACAAATACAAGAATTATAATTGAACTTACAATTTAAAGCTAAACAATTGTTTAATATTCCTGATGATGTTGGTACTGTTAGCCAACGAAAAGCTTTAAATTGTAAGTTCAATTATAATTCTTGTATTTGTATTTTGACTTATGTTCTTTATTAAACAATTGTTTAATATTCCTGATGATGTTGGTACTGTTAGCCAACGAAAAGCTTTGAATTGTAAATTCAATTATAATTCTTGTATTTGTATTTTGACTTATGTTCTTTATTAAACAATTGTTTAATATTCATGATGATGTTGGTACTGTTAGCCAACAAAAAGCTTTGAATTGGAAATTCAATTATAATTCTTGTATTTGTATTTTGACTTATGTTCTTTATTAACCTTCAATCACACGCGCCAACTACTCGGACATAAACACACGCGCGGGGTATTTTCCACCCCATTTCTTATCTTAAAAAAAAGTTAATTATCACTAAATTTTCATCTTTATAAAATTGTGTGTTTGAATGTTGTTGTTTATAAAAGGTTTTATAGTATTTTTATGGGTTTATCACTTGTAGATTTTTTTTGTAGTAATATAGTCTAAATTCACTTAAATTGACTTTATAAATTGTAACTTTTTTTTCAAATTAAAATTAGACATTTATTCATACATTTTAGTAAGTTGTAATGGCTAGATTCTTTAGAGGACTTTTCAAAAATTTAGACAACATAAATACGACAATATGTTTATTTGAAAAAAAAATTATGTAAATTCAGCTTGAAAATCGTCAAAATTTGCCACACTCAAAATTTAAAATTATTCGTCATAATGAAAAATAATTCTTATTACTATGCAATTTACTTCATATTTAGACAAGTAAACATTAGTAAATAACGTTTTACATTGGAATAAAATATTTCAAAAAATATACACATTTTATTAGGTGAAAAAAGTTAGCTAAATTCATAACTGTGTACAGAAGTATTGGTTTAGAAGTAAACATTAGTTCAGTCCAAATTAAAAAGTCAAAAAAATTTAAAAAGTAAAGATTTTTTTTAAAAATTAATATTTTCAAAATGTATTTTTTATTCAGGTGCACATTCTTCACAGTATATAAAGGAATGTCCCTACAAAGTAATTTGTTGCAGTTGCAGCATGAAGTGGTTGTCTTCCGGTCTTTTTGCAGCGGGCAAACTTCGCGTCGTCCAGAACTTCTTTTATTTTTATTTCTCGAGTTTCCTCAACACCACTTATGTGCTTCACACCTGCAAAGGTGTGCTTTATATGCAAAGGTAGTCCTGGCAGTAAGGCTCTTGATGCAATATGGGGTTTTGAAAGTTCTTGACCCAGAATTTTAATTTTTTTTTATGACAAAAAGACAAAATTACAACAAAAAAGATAAATAAATATGTTAAACACCAATAAAAGACACACGCTAAAAAATTATTCTAATTAAAAAACAATAACTTAAAAATGTAACAACAAAAACTTTTGGACGAGAACACACGCGCGGGGTCGAATTCACCCCGCACTTAAAACAACGATGTAAACACAATGACTGGTACGCCACAACGGGTTGACCTTGAGTGACAGTGTGGAGGAAGAAGTGAAAAACAACTACCTAGGAGGGGATGGAGAACAAAAATTTTTTGGAGTCGCCTCAGAGAGAAATGAATGGTGTGGGGTGCTTTACACCCCGGCGCGTGTGTTTGAAGGTTAATACACAAGAATACATATTGCGATATTTATATATATACACACACACACACATATACACACACATACACACACACTACACACACACATACACACAAACACTGATATCGATACTAATCTAAAAGTCCTTCACTACACCAAAAAAGCCACAAACTAAACACAACATCAAACTACAAGATCTACAAACGCCACAAAAACCATCCACAATATATTCTAAATGACAAAACACACGCACAATCTAATACTATATTTGAACACATAATTAATAACTACTCTTTAAACAATAACACACCCCAGAACACCAATACACCACACACCCCAGAACACCAATACACCACAGACTTACACTAATACATCTCACTTCAGAAACAAAACACTCTTGTCAATAACTCAAAGCATTTTACAATTATTTGACTTCTTGAATTTTTTGTTCATTATGTTTGGTGAATCTTATTAATCATTTATATTAAATGACTAAGATTAAAATGATTAATCTTATTAAATGATTAATTGATTGACCTACTGCAAAACGCATCGGCTAAAAAATATCAATAAATAGTGTTTTTTTCCAAGTGATACCAATAGTAGTAGTTTTAATTACTTTTAGTAAAGCATTTAATACTTTTTTCTAAAAAGGTAATAGTTTCATTTTAAATATCATTAAGTCAGTATTTTCTATTTATTTCATTTTATTAATCGTTTGAGTGGAGTTGTTTAGTTGCTAAAGATATTTAGTTTATAATCTTTCCACAAATATAATTTTGTATAATCCTTCTCTGTGGTCAAGAAATGGCAGAGAAACATATCTCTGTTGGTAATAATACTAACAATACACATGAAAACGTCTTTCTACTTTTTATGCTCATCAGAAATTTTAACAGCTATGGCTTAATGTTAAGGTCACGAAGGCGTTATCGCTGCCACTGGCTAGAAGGTACTTGACTTCATACAACAACAAAATAACAATAGCTATTATTTGATTCCATATTCACTCAAGCTACTAGTTTTTTACTATAAACACTTAATATACAAGGACTGCTGGATTTTGAAAAATATCACAAATCCTTTTAGTATACACAACATAAATTAATAACATTACTTACCTTCTTTTCCTAACATTTCACGTTCTTCTGGTTTTGGGTAATAGATATTGCTTTTGTTTGATTCCTTACCAGTCAGGTTTTCAAAAAAATTCCCTGAACTGGAATTATTTTTTTTCACCCAATTTCTCCTTTTTGCACTAAAATGAGTAGAGAACATTACTGTAAAAACGTGACCAAAATATAAGTAAATAATATTATTTTAAAAGCAATAAATATACTATATTTATCAAAATCTCTTTTTTATCCATAGTATTAGTAATCAATATATATAAATAGGAATTTTTTAAATAAATAGACACACATAAAAACATATCACATGATTGAAATATTTCGATCATACAATGATATTTATCAATCAAAAAAGAAAAGACTGAAGACTGACTTCAGTCTTTTCTTTTTTTTTGTTGATACAGATTATTGTATGATCGAAATATTTCAATAGTGTGATATGTTTCATGTGTCTATTTATTTATTTCCAAGAGATTACAGTTTTGAACAATTACCACTAGGTAAGTCTGTCAGTCTCCTATCTAGTCAAAAAATTCCTAAATAAGCTTTAAGCTCTACTAGAACTAACCTAATATACACACACACACACACACACACACACACTCACACACACACACACACACACACACACACACACACACACACACACACACACACACACACACACACACACACACACACACACACACACACACACACACACACACACACACACACACACACACACACACACACACACACACACACACACACACACACACACACACACACACACACACACACACACACACACACACACACACACACACACACACACACACACACACACACACACACACACACACACACACACACACACACACACACACACACACACACACACACACACACACACACACACACACACACACACACACACACACACACACACACACACACACACACACACACACACACACACACACACACACACACACACACACACACACACACACACACACACACACACACACACACACACACACACACACACACACACACACACACACACACACACACACACACACACACACACACACACACACACACACACACACACACACACACACACACACACACACACACACACACACACACACACACACACACACACACACACACACACACACACACACACACACACACACACACACACACACACACACACACACACACACACACACACACACACACACACACACACACACACACACACACACACACACACACACACACACACACACACACACACACACACACACACACACACACACACACACACACACACACACACACACACACACACACACACACACACACACACACACACACACACACACACACACACACACACACACACACACACACACACACACACACACACACACACACACACACACACACACACACACACACACACACACACACACACACACACACACACACACACACACACACACACACACACACACACACACACACACACACACACACACACACACACACACACACACACACACACACACACACACACACACACACACACACACACACACACACACACACACACACACACACACACACACACACACACACACACACACACACACACACACACACACACACACACACACACACACACACACACACACACACACACACACACACACACACACACACACACACACACACACACACACACACACACACACACACACACACACACACACACACACACACACACACACACACACACACACACACACACACACACACACACACACACACACACACACACACACACACACACACACACACACACACACACACACACACACACACACACACACACACACACACACACACACACACACACACACACACACACACACACACACACACACACACACACACACACACACACACACACACACACACACACACACACACACACACACACACACACACACACACACACACACACACACACACACACACACACACACACACACACACACACACACACACACACACACACACACACACACACACACACACACACACACACACACACACACACACACACACACACACACACACACACACACACACACACACACACACACACACACACACACACACACACACACACACACACACACACACACACACACACACACACACACACACACACACACACACACACACACACACACACACACACACACACACACACACACACACACACACACACACACACACACACACACACACACACACACACACACACACACACACACACACACACACACACACACACACACACACACACACACACACACACACACACACACACACACACACACACACACACACACACACACACACACACACACACACACACACACACACACACACACACACACACACACACACACACACACACACACACACACACACACACACACACACACACACACACACACACACACACACACACACACACACACACACACACACACACACACACACACACACACACACACACACACACACACACACACACACACACACACACACACACACACACACACACACACACACACACACACACACACACACACACACACACACACACACACACACACACACACACACACACACACACACACACACACACACACACACACACACACACACACACACACACACACACACACACACACACACACACACACACACACACACACACACACACACACACACACACACACACACACACACACACACACACACACACACACACACACACACACACACACACACACACACACACACACACACACACACACACACACACACACACACACACACACACACACACACACACACACACACACACACACACACACACACACACACACACACACACACACACACACACACACACACACACACACACACACACACACACACACACACACACACACACACACACACACACACACACACACACACACACACACACACACACACACACACACACACACACACACACACACACACACACACACACACACACACACACACACACACACACACACACACACACACACACACACACACACACACACACACACACACACACACACACACACACACACACACACACACACACACACACACACACACACACACACACACACACACACACACACACACACACACACACACACACACACACACACACACACACACACACACACACACACACACACACACACACACACACACACACACACACACACACACACACACACACACACACACACACACACACACACACACACACACACACACACACACACACACACACACACACACACACACACACACACACACACACACACACACACACACACACACACACACACACACACACACACACACACACACACACACACACACACACACACACACACACACACACACACACACACACACACACACACACACACACACACACACACACACACACACACACACACACACACACACACACACACACACACACACACACACACACACACACACACACACACACACACACACACACACACACACACACACACACACACACACACACACACACACACACACACACACACACACACACACACACACACACACACACACACACACACACACACACACACACACACACACACACACACACACACACACACACACACACACACACACACACACACACACACACACACACACACACACACACACACACACACACACACACACACACACACACACACACACACACACACACACACACACACACACACACACACACACACACACACACATATATATATATATATATATATATATACTTTTTTTATTACTCAATAGACAAACTACACAGAGAAAAATATTCTACAAGAACAGTAACAACAACACAAACAACAAAAACATGAACACATACAAATTCATCCCCCTCACAAACATAAACTACTTCACAAACAAAATAGCACACCAATTCTAAAAAGCAGGATACAATGTAGCTTACAAAACAACAAATAAAATCCTAAAGACTATCAGACACAGCATTAATAACAATACCAACACATACAATAACCCAGGAGTATACATACTAAAATGCAACAACTGCAATAAGTTCTATATTGGACAAACAGGCAGATCCTTTGCAGAAAGATATAAAAGATGCAAAAGCACACTGCACACTACTATTGAATCCACCTTCACAAATCGCCTCAAGGACACTAAACACTCATGCAAAAGTATGGAAAATAACATGAGCATCCTCCACAAGTTCAACAAAGGCCATAAAGTAAACACACTAGAACAGTATGAAATATATTGACATAGCAACACACATAAAAATGAGCAACAAGATTTTGATATATATATATGTATGTATGTATGTATGTATGTATGTATGTATGTATATATATATATATATATATATATATATATATATATATATATATGTATGTATATATATAATACATAAAGTTTATTACTTTAATAATTGAGAAAGGAAATACTTTCCAGAATAGATTAAAAGAAAGTTCACAAATGTATCAAACTAGAGTGTGTTTCTTGGTTTCCATCACAAACCACTAGAAAGAAAAAAAAATATTTATTATATTTAACCAATTAATTCCTTGATGAACTTACAGATTTAATTAAATTTATGAATACCTTATTATTGAGACATATTGTTTTCAATAACAATAAGCTATCTTGATCTCTGTGTATTATTGAGATGGCCCTGCACTTGAAAATATTGTTACAGTAAGTTTTTCATAAATTTCAGAAAGTAGTTAATTAGTTTAGTATCATAGTCGAAGTTTGGTTGATCCTAATTGTCAATAGAACTCTAGGGAAAACATAATTTGACTAGCAGGTTGAACTTCATTAATGAAGTGGCGGTTTGGAAAAGTTAATTTTCATTCTGTTCTATAAATAAAAACTTATTATTTAATTAGTAACATCAAGATAATTACAACAAAGTTTAAAAAATAATTGTTTTAATGCAATCAATATTCAAAACATGTAACTGTTATATAAATTCCTAGATATTAAAAAATTTTACAAATGGTGGTCACCATCCAACCATATAACCTAAGACCATCCTCAAAGAAAATATTAATCATCAAGAAATAACTATGATAGACTGATGTCACCTGTGATGATTAAAATTCATTTTACTGAGTTTTAGAAATGAAAATTTTTTTTATATAAAAAAATAGTTACGCTGCTACTATAAATTCAGCCAAACTTAGAACATTGGACCGTATATAAACAATGACTAAAAGTATCATATTACAAAGCCACTCTTTACAACATTGTTCTCTAAAAAATTTCATTCGCATAGATAAAAATGGACATAATGAAAAGGGCTTCAAGAAAATCCAACCAGAATTCTGAAACTTACATGTCTTTGAGGATATTCTGACTTTTCCTCAGAACATTAGCACACAAAAATTTAATATGGGTAAGTAAACCATGTTATAGAAACTGGCATTATAATTATTGAAACAGCTTCTCTACAATTTAAGGTTATAAATTGACAATTATTTACAGTTTAAATCTAAATTCCATTATAGGGAGGTCAAGAAAATTTAATCAAAATGCATCTGAAACAAATGTACAAAAACCTAATTCAAAAAGATATAAATAACGTATGTTTCAGGTGTTTATAATTGAAAATTGTAAAAACTTTCCTTTTTTACTGTATCAGGATTTTTTAATAATTCACTATCTTTACAATTCAAAACTATAAAATTTATAATTCCTCAGTTTCTCACATAGCATTTAAATATGCACTACTAGAGTAAAAATTGTCTGCTCCAAGATAACCCCAGTGAGTTTTAATTTAAATAATAAATATAGTTGTTAAGAAAAAAAAATAATACATACTTTTTGATATGTTTAATATCAAAACATGATTGCTTTGTCATGTTTTTTTTATAAATTGAACATTTTAAAAGAAACTAAGTGAAAAAGATGTTTAAACTAAAAAATAGTTTCAGTTTTTTTTTTATCTTAAACTTTTGTATTAAACCACTTTTACGGTGTTTATAATTTAAACTATATTTTGTACTCACTTAGAACTCCAACGATAGACACTTTCATTGGAAGAACTATCACCAGAATCAAAACCTTTTCTTCTTCTCCTAAAAATAAAATATACATACATTAGATATTTTGACATTATTTATATCCATATAAACCTTATACTTTCATAAGAGAAGCACTTACTTTGTTGTTATATTAGAGTAGCGGCTCCTAACCTTTGGTACCCCAGGCGTATCCCCAGGGGTACGTAGAAGCCTGTCGGGTGGTACGCGCAAGTAATACCAGTAATGGCTTTATTTATCAATATTTCACACTTAGAATTGAAACAAATATGAGGTTACACTAGTAGTTGACAAGGTAGATGATGTGTTGATCGGAAATTACGTGAAACTTATAGTTTGAGTGCTACTGAAAGTATAGAATAGAATAGAGTTGAGAAACATCTATTCCAGATTTAGGAAAACAATACAAATTCAGGAATGAGTCTACAATTTGATGATAGGAAACTTTCAGTGAACCGTCTGTCGTTTTGCCTACACAAAAATATCATAAACACAGCCGGTTGCCCCCTTCTAGCCATTACTAGTACTTACAAATCCGTCGGCAACCACTGTTTGTCTTGACTACATCAAGGAATATAGGGTACTTTTCATTGGAAAAACGTTTTAAGGGTACATGGTTGGGAGCCACTGTATTAAAGTGACACGTTTTATTTTCAACTTGGATCATAACTGGCATTTTCAGTATAATGTTTAGTTATATGAGCTCTTTGCTTTCAGTCTATGGGCATAATATTTTATTTGACACAAAGACAAACTTTACAGTTTGGGTCTTGTACAAGGCTAGTTAAGCAAATCACATAAACAACTTTTGCGAATAGTCTTTTAATTTAAAACTTCCAGTTTTTGTGTTGTACATCTTGAGGGTTTTCTTATAAATTACACTTTTGATATCAACTTGGGAAAAAACCACTACTTACTGATATTTTTCAGCTGATGTGTTTTGCACTAGGTCAATGCATTATTCGATGCTGTGACTCATGGACAAGACTGTTGCTCAGGTGTGTTGTGTTGGTGTGAGTCTGTGGTGTATTGGTGTTCTGTGGTATATTATTGTTCATAGAGTAGTTGTTAATTATGTGTTAAAATGTTATATAATACTTGAACACATAATTAACAACTACGCTATGAACAATAATAATACCACAGACTCACACCTGAGCAACAGTCTTGTCCATGATTCATAGCATTGATTAATGCACTGACCTAGTGTGGATTGAATCGGCTGAAAAATATCAGTAAGTAGTGGTTTTTTTTGTCAATTTGATACCAAAAGTGTAACTCTTAATTTAAATCAGTGGCAAACCAATTGGGCTCTGAATAGTATTGCTTCACCTGTTTGTAATACGACAAGTTCCATTAGGAGAAATAATTTGTTTCATACAATAATAATAAGGCAATTGGTAATATGATGGAGCCAACTTTGATTCTTTTTAAATTTTAATATATGTTACTTGAAAAAATATTTAAAATAAGAAGAATGTAATTTTAACTGTCTCAAACCATAATTAATTAGTAGTTAAAATTTATGTTTATTATTATCATACTTATATAACCTTATTTTAGAAACATATTTCCCTACCAAGTATTATTCAGCATTTACCACATTATATAATATCACATTACTATACAGCTATAAACATATGTAAAGTTGTAAAGCTATATATTAAAATGTAAGTACAAAGTATCTGGTTAGGATAATCAGATTATGAAAAAAGATAATATTATGTTTTCTAATATAAACTATCAGAAAATAAACCTGCTGTCATTCATCAATCGACATTATATTATCTCAAAGTAAGTTTAGGTTAAGAAAATGTTTACTTTTTTTATGTACTTCTATCACAAAAATTCTTCTTTTTTACATTTCAAATAGCGAAAAAGTATCCAGAAAGATAGATTTGATTATATTACATTGAACATTAACATCAACAAAGTTATATTTTTTAAAAAATAAAACTGTAATTAGATAAATTGTTGCTAGTTTGTAAAATATGCATCTAATAATTTAATGTATAGTAAAAAAATTCACTTGATACAATTAGTTAAGTCATGTTATGATTCTATGTTTCCAAATATTAATCACTATTTTTGGTTTGTGATATTTTCTTTTCCTACTTTAGACTTTATTTTTTACTATAATTAATATGTAACTAAGTGAATATTTAAGAGCTTACTTGCTGACGTGTTTCAAAACAATTGTTTCTTTAACGAAGCTAACAATATATTTTAGTAACAAAAATTGAGGGTGGTGTAATCATTTTAACAATTGTAATGACCTAAATGTTCTTTAGAATTTAAAATTCTAAAATAAATTGTTTTAAATAAAATAATAATGAATGTTACATATTCCTAACAGTATTTAAATTCATCCTGTAAGGTTTTGATCCAATAATAATTGGAGGCATGGAATGGTAACATTTGCATAATTACTTACAACTTTTTTTTTAAAAATGTTTTAACTTGCCTATAGTAGCACTTACTTTTTTTGTTGAGGTCGGCCGTTTCGGGAGATGTGTCCCTTTGTCAACTCAGACCGTAACTCACGGTCTGAGTTGACAAAGGGACACATCTCCCGAAACGGCCGTCCTCAACAAAAAAAGTAAGTGCTACTATAGCCAAGTTAAAACATTTTTAAAAAAAAAGTTGTATTGATTACTAGTAGCTCACGCGAAGATGGAATCAACAAATGTTGCACTAATTTTCGTAACTCCTAATAAATTCTACGTTTTAGGAATAAACTATAATTACATCCTATACTTTATAGATATAATACTATAATATTTGTATAATATTGTTAGTTAATATATTATACAAAATACTAAATTTATAATACATACATTTAATTTGTATATATAATATGTATAATACATACACATAAATGTAAGCTTTTTTAAATAAAAGCAAAGCTCTTCAGAAAGATAAAATAGAAACGATGAGTTTCAATATATTCATTCAAATAGTTTTATGTTTTTATCTTGATCATTAACTATTAAATATTGTTTTAAAACTGTAGGCATGAATCATTTGTAAATAATTACGAAGCTTCATAAAAGGAACGAATGTTTTGAAACGTGTTAGCAAGTAAGCCATTACATATTCACTTAGTTAAGTACCTTTTAATTATAGTTTAATCAGTTAATTCAAAATGATTACATCAAGCCACTTTATTTGTAAATAATCAACATTGTATATAGTTACTGACCTTATTAAATTTAAAATTTTGATGATTAAAAATTCTCTATTGTAAGTATTTTGTTATAAATTTCCTCACAGCCCAAAATAACATTTTAAAACCAAATAAAATTCAAAAATTAATTCATTGATTATTAGATGTGGTAATGAGTTTTATTGTTTCAATTACAATACTGTCAGTTAGAACAAATGTTTAAAAAAATACTATGGAACAAATCTATTGTAAAAAATCTTGGTTTAAAATTTACATTATTGATTAATAGAAATATTAATTAACTCACGTCATTTTTAACACAGAAATCTTTTATTCATAAGTAATTTAGTTTTAATAGATTAATATTAAATGCCTCTTCCTAGTTAGTTTAATATTACCACTCTTTATTTACTAAACATTCATGTTACTAAACAACATATAAACACACATCCAAAAATACTATGCAATTTCAAAACAGCTGGTCATTTGTTTATTTCCAACAATGCAGATTTTACTTTTCAGATGTAGTAAAATTTAGTGAATATGGCAAATTACACACAGAGTTGCCATTTGTACAAATCTGGTATCATTTATATATAATAGAAGAAGCCTATGTAATCGGTATTCAGTGATTTTATAATTTTAAAACTCCTATTGGAATTATCTTGTTGGGAATTATCTTGCCTAACTTTAACTCATGACAAAAGTCCTTTATAAAGTCATAGATATTATTATAAAAATTGAGTAAAGTATCTTTTACTAAAGATACAATAGAGCCTAAAGTTATCTATGGGAAATTTCCATTTTTGTATCTCAGTTTTCAATTGGTTATTATGTTTAACTTCATAATCTAGAACATTTTAAGAAGTTTGTTTTTAAAAAATTTACATTTGTAAAATATTGTAAAATTATTCAATATAATCACTCAAATATTGTTATTGGAAAAAAAAATTAACAACACTGCTTACATTTATATATTTTTGATATATTCGTATTCGAAATTAAAAATGTCTAATAGCAACTCTTTATTGGAAAATATTGAGAAAACTATTGAAAATCCCATTTGTATGAATGATCAACTGCTACCCACTGAGAAAGCAAAATTATTAGAACATTTGCAACGTATGACACTTGGAAAATACAGTTGTTCTACAAGTAAACAAGTTGGTTTTATACCCTTTCGAGAAGAATACTGTGGTGTCTACTGCTTAGCATTTTCATCAGATGGTTCTCTTTTATTAATAGGTTTAGGCAGTGGAGGAGTTCAGGTAAATAAGAGGACACATTAAAGCACTAGAAACTAAGTAAAAAAACAACACTGTTTATGCTTAGTGCAGTCAAAAACATTTTGTCAATGTTAATTTTGAAAAATTATAACTCATGGATTTTAATATCCATGACAATCAGTAAAACTTTGATGTTTATTAATTTTTCAAGCACTAATCTTAACTAAATAAAAACCCACTCAATATAGAAATCTTCTATTTTACTAAATTGATTTTATCTACATTTGGATTACAAGGTAATCATCTTCAGCAGTACTGTTTGATAATGATTACCATGTAATCGAAATGTACATAAAATAATTTTAGTGAAATAAAAGTTTCTTATATTATGGTCAGTGGGTTTTTATTTATTTAGTTTAACATTGTTTATATTAAGCTAATCACTGACTTGCTAAACTTATAATTTAAGTGAAATTATAATTTTAAAAAACAGTATGTTTTCATAGATATATGTAAGCAAGTTGTTTGACAAGTAGTTAATTAGAGTAATATAAAATTTATTTTATAAGTTTGTGTAAGTTCGAATATTAATTAAGTTGTTATAATTTTTAATCCTTTTTAAATAATTATATTTACTATAGTTATATGATACTTAACTAAGTGAATACATAAGGGCTTACTTGCTGACACATTTCAAAACAATCTTTCTTTTTACGAAGTAAAGGCTCTACTGGTGGCGTCCCGCTAGGTACAAAGATTGTCAGTATGAGATTTATGAGTATTGAGGGGGTGAGTCAAGTTGGTTGTGTGCTATGCAAGGAAACAGGGTGTTGGCCATTTAATATGTTTTCTTTATCTGCTGAGTAGTGTTTGTATATTTTGTACTTTTTGTTGTTGTTAGTTTTTCACTTTATTTTAATATGTAGAGAATGTTTAAATTATTATGTATATCCATTTGTGTGTGTGTGTGTTGCATAGCTGGATTTTGGGTTTGTGGGGTTTCTTTGGGAAATGTGTTCTTCGAAGCGTGTGTAGAATGACCAACCGGTTTGGCCGATATAATAGCTGGGACACTCGTTAATTGTTCTTGTATGTTTGTTTTTGAAAGAGTTGTATGTGCTGTCTTGAAGTGTTTTTTGTTTTGTAAGGTATTTGGTAATGAAGTTTTTTTTAATGTGAAAGCTCTTTTGTGTGTTTTTCTTGTGATAGGTGAGGGATATGTATTTGTTGTTTTTTGTGTAGTTTGTCAGCATGGCCTTTTGGTGATGTTGTTTATATTTAATGTTCATGAGTATGTTGTCTATGATTGATGTGGGTAGCCGGTTTGTTGAGCAATGTATTTTATTGTATTGAGTTCTTCGTCATAGTCTTTGTGTAGCATAGGTATATTGATTAGGCGGTGTAACAAATGATTAAATGCAGTGTGTTTGTGTTGTGTAGGGTGATTAGATTACTATGTATGACAGTATCAGTGGTAGTTGGTTTTTTTTATATTTTGAAATTGTGTTTGGTGTTGTGTTTGGTGATGGTAAGGTCTAGAAAGTTTATTTTATTGTTTTCTTCTAATTCAAAGGTAAATGTGAAAAACTATGACGAAAAACTCAATACAATAAAATACATCGCTCAACAAAACGGCTAACAACATACACTTATAGACAACATAAACATGAAAATTAAACACAAACATCACCAAATGACCACGCTGACAAAACACACAGAAACAACAAACACATATCCCTTACCTACCACAACAAAAACACACAAAAACGCTTCCATATTCAAAAAACTTCATTACCAAATATCTTACAAAACAACAAACACTTCAAGACATCCCATACAGCCCTTTCAAAAACAAACAGACAAATACAATATATCCAGTATTTACAAATTAACATGTAAAGAGTGACTCCGCTATTATATCGGCGAAACCGGTAGGTCATTCTACACACGCTTCGAAGAACACATTACCCAAAGAAACCACACAAACCCAAAATCCAGCAATGCAACACACCTAAAAAACATGCAACACAGACATACAACTAATTTAAACATTCTCCAGATATTAAAACAAAGTAAAAAACTAACAACTTTAGAAAAATACGAAATATACAAACACTACGCAACAGATACAGAAAACATATTAAATGACCACACACATTTTGAAGCCAACACCCTGTTTCATTATATAGCACACAACTAACTTAACCCCCCCCCCCCTCTACACTCATAATTCTCATACCAACATCCTTTGTACCTAGTGGGACACCACCAGTAGAGGCTTTGCTTCATAAAAGGAACGATTGTTTTGTTTCCCATATTTTGGCCTTTACATTTCCAACTGTTTAACATTTGCTCCAGATATGTCTTGAACAAGATACGGTTTACTCCTAGGTAATATCCTTATTAGATTTATTGTTGAACTGAAACTCTTTAGAAACGTATTTCCCATTTTGGCCTGAGATTTTGCTGTTTTCAAATATATTCTTTATTATGGAGTAACCTAAATTAGGTTTGTACTAACATTAGTTTATTTCAGTCACAACTTGATTACTACTATTGTATGTGTTTATAGGACCTAGTAATTATAGTTAAATACAACAAATATATTGATTAATAAAACAGCATCTTTTTTCTTAATTATTTGGATAAAGCAGAAAACATGGTTATCACTATTCCCACTGAAAATTAGACTTGTTCTGCTGAATTTAAGTTGCTGTAGCTAATCTCCATCTCTTTTCAAGTATTTCCCCAAAACTGATTGTATTTATAACTATATTCATACATCTCTTTACATGTATCTTGCCATAGGTGATTTTATTTGTAACTAGATTCTTCTATAGCTATTCCAAATGTCTACTTCCTGTTTATGAATTTTCAATATTGGAGTTTGATCCATGTGGGACTTCCATACCACCAAGACAATGTGTTAATAACAGGACTAACCTGTTCCAGAGTTTGATTCTGAAACTTGTGTTTGCCACTATATAAAACAGCTGTTGTCAGTTTCACAGTTTTATTCACTATAAAGTGCTCAATTTGTTCTGTTTCTGGACCGCCATAGCGTTCCCACAAGCCTGTGTGTGCAGCTAAGATGGCCGACTGCTTTATACTGCTTCTTGTTCACCCTTAAGTTTTAATGCGAGAATCACCTCAACAGAAAGAATCTCCTCATGAAACTACTAGCAAGAAGGACTTCAAACCTCAACAACGTCAGGTCGCATAATAGTGGAAGTGTATAACAGTTCTAAAATCAGTGAAAATTGTAATTTTATACTAATTTTGTCTTTAAGTGAGTCCTCTAGTTCCAGTTAATAGGTTGTGTCAATTCTGTAGGCTTGTGTTAAATGTGTATTAGTGTAATAACCACAATTTATGTTGTTGCCACGTGTTGCGCCATTGTTAACAAATCTTTGTCTGTTGCTATTTGGACTATCATATTACAGTGTATTGTTTCGAGGCGTTATTAGTTATAACGTGAACATTGTGTTTAACCGCCTGTGTAATTATATAAACTTTCTTGTGTATGCAAACTTTGTCTAATTTCACGAGTGCACTCATCCTTAAGAACTTATATGATTTAATATATTAAATACCCGTTAAGTGTTACAGAGTAATGTATCCCGCCCTTGGCAATGCTTGAAAGACTGTTAAATACAGCTGTGGGTAAGCATTACATGTATAAGGCTTAGTGCTAAACACATTCTAAACATTGATGTTTTTACTCAAGGTTATTGCTATCATTTAACTTCTTTCCAGTTATATCTAGAATGGGTGGTCCTCTGGGAAAAAGACTCATTAATCTTTTAATTAATTTGTATTCAATTACTTAGGTGTAAAACCAAATAATGTTAAAAAAAAAGCGTAGTGAGAGTTTAATCAATGTATTGTAGATTTCCATCTGTACTGTAGCTACAAAAAATTTGGGTGCTTGGTCAAAACTCAATAAAAATGGTTTTTTAGCTTTTTAAATAGAATACTAATACTTTGGACGTATTGGTTTGTCAGAGTGCCAATACATTAGTCTTATGAGTTTGTTGTAGCTTCAGATATTGTTTTACAATATAAAAACATTTAGACAAAAATTTTATTTCGCTTTACAGTCGGTTTGGTTCCCTATAGTTTTTTATAGTTACCGTACCGATTTCCACTCCAGTTTAATCAACTCCTGTGGAATATTATCTAAACTCAATGCTTTTCCAGTTTTCAATATTTTACTTATCTCTTTAACTTTTTTAGTTCTTAACCTTCAAACACACGCGCCGGGGTGTAAAGCACCCCACAACATTCATTTCTCTCTGAGGCGACTACAAAAAATTTTTGTTCTCGCTCCCCTCCTAGGTAGTTGTTTTTCACTTCTTCCTTCACACTATCACTCATGGTCAACCCGTTGTGGCGTACCAGTCATTGTGTTTACATCGTTGTTTTAATTGCGGGGTGAATTCAACCCAGCGCGTGTGTTCTTGTCCAAAAATTTTTGTTGGTACATTTTCAAGTTATTGTTTTTTAATTAGTATATTTTTTTAGTGTGAGTCTTTTATTGGTGTTTAACATATTTATTTATCTTTTTTGTTGTAATTTTGTCTTTTTGTCATAAAAAAATTTAAAACTCTGGGTCAAGAACTTTCAAAACCCCATATTGCATCAAGAGCTTTACTGCCAGGACTACCTTTGCAAATAAAAGCAGGTGTGAAACACATAAGTGGTGTTGAGGAAACTCGAGAAAGAAAAATAAAAGGAAGT
Source organism: Prosapia bicincta (assembly GCA_036971475.1). Taxonomy (NCBI): domain Eukaryota; kingdom Metazoa; phylum Arthropoda; class Insecta; order Hemiptera; family Cercopidae; genus Prosapia; species Prosapia bicincta. The sequence continues at coordinate 249,786,898 of JBAIZL010000001.1, read as the reverse complement.
TCTGGACAATGCGAAGTTTGCCCGCGGCAAAAAGACCGGAAGATAAGCACTTCATGCTGCAACTGCAACAAATTATTTTGTAGGGAACATTCTTTATATACTGTGAAGAATGTGCACCTGAATAAAAATACATTTTGAAAATATTAGTTAAAAAAAATATCTTTACTTTTTTTAAATTTTTTTGACTTTTTAATTTGGACTGAACTAATGATTACTTCTAAACCAATACTTCTGTACACAGTTATGAATTGAGCTAATATTTTTCACCTAATAAAATGTGTATATTTTTTGAAATATTTTATTCCATTGTAAAAAATTATTTACTAATGTTTACTTGACTAAATATGAAGTAAATTGCATAGTAATAAGTATTATTTTTCATTATGACGAGTAATTTTAAATTTTGAGTGTGGCAAATGATTTTCAAGCTGAATTTACATAATTTTTTTTTCAAATAAACATATTGTTGTATTTATGTTGTCTAACTTTTTGAAAAGTTCTCTAAAGAATCTAGCTATTACAACTTACTAAAATGTATGAATAAATGTCTAATTTTAATTTGAAAAAAAGATACAATTTATAAAGTAAATTTACGTGCATTTAGACTATAGTACTACAAAAAAAATTTACACGCGATACACCCATACAAATTATATAAAACGTTTTATAAACAACAACATTCACACACACAATTTTATAAAGATGAAAATTTAGTGATAATTAACTTTTTTTATATAAGAAATGGGGTGGAAAATACCCCGCGCATGTATTTATGTCCGAGTAGTTGGCGCGTGTGATTGAAGGTTAATACAGTGCATTTGAAAAAATGCCCTAGTTTTAATGTAACCTAGGCTCCATATGAGTGGTATATAATATTCTAATTTATTGTATTTGAACCATCAACTATCCATGTTTTGTTTTTACAATGCGGAAATTCCGCTTCTGCAATCGGCAAGCCTAATTGAGTATAACTGCGTCTGCGCTCAGCTAATACTGTAGTCCAGTGGCTACTCTGCAGCAGAAGGTCCAGTGTATTACTTGGCTTATTTGAAAAGAGTCCGTTATAATAGTGCAACACAATAGTGACACCAAAGTAGTGACCCATCTGCAGAATATGGGCATTGCTTTGAAAGCAAATTTTCTTGGTAGACAGATACCTTCTTAAACTAATGTTGAACAGATCTATGTTTCACGTTTTCAGAGCCTTAAGAAACCATTGGCCAGACATAGTCTACAATTAAGAGTGTGTAAAGGTACTGTGAATGATGTGATATGATTAAGATCTCATTTATGCGCATACAAATTACAATTGCTACAGGAAATCAAACCTAATGACAAAATCAAAAGGTAAACCTTGCTGTGGAATTTCTATACAAAATGGGATAAATACCAACTTTTTAAAAAAATGTTCTAATGAGGCAACATTTTAAGTAATTGAAATGGTAAACATCATAAGTACAGAGCTTGGGGTCAGAGTCCCAACATTATATTATTCAGCATCAATGTGATTCTCCCAATATTAATGTTTGTTGTGCTTTGATGGAAGTTCGAGTAACTGGTCTTTTCATCTTCGTAGAACAAAACAATAAACATTAATGTAAAGTGTGACATATTGACGAAGTGTCTTTCCCTAAATTGATGATTTTGAGGTGATAAAATGACTTGTGTTTTTCCAATAAGATAGCATTCCCCTGATTACAGTAACTATGTCCGCACGGTTCATAACACTCGCTTTCCAGTAAGGTGAGTAGCCAGGGATGGTCCAATCTCTTAACCACCTCGAAGTACGGACTGAAACCCATTTCACTTTTTCTTCTGGATCCACATAAAAAATGTAGTGTCTCTGAAACGATCTGTGACATCAACCATTTACAAAAAAGAAGATCTTTAAGGCTATTGAGACAGTTACACCTTCTTTCTCGAGTACCTGTCGAGAATTGGGATATCGTTTTGACATGTCTAGAGAAGTTAATGGATCCTACATTTAGGACTTATCTAAATGAACCTTGAAGGTAGCCTCTTCCATTCAATGTACTTATTATTCTAGTTCATTATTATTTTCACCATTAAATTTCACCAACACATAAAACTAGTAATTTCTTTTAAAAAACACCCTGCATTATGTGCAATCCACTTATGTGTACTTTCAGTGTAGTTTTAGCTTTTTTAAAGTGCATTTTCTTAACTGCTGGATGCCTCTTAAAGTATTTGCCTTCCACTCGCCTTTGTAGTCTAATTGGTGAAATGATAGATAGAATTTCCTTTTTCTGCTTCATGGAGACTTAGTTGTTCTAGCTGTTTGATGTTTTCCTTTTTCATAGAAAGGTGTTCTTTCTGTTACATTTGTCCTTTCCTGTTTCTTTTGTCTTTGAGTGATTATTCCTCTAAATGTGCTTGAACATTTTTGTGAATAATTTTCTCAGTCCCTGATTTGGTACTTGATTGAAAATATTATCTTTTCTTTCTCTGCTCTTTATCCCACTAAACAGTTTATCACCTTTCCTTGTCTCAAAACAACTCAAAACTTCTTTAATTGCCTCCTTTAGGTACCCTCTATTATAATTTTAATGGTCATCAATATTGAAATTTTTAACATGTAGTCTTTGTAGAACCTTTTGTAGTGGTCAATCTTTTACTTTAAACTAATAATCTTATATTGCAGTTCTACTTCTATACTGTTATTTTCTTCTGTTTTTTCAATTTTTTGTTTTTTTATCTTTCCAGGAAATTTAATTTTCCATTATAGCAGCTGATAAGTAGCTGCTACATCTTGCTCCTTTAAGTACTTTTACATCATGACTTTCATATTCATTTATTCTTTTATTATCAGATACTCTATAAAGAACTTTAAAAGTTACGTTTTGTGTTCATGTGTAGTTATGACTTCATAGTTGTTTATTTAACCTCTTTTATATTATTATTATTATTATTATTATACAGTATCATTAAATTTTTCATGTAAAGTTGTAAGCCTGTCTCCATTGTATTTACTCTATCTGTATCACATCTCTCTCCTGCCATATAATTTAATATTTTCCTGCCCTGTTATTGAAGAAAATTATAATATAATTTTTCATGATATTCTATTTTTGTGATTGAATGGTGTAGTTGTTAAAAGAATGTCAACTGATGTATCATTTCTTACTAAGTACATTCCTAGTATTCTTGCTTTAATTTTTCCTAATTTCTATAAGATCTTCTAGAACCACCAAATATGGTTTCCACACCACCATTGTATTAATAAAACCAAGAGGCCATTATTAGACCAAGTTAACAAAGGATACAATTTTTAAAATGACTATCCTCATTAAAATGAAAGTGTGATACTTTAGACAAATTTACATATGTAATTTTTAAAAAATTTAAATTCATTTTAGTGTTAAAAATAAGCACATTTTTGAAGGTTAAGGAGAAGCTATCTTTAGACAAATTGATTACTTTTTACTACAAATAAGCTACTGATTAACTTTTAATATAAAATAATTTTTTTAAACTTTTAATGTAGTTACTTTAAATTATGTGATAAAATAAAAATACAGTGGACACTCAATTAACCATGGTTCATTAACCACGTTTAATTAATCATAGTGCTAAAAAAAAACTACATAACTACGTTTCATAGCTTGTACATAGGACATTTAAAACAGATTCTTTTTCTGGAATAAGATGGGAAATTTGAGCTCTTTACTAGAGAAAATGTTTTAAATAAGAACATATTGAGTGAGAATTTCTATATTTATTATTTAATTGACTTGAAAAAACCATTACTTACTAATATTTGCCAGCAGGCATGTTTTGCGCTTGGTATACTTCAACAATTCATTGACCAAGCCTATAACGCATCTACTGAGAAATATCAATAAGTGGTTTTAACCAAGTAACCTTGTATTAATGAATAAGTATTATTCATAAATCTTATACTACCCAACAACTACAAGGAAATTTAGTACTGGTTGATACAGGAAAGTTTAAAGAGCCAAATAAAAATACCATGCTAAGTGAAAACATCTTAAAGTAGCATGGTATACAAAGTTTTACAGTATATGTAATTTAGTTAAACAAAAAGTGTCCTTATTAACCATGGATTTTTGTTATCTGTGTGATTGTTTTCCTCTATTACCCTAGATAATTGAGTTTATACTGTAATACATTAGTAATTAATTTTTTGACACAATGTTGTTAAAATGGCCAACCAGCTTTTTAACCGTCTCAGTCTCTTGCAGCTGTATGATAAAGAAAGTGGTCAGTTAAGAAAGGCTTTAGATGGGTTTTTAGTAAACAATCCTACTACTTGTGTTAAATTCCATCCAAAATTTCCAGACCTCTTTTATGCTGGTAGCAAATCCGGTACGATCTCTTTAACTGATTTGGAAGGCGAATCCAGATTTGTGCTTACAGGTAAAATATTTTCCATGATTTAATTTCACTAAGTTTTAATAATATTTTGTGGTATAATAATAATAATAACTCTCTAATAGGTAGTAGCTATTCAGACATCTGTTCTGCCTAACCTTACCATTTGTTGTATTTACTTCCCACAAGTGAAAACCTGCAATATATTTTTCGTTGCAAATATAATTTTTATTAAAAACATTATTTTATTTTAGTTGGTTTTAGCCTAGTACTTGCTACTTTTCATATGATTAACTAATAGCAACTAGAGGATATCGTGTTGAAAGTGTTTGAAGAGAAATTAATTTATGTCTGCTGAATTAGGTGTAGCAACAATTAATGTACACCAGGAAGTAAATAAAAGGTTTTTGTGATTTAAGAGGTTTTATTTATAAATAATAAATAAATAAAAATAGGTTATTTTAATATAAAGAGAACTAGTGTTAATGTCTTAATAGATTTAATAAAAAAAGGAAATAAAGTTTAATTACAAAAGATATATTAATTTAAAGATTCTTAGCTAAACTTGTAATAAAAAATTGCAGTTTATGTATTGTACATTTTGAGGTTTTTTAATTTACTACTATTGGTATCACTTGGCAAAAAAACACTACTTACTGATATTTTTCAACAGACCCATTTCATACTAGGTCAGTGTATTGTTCAATGCTGTGAGTCACAGACAAGACAGTTGATCAGGTCTGTTGTATTAGTGTGAATATGTGGTGTGTTGGTGTTCTACCATTGTTTTTCAATGAGTTGTTGTTAACTTTGAGTTCAAATATAGTATTAGATTGTGAGTGTGTTTTGTCATTTGAAATGTATTGTATATGGTTTTTATGGTGTTTGTATATCTCATAATTTTATGTTGTGTTTAGGTTGTTGCTTTTATTGATGTTGTGAAGGACTTTTAAATTACTCAAATCAAACTTCACGATTCATATACAGAACACACTACACACATACACAAATATAGACACTAATCTAATCCAATAGAATACACCACAGACTCACACAAACAGAACACCAACTCAGCATTTTACAATCACATAAAAGAAACAAGACACAAATACACAGACATTTACTATAACCAAGAAATCCTACACATCAACAAAAAAGAACAACATCTCAACACACTAGAATAATATGGAATTTACAGACACACAAAAACAAAGTACAAACATATTAAACAAACAAACACAATACATATACACAAACACATACACTTACTCTTTGATACTATCAAAAATCTGCCTTTAAAACCGTCACCACTTGACCCGATATATCCAAGCAGAAGACACTGTTTTCTTTGAAAACATAGCGATAGAAAACGTTGTCTCAGTAAGAGTTTACAAAATTTAAAGTTTGGATAGTCATAAACTATTGGTAAAGTAATTAATTAAGATTCACCGAATATAATGGACTACAAAATTCAAGAATCTATTCATACTGTTAATTTGGTTAGCAAAACTATTGATATTACAAATGTTATTATCAAATACAACCAAAACATCATATCTTAACCAAATTCTAAAGAAATATATTTGCTAAAAAGCTCTTCAATAAAATGAGACAAAATATTATTAGCAGTATTATCACATTGCTTATAAAATTTATTATTAAATTTAAAGTAGATCTGATTCTTATAAGGATTTCAGTCAATTTAAAATATTAATTCATTTTTACAGATTCAACTTTTTCAATTCCTTCTATTAGCTCACACTCTCTTTATATACAACTTGTACAAATTTTCAATCGTTAATAAAACATGTTTATATTCATCCAATCAAGTTCAAACACATTTTTTTCAACCTGTACTGGATGACAATTGATGTTAATACGGTTTTTTTTCAAATATTAATTCATTAATAACATTTAAAAAAGCTGAGGTCTTGGTAGGATTCGAATTGAGTAACTACAAGTTTGAAATCCAGGACTTTGGGGCATTGAGCCAACTTTCCATTGCTAGATATCTATTACTTAAAGATGTATATGAATTTATATAAGAAAGATTCCTTGTAATAATGAAGCAATACACGAGAAAGATAGAATGTGAAATTATAGATCACCACTAGCTTCATAAATTAGTAACAAAAAAAAGAAAGCGAATAATCAAGAACAAACAAACATAATAGTCCAACACCTGTAACGTTATTGTGTATTACCGCCTAAATAGTCTTATTTAATATGATAATTCTAATTGTCGTGGCGAGATAGCGACAGCTGACCAATAGTAAAACAGCTGTGTGGGCAAATTTTGATATTTCCAGTATTGTTTTAAAAATGAGATAAGGAGTCCTTCAGAGAGACTGAGACTAGCAAGTGGAGAGAGAACACCTCTTCCTGGGGACCAACATCTGGCCAAATGCTAGCTTCCCAAGGGAACCAGTGAGAGGTAACACTAAGTCATTATATCGACTCAGATAAACGATTTATTTAATGTTTCTTTTTATATTTGTTAATAATTTATGTATTTGTTTGAATGCATTGTCCACTGCCCTTCGGAGGATTTTATGTCATTTAATTGTGCTAATTAAAATTATTATCGATGATTTCCTGTTTTATTAAATCCTCCAACGGCAGTGACGTTTCACCCCATATACCTTATAAATAGGGAAATGGAATATTGCAAGGAAATTCGCTTTCTATTTTGTCACTTAATATTGTGGTTCTGTCATGTGTATATACATATTTATATTCATTGTAATGATAAAATAAAAAGTAACTAAAATATTTTTTTTACGCAAGTAGGAATTTACTTTAAATTTTTTTTATTTATATATTACTTGTTTTTACTGAAAATTTAGTCAAGATATCTTATAGTTTCTTTTACAGGTTTACTAGAAAACAAATCATTTACATAAAATGAAACTATACTTTTAATACTACTAAGTTTACATTGTTTTATTGATAACAGATAAAAACAATGAGATAAACACTCTGGATACAGACTTCCACGGTATGAGACTCATAGCAGCTGGCAAAGATGCTTGCATACGAACATATAATCCAGAAACAAAAACAGTAAGTGTCTAATTATGTATGAATGAGTCTGCTAGCCTTTTCATGTCCAAAACAAATTTAAGAAGTACTTTATTTATCAACATGAAACTTTTTAATCTAACAACTTGCATGAACTTTAAATTGATTTTTTTTCAACTTATACACAAAGTTTTTGATTGATCAAGTTTTCACTGATAATTAATCAATGTCTCAGTACTTTTTAACAATACATTAAAAAATGACGGTTATTGAAAATAGGCAGTGTAATATTCTGTATAGTAATGATTTTTTCTTAACACAAATTTCTCTGTTGTATATCATTTTATATCTAAATCTTCTGAAGGGGAGTTATTTGAATGTTTATACTATTATTACATCTATTAAGAATTTCTGCGTCAAAGACACCACCATTTTTCTATAAACTTTCAAAAGTAGTTAATTCTGCTCTCTACAACTTCAGTAGAAGCTGTTGAGATTTAAATTTTATACTAAATTTACTTAGTTTTGACCTAATGCATTCAAAGTGAATGCAGATAATATTTTATTACAGTAACTTCAGCTTAGTCACAGTTTTTATTTCACAGTTTGGCATACTCTTTCGTTGATTATTATATGGCAACATATAAACTATTGTTCAAGAGTAGCCTTATTTTTTCTGTATGTATATCTTCTCTTTTTTTCTATATCTGCAAATGGAATATGAATTGTCTAATTTAATGATGTTATATAAAGTTTTAGCTTCATTTCTAAAGTGTATATTGTGTTCTTATTTAGAAAAGACTAACATGTAGAATAACTGTGCTACAACAGATCCATTGCTGTTACCACTTTAAATAATTTGACTTTAAAAAGTTCATTTATATTTTGTTTAAAAACAATAATCAAATATTGACTGTCTTTATCTAATTGGAACCTGATTTCCAAGAAGATTGTAAACACTTCTCAATGATCCTTATACATGTAAACAATTCTCGATGGGTCTGATACAATAAACACTTCTTGATGACTCTGATACTTGTAAAAAGTTCTTGATAATCCTGATAAATTTTAACACTTCTCGATGATCCTGATACATGTAAAGACTTCTCGATGACCTTAATAAATGTAAACACTTCTCGATAACCCTGATATATATAAACACTTCTCGATGACCCTGATATATGTAAACACCTCTAGATGACCCTGATACATGTAAACACTTCTTGATGATCCTGATAGATGTAAACACTTCTTGATGGGTCTGATACAAGTAAACAATTCTCGATCGCCCTGATACATGTAAACAATTCTCGATGGGTCTGATACAAGTAAACACTTCTAGATGACTCTGATACGTGTAAAAAGTTCTTGATAATCCTGATAAATTTAAACACTTCTCGATGATCCTGATACATGTAAAGACTTTTTGATGACCTTGATAAAAGTAAACACTTCTCGATGACCCTGATATATATAAACACTTCTTGATGATCCTGATACATGTAAACACTTCTCGATGATTCTGATGATGTAAACACTTCTTGATGGGTCTGATACAAGTAAACAATTCTCGATGACCATGATACATGTAAACACTTCTCGATGACCCTGATACATATAAACACTTCTCAATGATCCTGATACATGTAAACACTTCTTTGATAACCCTGATACATGTAAGCAATTCTCGATGGCCTTGATACAAGTAAACACTTCTCAATGACCCTGATACATGTAAACACTTCTTGATGGACCTGACACATGTAAACACTTTTTGATGACCCTGATACATGTAAACACTTCTCGATGACCCAGATACATGTAAACACTTCTCGATGATCCTAATACATGAAAACACTTCTCAATAACCCTGATACATGTAAACAATTCTCAATGGACTTGATATAAGTAAACACTTCTCGATGACCCTGATACATGTAAATACTTCTTGATGACTCTAATACAAGTAAACACTTCTCGATGATCCTGATACATGTAAACAGTTCTTGATGGGCCGGACACATGTAAACACTTCTTGATGGGCCTGACACATGTAAACACTTCTTGATGGGCCTGATACAAGTAAACACTTCTTGATGACACTGCAACATGTAAACACTTCTTGATAATGCTTTCTAAGAAGGTTATTAAATGATGTCTACCTTCTGCCCAGGCATTTTTCCATTAATTAATAATATATTAATTCGACAACTTTATCTTATAATAAATATTTATATTACCCTACAACTTTGTTATAAATTATTGCTTGTTTCAGGTAATTCAAATTTATGGTTCTACAGATCCAATGATACAAAGCTCTGTAGAAATGCATAAAATGAGAATTTACTGCCTTAAGTTCCATCCTACAAATCATTATCTGTTTGCTTCTGGTGGTTTAGATAGTACAGTCAAGGTAAACAAATTTATAACTCTTTAAGTAGGAATTGTTGGAAAATAATAAGATACAAAATTAATTTCAAAATCACATTCTTGATAAAATTAATATTTATTAAATAAATTGTTGTGGTTCTATATTTCTAATTCAAATTTGTTCATGATGTCTTAATTTCTATTTAAAATCTGTAGGTAGTCTCTGGATCAATTAATTTAACATGAGATGTGAAAACAAAATTATTTGAACACATTAACTAGCCTTCATTATTCACCTAAACTTGAATCATTTCTTGAAATTAAAAAAAAAAAACTTTACAAATATGTACTTGAAATTAAATGATTTTATTTTACAGATTTGGGATGTTCGTACTAATGACGGTCTCGTAAAATCTATTGAAGGACCTTTTATATTTGGAGACGCAATTGACATTAAAGTATGTTAACAGATTATTTTTAAAGTTTTTTTTTTAATGCTAAAAACTATCTGTTATTTAAAATAGTTTTAAATACTTTTTATAATTTTTGTTATTTACTCTTTAATTAATCCTTTTTAAAGAATGAGTAAAACAGTGTCTAATATTTTTCAGGATAACAAAATATTAACTGGATCCAACAGAGGTAAAAATAATCTACAGCTTTGGGACCTCAGGTCAGGACTGTTGATTAAAAACATAATACCTCTTAACAGGTCAGTTTCACTAGATGGAGAACAGTTGTATACTGCAAAGTTTTTCTGTGGGGAACCAGCTGGAGATTTAATTATGTGTGGAGGCGCAGGCTGCAGATGCTTGAAACTTATTAGCCTTAAAGAAAACCTTGTATGTTAACACTACATTCAGCTTATTTTGTTTCTAATAACCACAAAACTTAAAACTCAGCTAAAGCGATCAAGATTATGTTGATTCATCAATTCTAGAAAACTCTTATCCCCTTCCCCTCCACAAATAAACATGACTTAGGTCAATTAAAACTTAAGTCATGTTTGCCTTTCTCACTACTAGCTAACAATACAAACACTTGGATTTATATTTATATATAATATATATTACATAATTATACTTATTCATGTTACTATTTATGTAATGTATACCTATATTAATTAGTTTCTTATTCAGAATAAATAAAAAATTACCTTTTTCTTTTGCTATTGGGATGAATATTTTTAAGATATAGCTTTCACTCGGAATAGGTACTAAATAAATTTAAACCAAAACAATTTTTCCAATAATTGTAATAATATTTTGTATTTAAAAGAAACTTATTTTTTCTTGAGTTGAATGTTTTTATAAAGCATGCAAATCATTTAATTTTCAGAACTGATAAGGGTGCCATCTGTTTATGTTACTATACTTTTGACACATTTATTTTTGTTGGTAGTTTCAGATATTTTATAGCAATCTTACAAGTAAAATATTTGATCTGGTACAAAATATTTTAAAGATATTTAGGTGGCAGTTGAATAGTTTAATTTTTTTAAATAGGGTGGCACTTTTAGTGTTTGTATTTTTTTCATTAATTGCATAGGTTATTGTGTCTGTATTTGTACATTTTTTCAGATATTTGCGAACCTTTACATTTTATATTATTTTGTATTGGGAATGAATGTTTATTTTTAATGTTATATGTTGCTAGGCTTGTTCAAATATGTTGATATTGAATCAAGCATTTGGCAGTTCTTTAGCTCTTTGAATACATATCTTTTTTGTTTGTCTCATACATCTACTGTCCGTGAATTTGATTTTTGAAACTGTCATTGAAAGCTTTATGGTTTATTTATTGATTTTTTTTATAAAGTTCAGTTTGTAACTATCCCATTTTTTTGTAAGAAATGATTTTTTTAATTTTAATGATTTGTTTTACATATTTACAAGTGTTTTTAGCTGAAGTTTTGTAATTCTGTATTTTATTTGACTTTATTTAATATTTTGGTCATGTTAGTTCCTTTGTTTAGTGAAATATATTAATCATCATTAATGTATCAGAACCAGCAACTTCGCTGATCATATGTTTATTGTAATACCTGAAACCTTCCTATTAATTAAGTTACTTTTAGAAATATATCTCTATTACTGGAGAATATTGGATGAAATGTAAAATTACATTTTGTTTAATATGTCTGAAAACTTTTAAGTTTACAAACATAGATATAATAACTTATTAATTAAAAACAGAAAAAGACAATTTATTTAAAAAATCTTCAAATAATAATACACATATAAATTATATTCAACATCACAAAAAACTCAAATCAAACAAGAAAAATGTTAAAATCCTGTAATAATATCTCTAGATGTAAATTACCCTCACTACTGATGATGAAATGACTGACTAGGTTGTAAAATTCCTTTGCTTAAGCATACAAGTACATTTCTTAGAGGAATAAAGCTAAAGTACTGTTTTAGTTTTTTTAGAAAAATGAAACATGTATGTGTATGTTTTTAGTTTCAAGTTTTATTTATATGCTATTTTATACAACAGATAGTGCAAGAATTTCCAGAAAAGAAGCCCATTACTACATGTTCATGCTTTGAAAATGAAATTAGTTTTGGCAGTACAAGTGGTAATTGCCATCTGGTAAAGTACTTCATTGATGGGGAAATGGAAGAAGTGGAACTAGTGGAAAATGCAGAAAATGAAGTAAAAGAATTGGACAATGCTTCTCTTTCTTCAAGTAAAAGTGAGTCAGAAGTGGTGGAAGAATTTTGAAATTGAACAAAAATATTTTACCTGAGACTTTAAAATGTTTTATTTCAAACATCTATTTATCAAATGGAAAAATAAAATTGTTTAAAAATAGTCTTGTTTTAAAACTATTCTTATTTTGTTCTTTAATTATTCTACAACATAGCTTATTTCATCTTATGTTTGGTTCCTTGCATTATTCCACTTTCTGCTTGTTTTCAAGCATTTCTTGAGTAAATTTACAGATTTTTGGCATCAATAAACAAAATTGAAATCAAGAAAAAACTAGATTGATGTCTGATTCTACTTCAAGAAACAAAATGGAAGTTGTATACCAGCTGACTAGATGTTCATGTAATGACCAGTTCAGACCATGATTTGCAACTGGTTCAAAAGGTTATAACATTCTTAAAAATAGTTTCTTTAGTTACACCTTTTTTAAAAAAATGTTTTAACTTGCCTATAGTAGCACTTACTTTTTTGTGTTGAGGACGGCCGTTTCGGGAGATGTGTCCTTTTGTCAACTCAGACCGTAACTGATCTCAAGGTTTACGTAGGTTAGGGTGGGGGTGGGATATTTTGGTGGTGTGGGTGTATTTTGTGTGTATTAGGAGTTATGATGTCAAAAAGTGCGTGTGAGTTGTAATGTAATTGTGTATTGAGTATGTGTGTAGGGTGTAGTTTGAAGTGCCTATATATTTCGTATTGTTCGGTTGTGTAGCGTTGGTTATTTCTGTGTTGTTTATGAAGAATTTGTAAGTTAGATGTTATGTCTGTGTAGTCGTGTTTTGTGGAGTTGAGATGATCGGCGAAGTTTGATTGGTAGTTATTGTTTTTTAGTGCTTTTATATGTTCTTGGTAACGTGTGTGAAATGACCTCCCTGTCTGGCCTATGTAAAAACTGGGGCATGAACTGCAAGTTAGTTTGTAAACTCCAGTGGTGTTGTAAATGTCGTTGATTTTGCTGTTGGGTTTAAATTGTTTGTTGAGAGTGTTGTGTGTGGAGTAAGCTATTTTGTAGTTGTATTTTCGTAATGTGTTGGTTAGATTGTGGGTTTTGGATGATCTGTAAGGTATTGATAAGTATTTTATGGGATTGTCATCTTGTGTGTTTGTATTTGGGTTATTATGTTTATTTTTTAGGCGGTTGTATAATTTGTCTATCATTGTTGGGTTGTATCCGTTTGTTTGTGCTATCTGTTACGGTCTGAGTTGACAAAGGGACACATCTCCCGAAACGGCCGTCCTCAACACAAAAAAGTAAGTGCTACTATAGGCAAGTTAAAACATTTTTTTAAAAAAGTTGTAAGTGATTACTAGTAGCTCACGCGAAGATGGAATCAACAAATGTTTCTTTAGTATCAATTTTTGATAAATGAAATAAAATGATAAAAACTCTTCTACAATTTTAGAAATGTTTGAATGAAATCAGTAGTCAAACTAAGTGACAGTCTTTTTTTATGAATGCCATCCTCTTCTAGATAACCATCCTAAATAAAAATTATTTTTGAGAAAATAATTATTTAGTTTCATTGTCTTGTAAAAGTAACCTATCACACCTTACTATTCAGCTATAGGTTCTACTTTAAAGAGAGCAGTGTACGAGAATTTGGGTGTAGAAGGTTCTATTTCAATTCAAACCGACATTGAAAACTATTCAGGTTCAAAAATTTACAATACTCCTGACAGTATATGTCATCAATAGTAACTGCCAGTTAAATATGTTGAATAAAGGGATACAAAATGTACCTTTTACCTTATCCACAAAATACCATAGCACACAAAACTGTCAATAAATGTATGTGAGTTTTAGTTCTAAGTTGTTCAAGGTAAGTAGTGTGTGTGACCAAATTGAAAATTTTAATTTTACTGCCTTTTATATTGCTTTCTTTAAATACAAATGATTAGATTTCAAATGTAGGCATATATGATAAACATTTATATACATGTAGAATATGATACAGTATATACAAACAAAATGTCATTCATGGAACAAAGCTTCTCCCAAAACAAATTGTGGAGGAATAGGTTAGTCGACTGTAATCTATGCAATTATGAAGCATTATTTGGAGCACTTAATTAAAACCTCTTTATTCATTGGTGTACTTTGATGAGACTATATCACCACTCAGTAATTTAGCATTTTATTGTGAAATATCACTTGCGGCGAAGCAACCTATGAGTACTTGGTGAGTCTAAACAAACTTACCTTAATTTTTTTTATAAATCAAGTCAATACAACGTCATTTCTCGCAGTAAAAACATCGCTGTGATCCTTGAAGCTCTGATTCGCAAATGTACTCAAGTTACTCAGTCTACGGTTTATCATTGAATTTCTCAAAAGGTTTTAATGCACTCATACTTCTGTTACTTGAACATGTCTCTGGAAATGTGAGAACCAAATGTGTTTTGTTTGTTAACCTTTTCCATGCCAGGGTTGCATTATGAGGGATTTCAATATTCTTTATTTTGTTTACTAGATCTATTGTGTTCTTTATATTTGTGTGTGTGTGTCTAGTTTTATGTACTTTCTAATAGTTCTATCCATATGGCGTGCTAGTTTGTGTGCGGGTGATTGTTGACTGTTGATTATCGGTCTTATTGGTGTTCCTTGTTTATGTAGTTTAGGGAGTGCTTGTAAGGTAGATGTCGTAGGTCTTATTGCTTTAAGGTATTTTTTTCTGTGTTTTAGATATTACTTGTTTAGTTGAATTAAATATGTGTTTAACTGGGTGTGGTATTTGTTTGTTGGGTCTTTATCTGTTTCTGAGATGTTATTTGCTGTATTGAATTCATTAATTTTATCATTTAAATCCTGCGTATGCATAATAACTGTAAACAAAATAAAGAACATTGAAATCCCTCATAACTCAACCCTGGCATCGTTTGACATTACAAACCTATATACCAATATCCCAGTCACTGAAACACTAAACATATTACGAGGCAATCTAAGACTTAACAACACTGCAGAGAAAATCACAAAAGAAATCATACACATTTTGAACACCATTACACAACAGAACTACTTCACTCACAACAACAAAGATTACACACAGAAATAAGGCCTACCAATGGGTTCACCTTTTTCAAGCATTCTTGCAGAAGTATTCCTACAACACATAGAACAGAATAAAATCTTAAATAACAAACACGCAGATAAGATAATATCCTGGCCCAGATATGTAGATGACGTTATAATACTATACCGAGAAAACATAAGACAATGCCAACAACTCCAAACACATATAAACAAAATACACAAAAATATCCAGTTCACTGCAGAGTTTGAAAACAACAAAACATTGAATTTCTTAGACATTACCATAACACAAAATCAAAACAAACATGAATTCAACATATACCGCAAGCCAACCATGACAGACACACTGATACACAATTCATAGAACCATCCAATACAACATAAACACGCAGCATTTAAACATTTACTACACAGACTAAATAAAATACCCATGTCCACAACTAACTACACAGAGGAACTAAACACAATCAAATATCTAGCTCACAAAAATGGATATGAGATTTATTTAATAGGCAAACTACACAGAAAAATACTCAATGTAGCTTACAGAACAACAAATAAAAGCCAAACTGCTATCAGACACAGCATTAATAACAATACCAACACATACAATAACCCAGGAGTATACAAACTAAAATGCAGCAACTGCAATACGTTCTATATTGGACAAACAGGAAGATATTTTGCCGAAAGATATAAAAAGCACAAAAGCTCACTGCACACTACTATTAAATCCCCCTTCGCAAATCACCTCATCGACACTAAACACTCATGCAAAAGTATGGAAAATAACATGAGCATCCTCCACACATGCAACAAAGGCCATAAATTAAACACACTAGAACAGTATGAAATATATAGATATAGCACCACACAAAAATTGACATCTTAAATGAACAAACACGGCACAGATCCCAGATACTCTTCGATCACACCACTTCTAACTTTCAAAATAATGGTACCAAGGAAGCGCAACTGCAGCATTCCTAGCTGCGAAAATACGAGGCTGAAGAAGTCGCAAGACGAAAACGTTTCCTCCCAGTTTAAGTTAACAATTTAACAACTTTTAGTTAAAAAAAGTCTGGTCGCAAGTAATAGCAAAAGTGTAATACGAATTAACAACCAGCTCGTCATGAACAGCAACAAGATTTTGATATTTATTGATATTTCATAAACTATAATCTATTTGAATGCTTATAGTATCTTGTATGTTTGAATTAAAACAGGAATTATTACAAAATAAATGTCAGAGCATTAAAAATAATTTAGTAAAAGAATATACAGGTATAGTGTATATACTAATAGCCCTACGTACCACAGAAAGCCAAAAAACATGCTGGTATAAACTTATTGAGTGAAAAAGTCTTTTTGTTCTATGAACACAAGATTATTATGTGACACATTATTTAAAGAATCTTTTTTAAAAAAATGTATTTTTTTTCTGATTGGTTACAATACACGCTATTGATTAGCATTTACAACACACAATTCTTAACAAAATTACATCATTATTAAATATACTGTATGTTGCGATTTAAATTTATGACACATTTTTTCAGAATTGGTTTATCTTCTTTGCGTTTATAATTAAAAATAAGACTTAGTTTAGTATGTATTTTAGGGGTGCCGAGCGCAGTGCTCTTTACGCGGAGTGTCGTTAATTCTGAAACCACGGTCCGGATTTTTTACATCCAGATTACTGATGCTCTACTGTATTTGTGGAAATAGATACAGCTTGATCAAAAGTTTATTTCTCAGCTGTTTAGTTTCAAAAAGGATTTACATTTTTAGGAATTATTTCAATTTATTTGTGGCAAAACGTTGCTGTTAGCCTTAAACTGATTTCATCCAGCAAAGTGGACGAAAGTGGTCCTCTTTCAACTTTATAGCAAAATGTACATGATATTAAAAATATATTATTCATATTTAGTTTGGGGAATCTGAGACTCCCCAAAGGCAAAGTCTACCCCTCGCCCCCTCAGCTTCATCACTTGTTTTATCACATCTATCCAACCACAGAATTTTCCAAAGCTGTTTGCATAACAAATACTATAATAAAGTATAGTGGAATCTGCTTATCTGGCAACATTGCAGTTAGGATAGTAAACAAATCAATTAGTCATAAAACAAATGACAGAATTGACAGTTGATAGCAAATACTAGTACAGTATCCAGACATGGTATGACAGAAACACTTGTGAAATTGTTTCATTGACGTTAATGAATTTATTTTGAGTGAATCAGACCCTTTGTATCGTGAATTATCTTTAGCTAATGTTGATGAATAATTAGTGAGTGATAATAGTGGCCTTGGTACGGATAAATAAAAAAGTGAAAAGGTTTTTTAACTCACATGTATAATTTAATCAATTGTATCTATTTTGGTGATGATAAAATGCTATAATTTATTTAGGTATGTGGTTGTTTACTTTTTTCATTTTTAGTCACTAGCTGAAAATTTTACGTGAAATTTAAATGCTGAACACAATAGGTTGATTCAGCCGAACCAGTCAAAATATACACACACACAGATATATATATAGTCTTGTCCATGACACACCATTGAACAATGCACTGACCTAGAGCAAAACAGGTCTATTGAAAAATATCAGTAAGTAATGATTTTTGCCAAGTTGATACTAAAAGTGTAATTTTTAGTCATATATATCTTGGTATTTTATGTAAATATTTGTTTTATATTGCGCACCATCAAGTTAAACAATAATATAATTCCTACAATGGTAAATAAATTCAGTGCAATTTTATTCGAAGCAGTAAACTAGCAGCTTATAATTTGTTAGTTATTAACTAAACCACATTATTCCAAAAACTATTGGTGTTGAATTAATTAATTCCATTACTGTTCTATTTCAGGCAAATCCATATACTAAAACCATAAATACAAACAAAAATTGGACCACAGACTGTATATTAGCAGTCACACCAAATTGATGTCAAATATTGTCATGCATAGTACACTATGGTGTGGAACATTTTTTAGCTTGTAGTGATCCGCCATAGTGGTTCCAAGATGTACCCTAAAATATCTAGCAGAATATTTTAGATAAATGCAACACATACCTTGTGTTCCCAAATGATATTAAGATTCATTCTCTCCATCATGTTATAGCCTTTTCAAGGTCAAACAATATGATGAGCTTTTGAAAAAAAAGGCGTTCTGTATGGCAGATCTAAAACAATTGAATAGTTTAATCTGTTTGCCTCAAACCCCGTTAGAAAGTAAACTATTTCTTTCTAGGTACCAAATCAGAAGTTATTATTTCTGACAATAGTTTGGAAAAAAACTTGCATGATAGATGATCAGTAATTAATATTAGGGTTAGTTTTGCCTTTACCATTTTAGCAGATTGCTTGTAACCACATAGCATGAATTATTTAAAATTATTTTAATTCAAATTAATCTACAAAAAAAATTGATTCTTTGTTTTGCATTGGCAAATTTATTGATGACATCATAAATGCTCACTAAAATTACTTGTAAATATTTTACAACTTGTCTATAGTGGCACTTACTTATATTTGTTGAAGACAGCTGTTTTTGGAGTTATGGTCTGAGTTGACAATGGGTCACATCTCCCAAAACGGCCGTCCTCAACAAATAAGTAAGTGCTACTATAGGCAAGTTGTAAAATATTTACAAGTGTTTTTAGTGAAAACTAGTAGCTCGCGAGAAGATGGAATCACCAAATTGAAATGTTCACTTCATTATAACAAGGAATATAAGGGGAGAACAAGACCAAATATACCATTATCCTTGACCTCATCTATGTTTTCAGTCTTCTCATTATAAAAATCTGCAAAGAAGCCACTCAGTTTGATAGCTAAGTATTTGTACCTTCATGATTCCAGTTTGATCTCAGCAGATTATTTCCATAAGCTAAATGTGTCTTTAATTTCAATATGTAAGTATTACTAAGCTTTTCACTTTGGATACTTCAATTAAATTTGTTTGTATTTTGGCGCTATTGTATTGTTAAGTTGACCATGCTACTACTTATACCTATTATATCCCAGTAGAGTTTGGTCACAATTTTTAAAATAAATAAACAAATTATAAGTGTTAATCTTGTACCATTAAAGAAATGCTATAAAATTGTGGATAAGAAAATACAATTTTTTCACAACTTTTTTAAAAAATGTTTTAACTTGCCTATAGTAGCACTTACTTTTTTTTTTTGTTCAGGACGGCCGTTTCGGGAGATGTGTCCCTTTGTCAACTCAGACCGTAACTGATCTCAAGGTTTACGTAGGTTAGGGTGGGGGTGGGATATTTTGGTGGTGTGGGTGTATTTTGTGTGTATTAGGAGTTATGATGTCAAAAAGTGCGTATGAGTTGTAATGTAATTGTGTATTGAGTATGTGTGTAGGATGTAGTTTGAAGTGCCTATATATTTCGTATTGTTCGGTTGTGTAGCGTTGGTTATTTCTGTGTTGTTTATGAAGAATTTGTAGGTTAGATGTTATGTCTGTGTAGTCGTGTTTTGTGGAGTTGAGATGATCGGCGAAGTTTGATTGGTAGTTATTGTTTTTTAGTGCTTTTATGTGTTCTTGGTAACGTGTGTAAAATGACCTCCCTGTCTGGCCTATGTAAAAACTGGGGCATGAACTGCAAGTTAGTTTGTAAACTCCAATGGTGTTGTAAATGTCGTTAATTTTGCTGTTGGGTTTAAATTGTTTGTTGAGAGTGTTGTGTGTGGAGTAAGCTATTTTGTAGTTGTATTTTTGTAATGTGTTGGTTAGATTGTGGGTTTTGGATGATCTGTAAGGTATTGATAAGTATTTTATGGGATTGTCATCTTGTGTGTTTGTATTTGGGTTATTATGTTTATTTTTTTGGCGGTTGTATAATTTGTCTATCATTGTTGGGTTGTATCCGTTTGTTTGTGCTATATATTTTATGGTGTTTAACTCCTGGTAGTGTTCATCTTTGTCTAGTGGTGTTTTAAGGAGGTGATATATCATGGTATTATAAGCAGCTAGTTTGTCTTGGTGTGGGTGGTTTGAGGAACTGTGTATGGTCGTATTAGTGCTGGTGGGTTTTCGGTATATGTTGAATTTATGTGTTTGTTTGTCTGTTCGTTTAATTGTGAGGTCTAAGAAGTTAAGGGAGTTTTGTTGTTCTGTTTCGATGGTGTATGTTAGTTTAGGGTGTATGGAATTTAGGTGTTATTTCGGAAATTCAACATATACCGAAAACCCACCAGCACTAATACGACCATACACAGTTCCTCAAACCACCCACACCAAGACAAACTAGCTGCTTATAATACCATGATATATCACCTCCTTAAAACACCACTAGACAAAGATGAACACTACCAGGAGTTAAACACCATAAAATATATAGCACAAACAAACGGATACAACCCAACAATGATAGACAAATTATACAACCGCCTAAAAAATAAACATAATAACCCAAAAACAAACACACAAGATGACAATCCCATAAAATACTTATCAATACCTTACAGATCATCCAAAACCCACAATCTAACCAACACATTACGAAAATACAACTACAAAATAGCTTACTCCACACACAACACTCTCAACAAACAATTTAAACCCAACAGCAAAATTAACGACATTTACAACACCACTGGAGTTTACAAACTAACTTGCAGTTCATGCCCCAGTTTTTACATAGGCCAGACAGGGAGGTCATTTTACACACGTTACCAAGAACACATAAAAGCACTAAAAAACAATAACTACCAATCAAACATCGCCGATCATCTCAACTCCACAAAACACGACTACACAGACATAACATCTAACCTACAAATTCTTCATAAACAACACAGAAATAACCAACGCTACACAACCGAACAATACGAAATATATAGGCACTTCAAACTACACCCTACACACATACTCAATACACAATTACATTACAACTCACACGCACTTTTTGACATCATAACTCCTAATACACACAAAATACACCCACACCACCAAAATATCCCAGCCCCACCCTAACCTACGTAAACCCTGAGATCAGTTACGGTCTGAGTTGACAAAGGGACACATCTCCCGAAACGGCCGTCCTCAACAAAAAAAAAGTAAGTGCTACTATAGGCAAGTTAAAACATTTTTTAAAAAAGTTGTGATTACTAGTAGCTCACGCGAAGATGGAATCAACAAATGACAATTTTTTATTGTTCAACCTTGACAAGTCTTCCATAAAAATATATACCACAATTAAGGGTACATTCATGAGGTACTTTTACTTGAAATTTTAATTTCTTACACCTGAGCCTATGAGTGGCTTTGCCTTTGGTTTATCATGGAGTACATAATGTCATTAAGAAATGAGCAGAGCTGATAATTTTTTTTAATGTTTTATTTAGCAGAAAAGATAGGTTAACATTCAATGGACAGCTGTTTACATTTTTTTACAGTTGAATTGCTCTGTATTGCACAATAATGACAAGATCCTGACAAATAATGAGCCTCTATTTATTAATTACGTTTTCATCTTCTGATTTACTCAAACAAAATTGGAAATCTAAAAATTATAGAAATGAAAAACACAAATTATTACTTCCATCAAACATATTTATTCAGTGACACTGAATGACTTGCCGTTAATTTTTATTTTGGTTTATTATTCATGAGAATTCTAATAATGTTATAAATCAAAAACCTATAAGTACCCTCCTAGCTTTTTTTGAGACAACTATCCAAGAAATATTTCAGAAGATATATTTCCTCTTACTCATCACAATACTTTGCTAAACCAAGCATCCAATTAACACCATTTCTGTCTTATGACTAGCTACTTCCTCCTATTTAAACAAGTGCTAACAACAAAGCTGTGTTTTGCTACATCGTCACCCAGCTGCCAGTTAGCTAATAACAGATTTGAACATCCAACACTTCACTCAAACAACCAGGATCTTCCTATACTTAGATCTAATCTTCAAACAGCTTCAACAAGCAGAAATTATTTTTTCCTATTATAATACTTTTGTTATATATTTGTAACATATCTTTCCTTTAAAAGTTTTCAGAAGATTATAGTCTATATATTGATATTGAATGCTTATCTATGCTTACTATGTATATAAGTGCAAAGTGTAAACTTTTACATTTTAATAAATTTAAAAAAATGAATTTGCATATTTTTGTGGGCTTCAAAATTGTGTGTGATCATTTAATATATTTTCTTTATCTGTTGCGTAGTGTTTGTATATCTCGTATTTTTCTAAGCTTGTTAGTTTTTTAATTAATTGATCACACACATTTTGAAGCCAACAGCCTTTTCCATTACATGACACACAACCAAAATAACCCACCTCATCCCACAATCATAAATCCATCCCGTTACAGGCTTTGTACCTAACCGATTCCGCCAGTAGAGGGTTAGCTTCATAAAAAAAACTATTGTTTTGAAAGGCGTCAGCAAGTAAGCCATTACATATTCACTCAGTTAAGTACTTTTTAAATATAGTTTATTCAGTGAATAAAGATTTAGTGAATTCAAGATGATTACATCAAGCAACTCTAATTAAAATGTTTATTGGTGTCTAAACAAGCAGAAGTATTATTGTATTTTATATTGTAATATATTTATTATATACTTATATCTTTCTGTGAAAAATTTTCAAATATTTTTATATATTGATATCAATTTTTTTTAAAGTGTTTCAATATACAATATGAGCAACAATGGGCAAAGTGGTAGAATATATTAAAATAAAAAAAATATAGGAAACAACCCTAATACCACAAAAATAACTGATAATACAAGTTATCTAAGATTAAATTTGATGTACATCTCAATGACTGTGTCATCATCATCAGAGTGTCTTATTACAATCCAGAAAACAATAAGTTATAAACTAGACTGACACCAACAGTTCTCTGCGTTCACTTTTTTTTATTGTACGTGTTTTGATTTATTTTATAAATATACTGAAGTGTATTGATATAAGCAAATTGGCAGTTGAGTAACAGTACTGGCATAATACTAAATGTTTAATAGTATGAGTGTTAAAAATATGTTGACAAAGTTATGGTGAATACATGACATATACCTGTTGGATATGACATAAATTTTGCTAAATACAAATAAAAACTATTACATTTTACTAAATAGTACTAGTTTTTTTTTTTTTTTTTTTTTTTTTTTTAATAAATATTTCTCTAATGATGCTTAAAGGTTTGGGTTTTGCATCACTTGGGTTTATAACACACCCAAATCATTTGTAGTAAACCAATTTAAGGTAACAAATCTATATAAACTGATTGCACATACAAGCATTTGAGATCAACTATTGCTTTAGTTAAAGAGTAAATACTCCCAAACTTTCTTAGATAAAGAGGTAAATCCCAGAGGGTTCTAAAATATGAAAAAAACCTCTCAAAAAATCAAATTTGTTCAAAGCAATTCCCTGATTACTCTAGAGACGAAGCAAATTGTTGTTTATAATAGAATACTGCTTTGGTCTACCTGTCATCTCACTTGATAGAACACGCACCAAAAATGTTTCTGCTTACCTAATTTAAAATTGACCCAAGCAGCATTGTAGTCTTAAAAAAAAAAAACAAGGGCATATACCAAGTTACCAAATCCTTATAAAGAAAAAAGGCATACAAACTTCTTTACAACCTCCGATTCCTTTAAAACCTGGATTCTTAGTCAATATTTAACTTTCTGTCAATTTCACTAATGTTGACAATAATTAACACTGTGGCAAGTATTAGATATGTTACTACTCATTATAAAATCTATTTATTTACATAATAAACGAAAAAGAAGTCTATAACCAATATCACAGATAACGACTGCCTGTGTGATAAGGCTAAAAAAATGACAGATAGTTCACGCTCGTCAAAACAAACCTGTTAAAGCAGTAAACCTGTTAATACCGTAACTAAATACCCAGAGGAAAATGCTAGACACCCAATAAAATTTAATTATTTTAAAGTTTGTATACAATAAGATCCCTCCAAACAATCTTTATAATTTCAAAAAATGGCAGTTTTGCCATTTTTAATTTGTTTTGTATTTTATAGAAAAAAGTAAAGGACAGACTGTTGTTGTCTAATAAGGATAGAGACAGGAGACTAAGAAAACCAAAACGCATATTATACTGTTTAATACAAATACACTACTTTAACAATCCTTACAAGTGTTTATTTTTTATTCATAAAAAAGTGTCAAATTTATTTTATAACAATAAATACTTATACTGTATATGTTTTTCCAACTAAACATTTGTATCCTTTTTCCCATAAACAAAGCTTCGATGCATATAAGAAAAATGTACAAAGACCAAAAACAAAATATAAATTGTTGTTGTAGTGCTACATACTAGAAGCCGAGCTGGGGGTGAGCGAATAGAAGCTAAAAGAACCAATGCAATTCGCAAAGCACTCAATCCAGCAAAAATTACTAAAATACAAAAGAAAATAATATTACTTCGTTCATGATCAAAGAGTTGTGATAAGCTTAGAGTGGCTATATGTCCATACAAACCATAACCTAAAAGAGCTGTGATTTCAATAAAGCTTAAATCAGCCTTACTAATTCGAGCTATAAAAAAACAAAGAGAGGGTGTAACTATGCTATAATAAAGTAAGATTTCACTGGGTGGTATACTAGACACAGCAGACTGTAGCTTGTAAGCGTGTCCATAATGGAGAATTGTGGCCATAATCAGTAATGCGAGGCATGGTCCTACAAAATCTACATACACACGTCGAGATTGTTCGCCAAATATTGGAGGGATAAATGAACTAATTATTCTATATGGTAATTCCTCTGCAGGTACAGTGCAATAAGATATAATAGATCTAACAGAACTATTGCTTGTGCTTTTTTTATACAATTTTTCATGTGTACTATCAATAAATATTATCTCATGTTTACTCATGTTTACTAATTTTCAGAATTTCAATATTGTACAATTGTTATACACTATACATGTTTCATAGTTGGCAAATTTAACACCATTAATATTTTTTAGATTTTTGTTCTAAGTCATCTTTTATTTTCTTTAGGTTTCCTTCTAACTTACTTCGATACTCTTTAAACTGTTCTAAGCTGAAATCTTTTAGTTTTCCCTCAGTCAGTTCCTTCTCTGCCAAACGTTTTGAATGTGAAAAAAAATAAATCACTGTTCTTGCAGCTTTTCGCATAAAATTTGAATCTGCTAGTTTGTTAATTAATTGTTCATTATTTGCTAAGTATCGAAAAATAAAGCGCAAAACCATATCTCCCTTGTAAGTTGATTGTTCAAAATATATCTCTCCTTCTTTAACTTGGAACAAAAAAACTTGACTAATATTTATAAATTTTAAGAAGTTAATAAAAAAAATTTTCAACTATAGTTAGACTTAGGCATATCAAATGTATACATATTTCGATACTTTAATAACAACTCTCTTTTTAATCTTAGTTGTTTTCTTAGAGTTTCCAATTTTTCCAGTTGTTCTTCTTTGCTGTATTCAACACCAGACAGTCTACGAATCTGAAACATTGAAATACAGGTTTTTTTATTTGATTTCGTTTTTAAAAACATATTTTATTATTTGAATTCCATATGCATGTTTTCTTAGAACATTAAAAACTATTTTTAATTAAATGGGATGAAAATTGGAGGAAAGAAAGTAAAAATTTTACATACAATATAAATACATACATGCAGGATGTGTTTTCGATCAGTTGAAAAAACATTTTAAACAAACAGATGGACAAGAGAAAAATCAGAAATAAAAAAAAGGCATTACAATATAGCCGTAATAGCTTTTATATTAAAGTTTCCTGACATAATTCATGAATAACATCTGCTATAGAATAACATTCACAAATAACATGTGCACAAATAAATATTCTTCCAATGATTTTTAAAAGGTGAGTGTGTAAAATGTTGACTTGAAAACTTTTGTTTTATTACCTTAAACTTTTTATGATAAATGGGAGATTAAATTTACTAAATCTTAAATCAGGTTTTACCAAAGCAAGTAGCAAATAATTTATTTGTGTAAAAAAATACAGTTTCATTGAAAAGTTTTAAATCAAGACAAAGATTTCGAGTGTTATAAAATAGTAACATAAAAGTCTAAAACATTCACAGTGACAGACCAAACCAAAATGAATTCCATCGAAATAAA
Source organism: Prosapia bicincta (assembly GCA_036971475.1). NCBI lineage: Eukaryota > Metazoa > Arthropoda > Insecta > Hemiptera > Cercopidae > Prosapia > Prosapia bicincta. The sequence continues at coordinate 249,760,260 of JBAIZL010000001.1, read as the reverse complement.
ATGACTTACATATAAAATAAATGAACTCCAAGAAAAATAATTAATTAATCTATAGCAAAAAGCACCGCAAGCAAATGTTAAAAGTTATCGCTCTTATAAAAAAATGTATTTCAGAGACAATATTATATTTCTTTTTACATATCATGTCATTTTTTACATATCAAGAAACTATTCTAAAGTAATTTTCTTAATTCAAACCAAAACACAGGAGGAAACAGTCCAGTGTTTAAAAATAAAATGGATTCAGGATTGAAAGTGACTAAATCAAGACATGTAAAATATGAATACAGTAGTCTTGAGATTCCAAATCCCGATTGTTCAAGCTTCTATTAAATGCGAGCCTATTTCTTATAAGCCTATTTTATCTATTTGAAAGAAAATGATAATTCGGGCTTCCAAGAAATGTTTATATCAATATGGTAGCCAAAGGAAAAGTCGGCCTTCCAAGAAATATTATATCAATACTGTATGCAAAGGAAATGAGTCAGGTTTCCAAGAAATGTTCATATAAAGTTCTATAAACCTATTTTGTGCATTCTTATTTATAGGGTTCATTAGAACTCCTGTTTTTTCTAATGAACAGAAACATATTTCCGTGTAATCCAAGGCCCATTCACCTACTGTATTACTCCTTTTGTTCAACTTCAGTTATAATTATGTTTTGATAAAAATCTCACATCAATACAAAAATCAAGTTTGGTGTGTTAAATTTTTATTTTATTTTAATATCTCATTATATTAAATTATTATTATTAATTTTTTTATATAACATTAAACATTGATAATTCTTGAACATGTGCCAATTTAAAAAGGCCATGTGAAATTAAACCAATGTCATTCAAATCCATAATTTCTTTACAAACAAAAATAAATAACAATGTCATTCATAAATTGGAGATGGTCATTTAAAAAAAAAATTCAAAATATTACTAAAATGGTAACTATTTAATAATTATACTGTCAAAATAACAAGTAATAAAATTATAAATAACTAGCTATACCCTGTCACACTTTGCTTTGCCCCATTGTGGTTGCATGGATGAGAAATGAGGAACAAAACAAGCTTACATTTCAAAGAAGCCTGATTACAACACTTCAGAGGCAAGGCTATGGCCAGACAAAATCCGTCATATACAGCAATCAGTGTAGCACATCATGTGCGTAATTTGCGACTATAACAATTCTTTGAAAGAGAGTGTGTGTGGTTACACATATTCCATGTGTCTTATCTAGGGATGGGCTGATTCCGATTCTCGATTCCAGGAATCGTCGATTCTAGGTGGTATCGAGGAATCGTCGATACTCGATTCTTCATTGATAAAAGTGTCGATTCCGATTCCTATTTTGTTAACTATTGTACGTGTGTATTTTGTATAAAATATGCGTGTGGAGTAATTTATTACCAAACAAAATTTATTACCAAAAGTTTATTATATTTGTGTGGAAAAATAATTAATTACCAACTATGTCTTATTTATGTATTAGTTGATTTGAATGAATTAAATGGTTAAAGTAAACGAAAATATTATTATTTATGAAGCAACAGCAATCAAGATCGTAACCATTTCTGGTCGTTTGACATCGCTCGTCTCTCTCTCTCTCTATCACTATTATATTATAGACAGATATCACTCTCACGTTTGAAGGTTTTGTGTAGTCTATTACATTAAAACAGAACTTTTAAAAGGTTTTGCCATATGACCAAGATGTTAACTAAATTAATTATTAGAGAACTAGCATGTAAGCTATTATAACTTGAAAGAATCGAGAATCAACTAAAGAATCGAGAATCGAAAGGAAAATTTTAGAATCGGAATCAGAATCGAAAATTTTAGGACTCGGCCCATCCCTAGTCTTATCTATCACATGCGTCATTCGTCTTGATACAAAATAGTTTGTTTTGACAACGCTCATGGACAAAATGAACATGGAAGTATCTAAAGACGTAATTATTTCAAGTGTATTTAAGCACCCTCCTCATTGGGACCTATCTCACAAAAACCACAAGGATAGAAATACTGTGCAGAAGATTTGGAAACATTTAGGGTGAAAATTATGAAGTTTTATTTTTAATCACCATTTTTAACAAAATTTCTTATTAATGACAAACTGATTGAATACATGTTTTACCATTTTTGTTTAGAAGTTTGCTAAAAGATTTTAAATCTTTGCTAACAGAGAAAAGAATGATACTTAAAATGAAATACCAAAATTGGTTCTATGATGAGGTTTTGAATAACTCCCAAGACATCAACATTCTTGTCATATTCTTCAACTACAGCATCTCTGACTTCTTCAAATGTATCAGTATGGGATAGACACTCTTTACGTGAAACCAAATAACCCAAACTACCAGCGCTGTTGTTTTTGAACTTATAAAATGAAAAAATTTTTACTAAACACTTGTAAATATTTACAAACCTGTCTCTATAGTAGCACTTACTTATATTTGTTGAGGACGGCTGTTTCGGGAGGTGTGTCCCATTATCAACTCAGACCGTAACTGATCTCAAGGTTTACATAGATTAGGGTATTAGGGTGGGGGTGGGATATTATGGTGGTGTGGGTGTATTTTGTGAGTATTAGGAGTTATAATGTCAAATAATGTGTGTGAGTTGTAATGTAATTGTGTATTAAGTATGTGTGTAGGGTGTAGTTTGAAGTGTCTGTATATTTTGTATTGTTTGGTTGTGTAGCGCCAGTTACGTCTGTGTTGTTTATGAAGAATTTGTAGGTTAGAAGTTATGTCTATATAGTCATGTTTTGTGGAGTTGAGATGATCGGCAAAGTTTGATTAGTTATTGTTTGTTAGTATTTTATATGTTCTTGGTAACGTGTGTAGAAGGACCTCCCTGTCTGGCCTATATAAAAACTGGGACACAAACAAATATAAGTAAGTGCTGTAGGCAAGTTTGTAAATATTTACAAGTGTTTAGTGAAAACTAGTATCTCACGTGAAGATGGAATCAACAAAAAAAAATATTTTCATATAATAACTTTTTCATATTTAATTAACTTATTTTTTAATTTCTTTATTGGTCGATGTTTGTTTACAAAATTAATTTTTAATAAAAATTGTATTAACAAAATTTTAATGTTCTTACCTTATAGTAAACACAAGCCATTCCTCACTAGAAAATGGTACATGGTAGTTTAATTTCACTTTTATAATTCTCTCCTTGTTAAGAATGAAATAGAATATACTTTTCAACATGCTCATGTATTCAAAAAAATAATCATCGTCATGTAACAGTTTCTGAAACAATGCATATATTCTCTGAACTCTTTTCTTTCCTTGTTTATTTCGTGTTCCCATAATCTTTCATCATAAACTTCAGTTTTATATTTTCACCATCGAATTAACTGACAAAACGGATTCTGTCTGATGCCTGATAAGACCCAAGTCAGTGAAAATGCATGACATATTGTATTTCTGACATATTGCGGAACAAATTCTGTCTGGCTATATCATTTTTAGATAGAACCATTGACAGAATCAATCAGATAAATTTTTCCCCAGTTGCTCTTCCGCATCCAAGAAGAAGTTCCCCTAAACCCCATCATTAATCATTTGCATTATGCGATCAAATGCCCTTATGTTTAGATGTTAATTCGGTAATGCTTAATTGGACATACAATTGGAGATAATTGCTGTTGCAACTCTTTTTACAGCACAAATTCATATCAAATAAATCTTTCGCAGTTTGGATGGGTGCTAGCATTCTCAAATAATCTGTAATTTGGCAAACAAAGCAGCTCAATCACGGCAAAATCTATTAAGGTGAATAAGCTGTTTTCTTGCTGTTATGGGTATGTTACTGATGAAAAAATATAAATAACAATCTTTTGATCAGGTTGCATGTCATGTTAAAATTTGACCTCAACCTCTTCAGACCTTTTTGTGATTTTAAAGCATACACAAACGGACATAACATATTTATAAATGAACATTAAGGATGGGGTCCCATTGCTTGCAGCTGATGGCTTGGTTGCTGGTATACTGCTGATCAATAAAAAACCTTTTTTCTAAGTTGCAAGTTTGTTATGACACAAAAAATAAATAAAAACTATCTTTAAAGCGGGTTGTATACTGTGTCAAAATTTGTCCTCAATCGCCCCAAACCTTTATGAGTTTATTAAGCGTACACAAATACAAATTATTTTTATAAACATATAAAAACGAATTCAGTAGACCATTTATATGGTGATGAAAAATAAAGAAAATATATAATTCAATAAAAATATTGTTCAATCAAAATTATTTTACATACAATAGTAAAATACACAAACATAGTTTACTATTACCCATGTCTTAAATTACTGAGCCACCCTAATTTAAAAGCATGCCGAAGCTGAAAAATATTTATAAAGACTTATTACTAATAACCATTGTTAACTATAAAAACATACTCCAAAGCCTTTACTGAATCTTTAATATGACGATTTACATGTATTCAGAGAATTACATGCAAATACTACAGCTTTAATAATTTGAGATTATAGAGTTTTACGTATCTTCAAGTACCATATGAAAAACTTAATACTGTACTTGCAGGCACCAGTGTAATCAGGTCTCTCGGAGCTAATGCATCAGCTGTTATAATTTTTTCATGAATGTAAACAATAATTGTATTTTTATAAAGAGCTACAAATATTTTATGCATTATTTGTGTTTGATAGTCTTTGTAAATACTCTATAAAGGTATTGTGCAACTTTATATCAATAAAATGAAGTGTTGTGAGGTTTTCTATGTGTTTCTTAGTTAAAAATACTTGTACCTATATTAGACTTGCTATATAGGACTTACTTTTATATTGCTGAGGACGAGAGTTTCGGGACATGTGTGTTCCATTGTCAACTAAGACTGTAACTGACCTCTTAGTTGTTATAGGTAAGGGGGGAGCATATTAGGGTAAGGATGTAGGTGTATTATAGAGTATTGGGAGTTATGATGTCAAAAAAAGTAAGTGAGTTGTAATGTAATTGGGTGTTGAGAATGTCTGTAAGGGTGTAGTTTGAAATGTTTGTGTATCTCATATTCTTCTTGTGTATCATTAGTTATTTTTGTTTTGTTTGTGAAGAGTTTAAAAGTTAGATGTTATTTTTGTGTCATTATGGTTTGTGGATATGAGATGTTCGGCGAAGTTTGGTTGTGTGTATTTTTATTGTGAGGGATTGCACTATTATATCACGAATATTATTCATTTAACACTTTAGCTGACGGCCACAATATCGGTGTTTTCCCGGAGAATTGCCAAAAGCCGAAAACTATTTGAAGCCTATTTTTGAATAATGTGTACTTATTTTTTGTTCCCCTATAATATCTAAGTATGAAAATACATTTCTTATCATTATATATATTAACACGTGTCGGGCCAATTGGCCCGACATAGTTTTTTTATAGCGTAAATGACAGCTAAATAAACTCCATCAGCCCAATTAGCCATACATTGTTTTTAAGGTATTTATATTTTCTTATCTCTGTAATACACTATTAATATTTGTTTGTTTTGTGTGTAAACAATAAATAACAAAACCACATTTTCATGTTCTGTTTGCCCAAATAATCAGCTGACTGGCGAGTAAATTGTTTTGGCGAAAAAACGTAAACGTGTCACTTGTGATTGATTTGTTAGTTTATAATTATTTTGTATATTGAACGGAAGTGTAAACATAATCTCATAATGCTTCAGTTACGATAAATACTACACAAGATTTCATAACAAGCAAAAGTTTCGAAACTTAGCAATTTACTATTTAAGGAATTTACGTTATAATTTACTTTTTAGTAAGTATGAGTTCATCTAAGTGTACCAATGTTTGTACTTAACTTCAACCAAGACAGTTTTTGTAAGAATTATTATACAACTAAATATTTAGTCAATATTTCTGACTTATTGTTTAGCTTTTGTGAAATTTTGAAAACAATAGTGAAAATCAATATAATGTGTCATTAAAAATTATTTATTTATTATATAAAGGTAAACTTCCTTTAACGAACTAATTTGTTTGATTGGAATAATCACTAAAACTTCACTAAAATTGTTAAGAAATATGTGTCGTGCCATAAATCCCGATGAAAAGTTCCTAAAATAACATCATGTTTATATTACCGTCGGCATTTATCTATCACACAAAAACAATCGTAATTATATCTGTAAGTAGTGTGAAGCTTGTTGTTTAATACTGTGCATTCATTTTTCCAAAAGTAGCAACACTGGTAGAGTAGTACGAATAAACATAAATCATTACTAGACAACAATTAAGCCCAATGGTATTCGGTTCAGCCTACTGCGCCGTCGGGCCAATTGGTGGCAGCTAAGGTGTTAAGTATTATCCTTTTGAGAAAGTATGTTATTATGTACTCAAGTTAGGATTGAAGACAGAAAAAAAAGTTAAATGAGGATGGCTAATTTGGGAGATGAATACATTCCAAACTCAAAACTGTAACTAATAATTCACTTTTTTGTGAGGTAGGCTTGCAAGAATAATATAAGCAGCAAAGATGTAAAATTACTCGATTGTCACAATATATTTTTTCAAATATAAGCCTTGCTTTGTGTCACTTAAAAATATATATGTTGATTATGAGGATTCCATGATTTTCTGTAAAGTGTATAAAATCACTGATAAACGTGTTCTGAAGCTATATTGATAATAATTATTTATGTTAATGCCACTTTAAGTTAATTTTAAATACCTATATTGAAATATGCTTATGAAGTATCCAGTCAGAATAGATTTGGTTGTAATTTTATATATTTAACCAAACAAATATACACATGTAAGGCGAGAATAGAGATCACGTGGCAATAAGTATCACTCCCAGGAAGCAGACATCTAATTAGGTAATGTATAAAATTATAACCAAATCTACCCTAACTGGACACTTAATAGGTATACTGTATTTAAATATACGTATATGTAGTATGGCGAGCCAAAAACCAATCCCAATTCCTAAAAAAATTTGTACAAAAATAAACCTCCCAAGGCAAAAAATATTTATTCTTCTAAGGTAAAATATGATTTTTTCCCACACAGAGGGAATTGTACAATCCCCATAATCACCAAATATATTATGAGATTTAAGTTATTTTGCTTAACTAGTTTAAGCAAAAGTTTAAGTTTGAAACCATAACTAATGGCTTGTTTTTAAATTCCTTCTATTAGCTGACACTCTCCTGATATATATCTTGTACAAATTTTCGTTAATAAAATACGTTATTATTTATCCAATCAAGTTCAACAGATACTTTTTTTTAACCAATAGTGAATGACAATTGATGTTAATACAATTTTTTCAAAAATCTATTCAATAATTAAATTTAAAAAATTTTGAGTGTCTAGCCGGATTGGAACTGAAAATATTCATGATGATCTACACTCACAAAATTTTGTTGAATAAAAACTTGGTTACCGTAATGCATAAGTAAAAAGTCACCTGATTTATTGTCGTCCTTATTAAGGCCTGATCTCCTTTCTACCATTTTCAAACCTACTAAAAACACAAGGCAACATCCCTTCTACATTTTTAAATAATTTAAACATAGAACATCTGTCTGTCTACTAAAATCTTTAAAAAATGTTATGTTCGAGGTCTAGTTTGCTTTGTCAATGTGCCAACTTAACAATACCTAGAAATTTACTTCTCAAAGATGTATATGAATTTTTTCCCCCATCTGATTGTCGTCGAAACTTCCATTGTACAACTTTAAACTGTTGCAATGGTTACTACAAAATATCATAAATTGTGCTCTAGGGTTAAAAATGATTGAAAATAATAAAATAAACAAACAGGAAAATTAAGAAATAATGTGAAAAAAACCAATGACACAACGGAAGCGACAATTAGAAAAAAAAAAAAAACAAAAGCACCCGTAAAGGTTTGAAAAAGAAATATACATCTTTGCAAAGGGTGACTCGGGTTCAAATACGCCTACTAGCAAGAATCAAATCATCAAGCAAAAATAGTAACAAAGAAAAAGGTAATTAATAAAATCAGCGACTACTGCTCCAATCGGAAATTTTTTTTCCTGATCACTTTGACCTTCCTGAACACGAATCTGAAATTATTTTAACCGGCAAAACACATATTAATCTAAGGAATCGAGGTCAGATCAGGTTAGGTTAGGTTATTTTGTTTTTAAATGTGTTTGCAGTAAACAAAAACTTTAGATTCGTGTTCAGCAAGGTCAGATTGATCAAGAAAAAAATTAATTACCAAGAAAAATAGTAGTCCAACACCATACACTACATAGAGATGGAAATGAAAAATTTCAATTAAATTCTATGGTAACTATTTATTAAGTTCAGACTACCACTCCGAATGGCAAAATGTTTTTTCCTGATCAATTTGACCTTGCTGAACATGAATTTGAAGTTTTATTTTACTGCAAACATATATTTACATTTAAAAAATACAACCTAACCTACCATGACCTGACTACTAACGCTCTGATCAGCGAAATTTTTTTTCCTGGTAGATTTTACTTTGCTGAACACGAATTTGAAGTTATTTTTAACGGCACACATATATTGACCTGAGAAAATCAGGTCAGGTCAGGTTAGGTTATATAATTTTTTTTATAATTACCAAAGTAACTAAAATAAAATTTTTGGGTAAAAATATAGACGTAATAACGTTGGTGCTAAATTTTTTGTTTTTGTTATTATATTACTCGTTTTAATGTGTAGAACACGAATATAAACTTTTTTTTCTGCGGAAAGTACAGAAAGTTACTTTTTCACATTTTAAATGTTAGGTTATAATAGTATGTATAGCGTAAACAAGTCTTATTGATATTGTTAAACATTTTTTTTTTTTTTTAATTACTCATTTCAATGTGTAGAACACTATTATAAACTTTTTTCTACAGAAAATTCAAAAAGTTAATTTTTCTGCACATTTTTAATGATAGTCTGTAATAGCGTGTATAGCGTGAACCGGCCGCGCAGTAGTTACAGCACACTGCACTACGTCAAAGTCAGTTTATTTTAATACTAAACTTAAAATCTAAAAGTTTAACTTTTGGTTATAATTTTATACAACATGACTATATACCTACATTAAAATATACCTACGAAGTATCCAGTCAGGACAGATTTGGTTATAATGTTATTCAACTTTACTATCTACCTATATTGAAATATACCTACAAAGTATTCAGTCAGGATAGATTTTGTTATAGTTTTATACAATATTACTACATACCTACATTAAAATATATCTATGAAATATCCAGTCAGAATAGATTTGGTTATAATCTTATACAACATTACTATCTACCTATATTAAAATATACCTACGAAGTATCCAGTGAGGATAGATTTAGTCGTAATTTTCTGCATCGGCAGTAAGTCTAAATATTTACCAAAATTACAACCAAATCTATCCTGACTGGATACTTTGTAGGTATATTTTAATATAGGTGGATAGCAATATTGAATAAAATTATAACCAAATCTATCCTGACTGGATACTTCATAGATATATTTTAATATACGTATATAGTAATGTTTAAAATTACAAATCTAGATATAGTGCAATGTGCTGTAGCTACTGCGCGCCTGGTTCACGATATCGCTATATGCCTTTACATCTTAACATTTAAAAGGTGAAAAAAGTAACTTTCCGTACTTTCCGTGGAAAAAGAGTTGATATTTGTGTTCTACACATTAAAATGAGGAATATAACAAAAAAAGTGTTTAGCACCAACGTCATTACGTCTATATTTGTACCAATTTTTGTTTGTTGACCTCAGTAGGAATTTACTTTAATTTTTTTTGTTATATTAATTGTTTATAAAGAAAGCTATAGGGATTGATTTATAAGATTTTGGTAGTTATGGTTACTTGTAATTATGTATTCATCACTTTTATTGTATGAGATTTCATATGTTCTTGGTATTGCATACTTTTTGACAGTTACTTTCAAAACTCTAATAATCGACCCATATATCTTGCCAAAAATATCTATTAACAATTATTAAAAATATAATTAATCTACTTTTGAAAATTTCAGATGCCCTTATTTAACCTTGCCAGAAAACCAAGAAAATAACTTATATAATTTTGATTGAATCAAAACTAACCTGTTCCCTGGCAAATTCCAATTTTTTATGAAGTTCAATTACTTTTTGGCTGGTATCTTGAGACTGATTGGTTTTTTGAGAAGTATCATGAGTATCTCTTTCAACACTGAAAAATTATAATTTTTTGTATGTTAAATTCACTGCCACTAATATTGAATGAGAAACAATTCAACTTTTTTCTTTATAAATTAAACAAAAATTATTAATAGTAGAAACCAATTGGATCAAATAATGTATATTTTTTTTATATTACTAACACTCTGAATTATTTACAAGTATTAAATAATATACCTTCTGATATTATTACTTTAAAAATAATACACAATTTAATAATAGCAAACCTTCTAATTATTTCGTAGATTAAAGGGAGAAAATCAACATCAACTTCATCAACAGTTAATAATTTATAAGGCAGTTCATTGCTTGGTTGTTCATGTTGGTCAGTATTTACATCCATTTTTTAGAGATTCTAAAAACATTTTATGTTATTAAAAACCAATGTCTAAATGTTCTTACATTAATTCATTTTACAATATTTATTTAACACAAAATTAATTTAAAATGTGATTTTGCCTTAATTAATTTTATCGGGCAGTAAAACGCAATCAATACACAAAACACAAAACAATGATCCGAATCCGAATGTACTTCACAGAATAATTCAATCTCAGATACAGTTCTTTTCCTTAGTAGATAAGGTAATTTTGTATTGTGTTTTTTTTATCTGTTCAATCTTATCTTGTAACCACAGATATTTTGTTAAGACAAATAGTTACATTAAAATACTTCAGTTTAATAATACTATTGAATGTATATAAGCTCAAGAGTTTTTTTTTTATAGGAGATGCTCAGGAGATGTATAGGCACTATCAATCTTTGAAAGTTAACTCGTATAAATACCAAGTAAGATTCTTGTTTAAGTGCCTATAGTGAAAGTGACTGTAGCAAAGTTCAAGAAAAAAAAATATATGTATGTGTGTGTATTCAACTAAGCAAACCCGTTCTCTTATATTCACTTTATTATTTACACTTTAATGTACTTGAATAAAAATCTTTCTTAGTATATTTGCGAGTTGCCTATCATGAGCTAATTATTTAAAGTTCTCTCATTTTTTAATTTTAGAAGAATAACAGTTTTCAGTCTAAGTGATATACTACATGTATGCACACTTCTATTAGGTATTTTGTATTCAAATTATATCATTTTATTTTATTGAGTTTTATTTTGTGGTTCTTTATTTTGATCTTTATAATTGCTATTTGTATCTGTTAACTGACTAAGTTAATGAAATTTATTTCATTTGCGTTCAAATTAGTTCCAGTTTGAATTGCTTACAATATAAACAAGTTTTCTTGTTCTCTCAATTTTACTTGTATTTTCAAACATTTTAGTGTCTTTATATGTCATTAACATCAGTTTGGTCATTTACAATTATAAATATTTTTTAGCTGTAATAGTAAGTTATAATGGGTGATTCACAAAGAAGATTGATGTTTTTATAAAAAAAATACTGTAGAACTGCAATGAAACATTAAGACATTTTAAAAAAAAACAAACATCCAAATATTTGAACACTAAAGTTTCAGTGTTTGTTTTGTACATCTTGAGGTATTTCTATAATTACACTTTTAGTAATAACTTGACAAAAATAACCACTACTTACTAATATTTTTCAGCAGGCGCACTAGATCAGCGCAAAAGAGTCTGGTCATGACTGGCAGTATTGAACAATGAGCTGACCTAGTGCGAAATGCGTCTGCTGAAAAATATCAGCAAGTAGTGTTTTTTTTTTCAAGTTCATACCAAAAGTGTAATTTGAACATTATAATAAACAAGTAGAGGGTTAATTTCGTAAATTGAACGAATGTTTTGAAACGCGACAGCAAGTAAGCAATTACGTATTCACTTAGTTAAGTACTTTCTAAATATAGTTATAATAAACGCGAAGAGGATATTAACTCGGTGCTACATTTTTACAAATATATTAGTAAACAATTTGTGTATGAGTTATAACAGTTTTTTTTAAAATTAAAATCTTGTAAAATCTTGAGTTTTAATTAGCCAATGCAAATTTTTGAAACTACTCAAGTATAATCTAGATGGTCTTGAAATTTGGAGTTTGAAGCCTTGATAATAGAGATAACCAGTTCCAGTAACAGTTTATGTGAATGTGAAGTACTCTAACACTAACACATAGTATAGTTTTTTTCTGATATTGCATATTCTTGGCAAAAACAGATCAAGAACTGTTTGTGTTAAAGCTTTATTAAACTCCTTCGAAACAATGGTGCGTTTCAAAAATAGGTAAAGGCAGTTCTTAGCTATTAGTATTTAAAGTAAATTACAAGGTGAATAGGTTTTTACAAATTCAGTTAAATTTCATAGACTAATCAACAGTTGTTTTGTTTTTTTGTTTTTTTTTTTTTGATATATTGTTATTGTCTGTTGCAATAATTTTTTAAAGATAATGTATAAACAAGACAACTCTAGACACTAGAGTTAATAGTATCCAAGTGTGACTACTTTGAGTTACCATTCTTAAACTCAAACCAATTTGTAATGAAGTATGCTGTGAAGTAATAGTACAAATTGGAAAAATTTCCCATTTATGTTTGTGCATGCACAAGCACATGATTATTCCTTACACTTATGTAAGAACTGACTTGTTTTTATGTTGAGTTGACTCTTAAATATAAACAATTTGTAGCATTCTGAATCTCATAAATTGAAGAAGTTGGGTTTATGTCGAAGTCTTTGTAGTGAATCCCAATAATGAGATTTCGGTATTTATTTCCCGTGCCCACGTGAACCATTTTAGCAACAGGAATACGAAAAAAATTATTACAACTGTCACTCATGCCCCAAAAACTAACAATTTTGGAAAATTGTAATTCTCTCTATAGGTGGTGCTAATAGTGTTGGTAAAAATGCAAATTGCTCACCCCCAATACAATGCAAATAAAATGAATCAAAAGCATGTCCTGAAGTTATATTGATAATTACTGTTTGTTATTGCAACTGAAGGTTAATTTTATATACCTATGAAGTATCCAGTCAGGATAGATTTGGTTGTAATTTTATACGTTTAACGAAATATACACATATAAGGTAAAAATAAAGATCACGTAACGTCATCTGGCAAAAAGTATTACTCCTCAGATGTACACGTCTAGTTTGGTAATGATGCAAAAAATTACAACCAAATCTGCCCTGTCTTGACACTTTACAGATATATTTTAAAATAAGTATATAGTAATATATAAAATTACAACCAAATCTATCCTAACTAGAGACTTTATAGGTATATTTAAATATATGTATACGTAGTACAGCACACCTTTAATACAAGGACGTAGTACTTCTTATTACTTCGCTCTGAATTTTTTACCCTAGTTTAATTTGATAAAAATTGTGTTTATTTTCCTGAGAGAGTTTTTGTTATTTTTGTGCATCTCTGACGACTATCTGCTTCGCCCGGTATAATTTTTTTGCTAAAATCGTACACCTGGATTTGGGAAATCAATACCAAGTATTATAATCTTAGTTTCATCTCACTATCCATTTGTGATTATGAGTTTCTTTAATAGAGTTTCAGTACAGCTTTATTGTAATGTGATGTAACATAGTGAGGTTATATTTACATGATGAATATGTAATGTGATGTAACGTAGTGAGGTTATATTTACAAGAGGATTATGTAATGTGATGTAACATAGTGAGGTTATATTTACATGATGAATATGTAATGTGATGTAACATAGTGAGGTTATATTTACATGAGGAATATGTAATGTGATGTAACATAGTGAGGTTATATTTACATGATGAATATGTAATGTGATGTAACATAGTGAGGTTATATTTACATGAGAAATATGTAATGTGATGTAACATAGTGAGGTTATATTTACATGAGGAATATGTAATGTGATGTAACATAGTGAGGTTATATTTACATGATGAATATGTAATGTGATGTAACATAGTGAGGTTATATTTACATGAGAAATATGTAATGTGATGTAACATAGTGAGGTTATATTTACATGAGGAATATGTAATGTGATGTAACATAGTGAGGTTATATTTACATGATGAATATTTAACACAAGGTTTAACTACTCTTAATGGTTTACACATTTCAGAGTAATTACTGTATTTTTATTGTTATTTATATCCCCTGCCCATGTGTACGATTTTATCAAATTGTACCGGTTGATGCAGAAAGTCATCAGAGGTACAAAAAAAAATTATTACAACTCTCTCTCACGCAATAAAAATTAACAATTTTGGAAAATTGTAATTCCCCCATTACGTACTGAAATGCAAATGACCACCCTCAATACAATCCATATAAAATAAATCAAAAACATATCCTAAAGTTTATTGATAATTATTGTTTATTACTGCCACATAAGGTTAATTTTATATACCTATGAAGTATCCAGTCAGGGTAGGTTTGGTTGTAATTTTATACATTGAACCAAATGTACACATGTAAAGGTTAAGTAGAGATCACGTGATGTCACGTTGCAAAAAGTATTACTCCGTGGAAGTAGACGTCTAGTTGGGTAATGTTGTATAAAATTACAACCAAATGTATCCTGACTGGTCACTCTACAGGTATATTTCAATGGCTATTAATTTTACTGGTAACAATGTTTTTCCAAAATTGTTAATTTTATTTGTACGAAAAACAATAACACAAGCATAGAAAATACTTATTAAAAATACCAAACAATTATATTCTAAAAAAGATAAACCAGGTTAACTTTAACCACTCCCTATACAAACTATACCAAATCCTCACCAGAATGAACTTGAAGAAATCATTCAATACACCGATGTTTATATAAAAAAACAAAACATTAGAAACAAATAAAAACTTAAACTACGCAACTAAAAACAATATAATTTTCTACACAAACCACCAGTTTCACCCACACACAATTAACACAACAAAGATCAAGCTTAATATAAACAAATTACCACTATTAAACAAACAACTAAAATAAAACCTACAACCACAAAGAAATGTCCAACATTCTTTTGGAGACTAAAACAGCAATCCAAAACACAGAACCCACTCACCATGAATACATTAGACAAGATATTGAACATACAATTTATATTATAAACACTTTGAACAATAAACCAAGCACAACTAATGAACACACAGCTATTAAATCCATCACACAAAAATGCGACCAACATAACATATCTTTTACTTCTTACTTACTTCTTAGTACGGGCGTCCAGCATCAATCATAGCCGATGGCCCGGTGCCCAATGTACGCGGCACAAGCAAGCTGCCAGTGTTTTTTAACTTATATCTTTTAAAATAAGATAAAGGCAATTCCATAGTACATAATAATGCACCTATGAAACAAAAATAAGAAAGTAAATAAATTCATGACAGAAAACAGCGCAAAATAACCGAACTCAGTTATAGCCCACACCAAAATATCAAACACAAATTATAAAACTTTCTAAACAAATGGACTGAAGTCATGAAACCAGAAAAAAAATATTACAAACAAATATAACCCCAAGCACATACTAAAGGCATTACTTAAAATGCACAAAGAAAACATAATCATTCGCCCACTAATCAACCCCACATCGGCACCTACACATACTCTAGTCAAATACATCAGAGATAAACTTATCAGAGACAACATAAACAACCACACATCCATATACAATAGCATTGGCTGATAAACAAAATTAAAGACATCCATATACCACACAACTCCACCATCGTGTCATTCGACCTAATAAAAACTATACACTAATGTACCCATTGAATAAACACTGCAAATACTATCTCACAACAAACAAAACTCCACAAAAAATCGCCCTAGAGTCAAGCTCCACAAAATCATCACACTAACCAAACTCATAACATCACAAAATTACTTCACATATCAACACAAATTCTATACACAAAACGATGGCTTGCCGATGGGTTCTCCCATCTTAGTTATCTTAGCTGAAATATTCCATAAGTAATTATTGCATAACTAAGTAAATACTTTAGAACTTACTTGCTAACACGTTTCGAAACAATTGTTTCATTTACTAAGCCGACCGTCTACAAAATCAGCTTCGATTGCCAATGCATTGTCAATGAAAATGAGATTCAGTGTTGGAAAATCTATTTTAAACGACTTTTCAAATTACTAATTACTTATAATAATTTACTATGTCTGGTCGGCACACTGGCTAGTTTGCCAAGGGTGGGCATTGGCCAGTAAGTAAGAATAATTTAATGTGGTTTGTTATTAATATAGAGGTGTTTTTGTATTATTTATAAACTATTCAAAGTTGAACATTTTTAGGTCAAAGATGTCTATTTCAAACTTTTTTAAAATTTTTTTTCAAGTTTAGATATTGTTAACATATATATTGGCTTACATAAGCAGGTTTTAGATATGTTGCAGTTGAAATTAATCCAACTAAAAAATCCTCTGGTGTACTGAAACTCAAGTCTTCATTGTTATACACATCTATTATTTCAGCTATAGAAAAATTTCATGGAGATTTTGGAGTAGCAGCAGTCGGTCCTGGTTTATCTGGTACGCAGTTCTTATTTATATATTTTAAAATTTAGTTTATATAATTATGGTTTTGTTTTATAAAACACTACCCTTAGTTTAAAACTAAAATTCCTGCTGAATTTGCTAAATACAAGCATTTTTTTTTCAACAGGTTTTAAATATTGGAGATTCTCATTGTTTATTTATTAAGTAATGAACACCATGATTACAGTTTCATTTCAATAAGAAAAAAGTAATGAGTTATATTTCTCTTATAAAATAATATTTACAATAAGAGAAAATATTATTGGCAAGGTGTAGCAGAGGTATTACGGAAGGTTTTGTTATCAGATGTAGATTTCTGTCAACATGTAAATACACAGCCTTAGATTTAATGGAGAAATAGTCTTGAGATATGGAAATTGCATTTTGATTGATTAACAAGGCTCAGGTTATTTTTTGGTGTTTTGAATTAGGCTAAAACCTTATTCTATTAAACATTCTTCATTGTGGAAAAGTTTAAGTGCATAGAATTTGACAAGTATATTTATTAAGTTGTATTTAAACTGAGTCAGTTACATTTAAGATAGTAGCATAGATTATAAGTGTTTGATTATAGCCTATGAAGGGTCAAGAAGTAGTTGTAGTTAAGATTAAAGTAAGAAATATAGAGTACCAAAAGACTAGGAGATTTTACAAATTTATGGCCAACATGTGCAGCATTACCCCCATTTTTAATTAATGTAAAAGTAATTTTATTAATTTATTTAATGCTATTTTTTTCAGCAAAGTATTGCAATGAAGAAACAAGAATTGCACTGATAAGATCTCGTCATGGACCTCATAAACTCCTCACTAGTATATTACCTTTGGTGGATGAATTAGGTTTTCAGAGAGTTCAAGTACGTACATTGTATGTAGGATCTACCCTCAACCAATGCTACAGGTTTATTAGAGTGAGTATACAATTCTTTAATAGATTTATTTTTTTTAGAAATTTTGATAAAGTTATTTACCACTTAGTGCAGAAATTTCAAGATAAATTTGAAAAAGTATCCTAGAGTGTAATTATATATGAACTATATATGTAACGTGATAGGGTTTGTTTGACCTTTGACAATTAACAGTACCATCATTCCATGGGGTTACTGATCACCTCACAGAAAGTATAGTTGACCCTAGTAATTATATCAAGTGACATCCTTCAGTGGAAAACAGGTTACTGAAGATTATTTCATGCTGTTGGTTTTGCAACCTAATTGAAATGTTCTTTTAATTAAATTATCATTAGCACTGCTTACTCTATACCGGAGGAGTATACGTTAAGACGTAAATAGAATGGTTAAAAACATACAAATCTTGAACACTATGACGCAATAACTAAGTCTTTAAAAATGAATAAGTTTTAAGCACTACAGCTTACCTAGAACTGGCGGGGTAGGAGTCCTTCACTTAGATAGGATCACTGAATGTACCTGTAACACTTTGATATCAAATTAGAGCAGGATTCTATACTCAAAGTCATGACGGAGTGCACTCCCATAAAACTAGAATCACTTTATAGTATAAGTTCTTTAACGTCCTGGATTAAATAGTCACTAAAACAATTCACTTTTGTATAACATATAAGAGCGGAGAAGTTTCTAATAATAAGCATTTTAGTAGTACACGAAAAGTATCAAATCGCGCGGTTGCATCACGTTGCTTTGTTTCACTAACACAAAGCACACTTTACTAAACACAATGTTTCATAGTCAATTCGCGGTTAAAACTTTTACTACGCACTCACGTAACTTATATGCGAACAATTAACGTTACTGAGAATACTTATATGCGGATTTCAGAGGTTGAATGCGGCGAGTTTGGTTATGAAAGGCATAAGGAAACTAGTAGAAGCATTGCCCAACTCATTCTCACTATGGCGACTAACACTCAAGGAAAAGATGATCTAAAAACTAACTAGGTCAAGTGCTTAGCCTAGTGCAAAGAGATTTAAAGTCAGCTGTTCCTTAATCTCATCCCTGTTCTCAACACATGCCAACATTCAAAATTCAAGGCCTAGTTTTCCACAGTAGTTTGTTACCAAATTGTGAACATAATGCACAAATTTGCAAATATATATTTTGTAGATGAAGATAGGAGAGAAATGCTGTTGAGATACGCTAGGAGAAACCACGATGAGAGCATAGTGTATATAAATTCTCTTGACTATTTTTTTCTGGGGAACATTTTGAATAATCCAAATGTGATGGAACTCTGAAATTTAAGAATTTGATTCAGTTGTGCAAATTAACAAGTAAGATATTTTATCAATAATGCTTTTACTAAATATTTCTTCAAACAATCACTACAGCAAATGGCACTTTTGGTATTAAAGTTTTCTTTAAATTTGATACGGTTTTCTTCAAATTGTACAAAACTGCAGCTAAGCACACTGTTTAGTTAGAAAGTTTTATACTAGTTGGAAGTTTTCAAATAATTAAACCTATCAAGGATTAAATTATTTGCAATCTAACAGCACAAGTTAAATCGTGGCATCAAGTGATCCTGGCAAAAAAAGTTGTTTTGCGCTAACAAAACAATTGCTTAGATATGAGAAACATATTGCACTTGCTTATCTGAAGCATGGAGGCAATAACAATTTGACAAGGGTCGAGCAGGTTAAACATTCAAAAACAAAACAACATAGTTTCTTGGAGCAACAGCGAAAATCAATGATGAGAATCCCTTGTCCATTAGTCCACTAAACACATTTAGTAGGGACGAGATAGTTTTGTTTTCTTAACAAGAATCAACATCGCTGCAGCATGTGATAGATAACCTAATATTAAGTATGTATATTGTTTATATATTAAATATTTATATTTAAATCCAGTATTTAGGATAAATATTTGTATGGGTTTATTCTTTTGTTTAGAATTATCAAAAACAACATTTAATGAAAATATGGAGCTCATTGGAAACTGAGGAAATGAAACAGAAAATGGAAAAGGCTGTGATGGATTTAACCCCAGTAATCAACTTTGATGAAAACCCAAAACATAAAAAGTAATGAATAATGAATCGATTAAAAAAATATTGTTTGTAATTGATGAAAGTAATATTTGACTAGGAATATAATTTTAGTCTTTTAAAATAATTTCATCAACTTTCAACCACTGGTCTTAGCTGTTCAATGATGCTGCAGATTAAATGTTACTAGATCACTGGAATGTAATTTCCATTCACAACAAATTCTTTAATAGGCACCGATTTTGTAATATAGTTATTCAAGTCATAAAAGTCTTATATTTTATAAAGTTTGTTGTCATTTCTTAAGTTGCAAAGATATCTTTCTAAATATTTATATCTAAAATTATGAGATTTTGTCAAAACTGTTTTGTTATGGTCGTTAAAAGAAACAGTATATATTCTGTTACTTTAACCTTGTAACATGAAGAGAGTAAACTGATAGATCAGGTAACAATAAGACATATATTAAGGTGACAATGGCATAAGTCAGTTAATTATAAGAGGGCTTTAACACCTCCTCCATATTATGATAGTTTCCTATCAATTTTATTTCATAAATAAAGTTTCCTAACCCTCGATCTGATAATAATAATTCCCAGTATGGTATTTCCTTTTGACTATTTATAAAACCAAATTTTTTAAATCATAAAAATATACCATAAATATAAAAAAATGCATATAATGTTTCTATCATTGTTTTTATTACGAACTTCGGACTTCGTTACAGAAAATCGAGCTAGAAAATTCTAGCCCGTAACTGTTGACGCCGTTCCTGTGAGCCTAATAACTCCCTTACAAGCAGTGGCAATTCAAACAGCTGTTCCGTACAAACTCACTCTCTGTTGTGTCTACCTTCCACCAAGTGACAACCTGCAACAGCGAGATCTTGTAGACCTTATAAATCAGTTACCGACTCCGTTTTTATTAGTGGGCGATTTCAGTGCCCACCATGTTTCATGGAGTTCGCCAGAATGCAACCTGCGAGGTAATCTGATCGAAGCATCAGATCGGAACTGGATTTATACCTGCTAAATGACGGTTCTCCGACACATTTAGCAGCGTCAACAGGTGGATGGACAGCTGTAGACTTTGTTATTATGCAGTCCTGCGAGGCTATAAGGCTAAAATGGTCGGCATTGCCTGATCTTTACAGTAGCGATCACATTCCTATTGAGATCTCTTTGTGTGACTCCTCACCCTGTTGTGTTCAACATCCTCGTTGGAACCTGAAAAAAGCCAACTGGGAACAATTTTCACAAGATCTAGAATCACTGGACGTGGATTACTTGGCTCCCATTGATGACATTGTCAATTCATTTACAAAAACCGTTTTGAATGCCGCCGGAAAGGCAATCCCGAAAACCTCGTTCAAACCACGACGTCCACCTGTTCCGTGGTGGAATGATGAGTGCACTGTGGTCCTTCGTTAACGGAGAAAAGCTCTGAACCAGTTCAAGAGACACCCAACGAGTGAAAACCTGGAAAAATATAAAATCTTCCGTGCGAAAGCACGGAGAATATTTAGGCAAACTAGAATCATGGTCGCAGTACATTGGCACAATTACAAGAACTACAGCTCCATCCACAGTATGGAAGAAATTACGATCAGTCTGTGGCATTTCCGTTCCGATGCCATTAATTTCATTAAGGCATTCGGATGGTGTTTTGACCACGGACTGTGAGGAAATTACCAATGTGCTAGGGTTATCGTTCTCAAAACATTCTTCATCTTCTGCATACAAGGACGCTTTCCAGGTGTACAAACGTAAAGAGGAAGCCTTACCTTCCACCGTTGGATTGTCTGGAGATTCTTGTTTGAATATCCATTTCTCTATCGACGAACTAGAGTCAGCTCTCTCGTCAACGTAGGATTCAGCTCCATGCCTGGATGATATTGTATACTCCATGATTAAAAATCTACCACCGTCGGCAAAACTAGTTCTCATTCGGATATACAACTGTATATTCAAGGAGCACGGTTTTCCCGATGCATGGTTAGAAGCGACAATAATTCCTCTTCTAAAACAAGGAAAGGACAAAACTAATCAAAGTAGTTACAGACCCATCTCTCTGACTAGCTGCTTATGCAAACTACTGGAGAAGATGGTCAACCGTCGTCTTGTCTGGTATCTAGAAACAAACAAACTTCTTTCTAACGTTCAGTGTGGTTCCAGACAAGGACGTTCATCAGTTGACCAATTGGTTTTGTTGGCAGCTATACAGAATGCCTTCATCTTACGACAAACACTGGTAGCTGTTTTCTTGTCATGGAGAAGAGGAATTTTGAACGTATTGAAATCATGGAGTATACAAGGTAACATTCTTGCTTTTATACAAAATTATTTGAATAACAGGACTTTCCATGTACGTCTAGGAGGCATATATTCTGATCGTTGCGAACTAGAGAATGGTGTACCACAGGGTGGCGTTTTGAGTGTGACGCTGTTTGCTGTTGCCATTAACAGCGTCACTTCAAACGTACAGTCACCGGTCCACTGTTCCCTGTTTGTAGATGATTTTTGTATATATGTGACTGCTAGAAGTATGGCAACAGCGGAATGATCCTTACAATTAGTCATTAATAAATTGCAAGAATGAACCAAATCTACGGGCTTCAAGTTTTCGGCTTCGAAGACCCAGTGTACAGCATTTAGTCGCAGGCAACACCAGGAACCTATTCTTTATCTTGATGATACGCAGCTTCAGACCGCAGATAATGTGAGATTTTTGGGTCTTCTATTGGATAAAAGACTTTCATGGAATCCGCATGTGTGTGATTTGAGGACCCGTGCAGCAAGATATTGGATATGTTGAGAGTTCTAAGTGGTACAAATTGGGGAGCAGACAGAACCTGTATGCTCCGTTTCTATCGCGTCCTTTTAAGATCAAGCATAGATTACGACTGTATAGCCTATTCATCTGCTCGATCTACGGTTCTGAAACTTCTGGATTCAATACATCACGCCGGCCTTAGACTTTCTACTGGTGCTTTTAGATCAAGCCCAATCTCCAGCCTTCTAGTTGAAGCTGTAGAACCATCTCTCTCAATGCGACGTCAAATGCTAAAAATTTCATATTACACTGGTCTTCGGAGTAAACCTAAACATCCGGCATTCAAAGCAGTTTTTGATAACTACCTCGAGGATTGTTACAATGTGCGTCAACATTCAATTGCTCCCTTCGGAATAAGAACGTTCCACATTTTTAGAAATTTAAATTTAGAACATCCACCTATATTCGAACGAACATCATGCTACATCCCTCCATGGATAATACAAAAGCCAAAATGGGACTTCTCATTGTCCATGTACCTAAAACACAATACTCCTGACGTTATTTATCGTCAGGAGTTTTTGCAGATACAACTAACTCACCAACAACTATATTCACAGACTGTTCAAAACTGGACAATGGGATAGGTTGTGCATTTTATATGGAAGGACAAACCTTCACTTACGGATTGCCCTCAGTCTGTAGCGCTTTTACTGCAGAACTTTATGCAATTTTCCAAGCTTTAAGATCAATTCCGTCTGCAAAATCTAAATATCTTGTGTGTTGTGATTCCAAAAGTGCTCTCCAGGCTATTCAGGAAATGTACAGTAAGAACCCTTTAGTTGGAGACATCTTGTGCTCTATACACAGGCTCAAATTACGAGATGTCGAGGTGTCATTTCTCTGGGTACCTGGTCACTGTGGAATATTCGGAAACACTAAAGCAGATGAAGGTGCAAAATTAGCTACTGGTATGGTGCCATCGACACAACGTGTGATGGCATCAGATTTTGTATGCAAAGTTAAAACTACACTATTCTCTGTTTGGAATGAAGAATGGCAAAATGTAAATAGAAACAAGCTGAGGGACATCAAAAATACCGTCCGACCATGGAGTTGCATCGGCCACTCTTTGTTAACGCATGGATGGTTGATGAGACATGACGATCCACCACTTTGTCCGTTTTGTAAAAGTACCATCACAATCAAGCACATTCTGCTTGATTGTGATGAGTTGACCAATTTGTATATTCGTTACAATCTTCGAGGTAGTTTAAAGGTGGTTTTAAGGGACGATGTCACGGCTATCGACTGTGTCCTCACTTTCTTACGCCACCTTAATCTATTTAATAATATTTAAATTTTGTATAATGTTAGGTTCTTTAGTTTTAGATAGTTACATTTAGTTTTAAACATTTATTTTACTTTATTTTAATTAGGTTTATTTATGTAACATTTATTTTAAAATTTAACTTTAGTTAGGCGATGATAACCTTAATAGGTTTTTCGCCTATTATTTTTGGGAAAAAAAATTATTATGAACTAGAGAATAATATAATTATATAAAAGGTAGTAAAACCTTTATTTCAAATATCTTCTTTCATATACACCAAAATAATAATATTAACATTTTATTAATTACTTAAACAATAGTTTATGACTATCCGAACTTTGATACAAAATAGCATACAAAACTAATAACATGCTACAATACAAAATACAACACAATACCAACAAGAAGGATAACCTACAAGCACCAGGTGTATACAAACTGAACTGCGATGAATGTAACAAGTTCTACATTGGACAAACAGGTCGCAGCTTTAAACAAAGAGTCGAAGGACTCCAACTCAACATTTTACAACCACATAAAAGATACAGGACACAAATACACAGACATTTACCAAAACCTAGAAATCCTACACATCAACAAAAAAGGACCACATCTCAACACACTAGAACAATATGAAATTTACAGACACACAAAAACACAAAGTACAAACATATTAAAGGAACAAACACAATACAAATCACACATACTCTTTGATACTATCGAAAACCTACCTTTAAAACCGTCACAGCTTGACCCAACATCTCCAAGCAGAAGACACTGATGAAGATCGACACATAGCGATCAAATCAAAGTACGGATAGTCATAAACTATTGTTTAAATGATTAATAAGATTCAACCGAACGTAATGGACTATAAAATTCAAGAATAGCATTTTGTTATATAGGCATTACAGATCACAAACAATTTTGCTTTTTTAAACACTCAAGGTTTTGAATTTTTTTCCGAAATCACTTTTCAAGAACTCAGTTTTAATTAAACAACTATACAACATAACTTACAATTTATAAAATACACAACATTATATAAAACATGATACAAATCAACAAATTACAAAACTCTTAATAAATATCCATTTACAAGTCAAAAATTTGTTCTATCACAATAAAACAGACAAATCACAGATACATACACTAACATATCTACTATTAATAACAGAGTCAACATTTTAAATTTTAAACCACACAATCATTTTAATATATACAAAAATGTTAAATTTCATTACTAAAGATTCATATGCAGGTGGAAAATCATTTAATTCTGTCATTTTATTCAATGCATTTCTTCCTTGTTTTTTTATATACGACATTTCCGCAAAGCTCCTCTTTTTCCAATCTCTTTCCTTACGTAAAACATCTATATTATACCAGTCCATTTGATGTTTATTATTAAACTTTTTAATATATTCAGAAATAACATTATAATATTTTTCATCATATATTATATTGTTTTTAAAATAACGAATTTTTTGTTAACCTCTCGGTTTAGGGAGATTGTGGAAATATATCTACTCAATCACAATACTATCTCAAAAGTCGTCCCTGTCCTTGGCATATCTGTATTTTGGGAAGATAAAACACTGATTGTCATTACCTGAAGAAGGAAGTAATAAACACATCAGTGTTTACAGGTTGCTGTCCAGTGTTGCACGAACAATAAATTAATGAAACATCTTGTATAAATTAAGTTAAAATATGCTTATCAATGCAACCACAAAGTAATGTGTTATGTAAATCTCGACTGTTTTATCAGTTAAGGGATACATAAATGGGTCAGTAGCTGTGACTAATATTAGATCGAAGGCTAAGGTGTGTCTGGATATCCAACTTTGTTTTATAAAACAGTACCATCACATAGCACATCATAGTAATAGGCCATCAACAGATAGCAGATGATCACAACACTATAGTATTTTATTTCTACAACAGCAGGAATAAAAACACGCTTAAAAACACATATAATCCTTTAAGCTACAAACAGCTATATACAATCAATCGTTTGTATACAAAATAGCATGTAACAACTGTCCCATTTTCTACATTGGCCAAACCGGTAGTTCGTTTAACACTATGCAAATACCACATGTATGACATGAAAAATATAAGCCAAAATCTAGCTACACAACACATTTACTAAACATCTGACACACATACACTAACATCCAGATTAATTTAAACATTCTCCATGACCTAAATCATAGAAAAAAACTAACCACTACAGAAAAAATTGTCTGTAAAACAAATAGTAATTCAGGTTTAAAATGGAAACAGATACTCAGTATTTACTCACGTTTACATATATTTGTATGTAAACAATTTCTTATAAAAGATCTTGGCTAATGTGTTATAAGTCAGTTGCTACATATTAATATATTATGTTAAAATGTATAACTGAATTAGTTGCTGAATTTCGAGATGGAAACAAATAATATATAAGAGCTTTTTGTTGTATCATCTTGAATTCACTGATTAAACTATAAGTAATTAATGAATAACAGAGTGAATACTATAAAACTTATTTGCTGGTGCATTTCGAAACAATCTTTTCATTTATGAAGCTAACAGTATACAGCACAAGTCAGTGGATACATATCAATAATCAATATATATTATTACCTCCAGAAAAAGAAACTCAATAACCCTAAACCATAAAATAGATAATGTACATAAGTACTAAGAGTTTAATGTAGGTAATCTAAAGCAGACTAACCAACGCCTTCCGTAAATACAAAATAACTTTTTTCCACACACAAAAACCATGTTCAATAGTTCATAAACAAAAAACATATACAACTCCTCTGGTGCTCATAAAATAGTACAGAGTTATACCCCACTTTCTATATATTGTTAAGAAGAATGGCATTTCACACTCGTTACCCATAAAGCCATCTCAAATTAGAACAAACTAACCTCTCAAATTAGTCAAACTGCTGACTAAACCAAATTCTGCACAAACTAAATGAAAATGGCAGACTCTAGATAACTCAATGTTATGACAAATACAAACATGTCAAATTACACCCAACACACATACTCAACACCCAATTACATCATAATTCACATAAACCTTTTTTTACATCATTACCCTAAAACTCCTTAAAAATCACCTAATATAGTTTTCATAGTAACCTCCCCATTCTTTAATAATATAACCGAGAGCTCTGTTATGGTCTGAGTTAGCAATGGGATAAACCTTACAAAATAGATGGACTCTTTTAAACTAAAGGTAAGTGTTATGATAGACAAGTGTAAATATATATTAATACTATTAAATATATTAATATGGCAAAGTCCCAATAATTTGATGTAAATGGGACCAAGACCCCCTAGAATTACCAAAAACTCGGATTACACGGAAATATTCTGTGTATTAGAAAAAATAGGAGTTTTAATGAACCCTAATATTATAATTAAGAAAGCACTAAATAAGTTTATAGAACTTTATATGAACATTTCTTGAAAGCCTGACTCATTTCCTGTGCATACCATACTGATATAAACATATCTTGGAAGCCTGACTCATTTCCTTTGCATACAGTATTGATACAAATTTATCTTGGAAGCCTGACTTATTTTTCATACCATATGAACCCTTTGCGCGCATATACTGTGATTTCTCATAAAGATGAAATCTCTGCTAGCGTGTATGACGAGAAATCCTGTATTTACAATATTTTGTTTATGGAAGTCCTGGTTATTTGTTTAAAGTCCATTACAATGCGTGACAATGTTTGTTTGGTGTAAATAAACTCCTCTGCTACGTTTATTGTTCTTGGCCACGTACTACCGATCCACATTCTGTTGTTTTAGCCACCAGGTCTATACATTACGTGGTCTATACATCTGCGTATGACGGGTATTCTCAGAAGGACGCAGGGTCTGCCAATTATCGTATTTTGTGTTGGCATTGTGATTGCTATAGTTGTTTACTGTTTACGTGAGTGACTTTTGTTTATACTCTAAGAATAATTTATTGTTTATGATTTGGTGAATAATAATTTTAGTTACTTTAATTTTATTTTAAATAGATTTATTGATATCTTGAATTACCTAGTGTAAAAATTATAAAAATAACTAATTTATAATTTTTTTTGTTCAAATACATTTTAGGAACTCAACGAATTACGAACAATAGAACGTAATTCTCAACGTTTATGAATTAAATAGAACTTTGAATATTTCGCAAACAAGTTTTTTTATCTAATAGCATGTAATCTGTTACTTGCCCTTTATATGTCCCGCGTGCTAAGGGTTAATATAAACATATCTTGGAAGACCGGCTCATCTTCTTTGCATACTGTATTTATATTAATATTTCTTAGAAGTTCAACTCATCATTTTCTTTCAAAAAGATAAAATAGGCTCGAATTTAACGAAAGCTCAAATTATCAGGACTTGGAATTTTGAGACTGTACTGTAAATATTTAAGTGTATATGTGTTAGCTAGTAGTTCAAGTTAAAGATCATATTGAATAATATATTTAGTAATTCAGCTTTTATAACCCTTTTATTGAATAATTTATTTATGTAAATCCCGCAAATTTGTAGGATGGAATTTATTGATACATCATTAAGAGATTTGGGGTAACAAAGGATTAGTTATATTGATGAAGTTATAAATATGGCAATGACTCCCCTCAAAATTAATAATCAGTTCAAATTAACTAAATTCTCAAGTATTTATGAACATGTACATTTTTTTTCTCACAATATTTTTAAAATACAATTCCTGGAGTTTGTCAACTCAATCCTATATTACAAAATATGCTTAGAGATACTGTGCAGCTCATATGAAAAAATTTAATAATACTTAATAAATACTTAGGAAGAGTACATTTTTAGAGAAAAATATTAAGGAAAACGTGTATTTTATTTTATCATTTTCTCTGCTTGCATTCATAATCATAAAAAAATAATTTCTTTTATGTCATGAAATTAAGAGATTATTCACACTAGGTAGAGTTCGGGCGGGGGGGGGAGGGTTACAATATATTTTATAATAAAATATAACCTACCTAAAATATAAGGCTACTAAAATAGTAACCTTATACTATATATAAGACTTAATAACTATTGTTATTGTTGCAAGTGTTTTTAATTCCACAATTTTAAGTAAAAGGAATTAACAAATCAAAGCCAATAAAATATCAGTTGCATCCGATTAAAAAAAAAAATCAAATTTCTATAAAAGTATCCCTCTTTATGAATAATTAGTTGTAGATATGTTTCTTAATTAAGAGGAAGATTCATATTAAGAAAGTATACGCAAAGAAAACTAAGTTTGTATAGTTTATAATTATTTATACTTTTTGATCCTAAAAATCACTTATGTGAAATGCATTTATTGTTTTCAACCATGAAAAATCTTTATTAAAAGCATAGTATATACTACAGCTAACAACTCTGTTGAAAATGAAAGTTAGAAGCCTTATGAAAGAGATGTTAATGCATGTAAAAGTTGAATAAATTAATTTTAGAGCAAAATTATAAACAGTAGTGTTTCCATTGAGCATAAATAGTGAGTGTAAACTATCTGCTTGTACAAGAGTTGAAAGCAGTTGTGAGAAACACTAAAAAGAGTCAACAATTACAAATGGTATTTAAATTTATTTACCTTTTGTAAAGTAGTTAACCTTCGAGAGGTCACATAGAATTTTAAACGGGAGCGGGTGTTTGCGGAGATTTATTCCGCACAAATAGCCTCTAACATTTAAACTGTTTACGATTTTATAATTCGGTGACTTCACAATTAAATACTATATAAATGCATTGTAAATAATTTTAGACATCATTATTGTACAACTTTTATTTTCTAAATGTCACATTTCTAACAATATATTTTATTGTTAAAACATGTAAGCAATGTATACTAGACCACTGTGTTCATTACGGGAGAGGTATTTGCGGGTTATTTTTCTGTAATAAAGTAATTCAACGTCTAAACATTAACAATATTTTATTGTGATGGTAATTCCTACACATAAGAATATGAATTTAATTATAATAATAAGTGAAAATAAGGAATAATGAAACCTCCGCAATCCGACCGCACGTGACAAAAATTAAATTCACACTAAAGCTATAAGGAAAATAAGAAAATTAATAGGTTGTGCTATTCCCTAGAATGCAGGTTGTGGAGTAACGAGCCAGAAATAAACTTCTGGCAACAATAAAGACATTTTCTTAACAAATAATGATACGTGCGGAGAAAAACTCCACATGCACCCTCTCGAAGGTTAACAGGTATCTTCCATATTTTATAACAATATGTCCATTTACTTAGTTTAAAGACAAAAATGTTTTCCCCAACCTATGTCATTGTGAATCACCAGATGTTTTGGATTAGGATGTTAAAAGACGACAATCAATTTCATATTATAAAATTTCTCCCGTTTTGTAATTGAGTTTTATACTGGTTGGCAAACCACACAAAAATGTCACTTTAATATTGTTTTCCTGTACAAAATTGTAAAATAAATCTCTTGGCTCCATTTTACATATTTAAAATTCAAACTCTTTAATAGTTTCTAAAGTCAGGAAGAGTTTTATTTTCTTTGATTTCTGATACTTAGTCCATTAATAAACAACTATAAACTCCAGGTACAAATATTTACACAACTTTAGTGTACATTTCGCTAACACAGTTTGCAAATATTTTGTAATATAGTTATATAGTTGTTTATTAATTATAATACTGTGTTCTCTATTGTTTTATGTACTTAGTTTATTGCTGATATTTTATTACAAAAATATCATCCATATTCTTTTCAAAATCTTCAACTTTTTTCAACGTGTTTGTGAGTTTAGTTTTTTTTGACACTTCACATTATGTGTAGACTTCCACTGATGAATGGCAGAATTTCAACTACTTTCAGTTAATTTAGACACTATTTGTTTTTGACAATACTAATTTTTGTGGTCTTTAGGGCCATACTGTACGGAAAAAATGTGACCAAATATTGGTGTCAATAACGGCAGAATTTGATATGACTATTTCTCGACGTGGAACAGGTGCTGACTTTCTACGTTTCATGATATATGGACGTTTTATCGCTGGACAAAGTTATAATAAGGTACCAACTATCCGGTATCAAAATGGAGGTGGAAGAGATAGTTTGTTTCAGTGCTTTACATTTCATGGGTTTACTGCATGTTGTGTTTAGACATTGGCGAACAAATTAACAATTGGGCAGTTTCAAATTATGTTTAATGATCACAGGAAATATCCAGACAACCTTTACTAATACTACCGAATGTCGGTGTCTTCCTTTGATGAACTGCTTTTTCTGATTTACAAAAGGCTCCAACAGCCGTCTGAAGCGTTGCTTCAACTGTGCACCGACATTCCACCATTATTCGGTCCGTATAGTCTGTTATGCTGACTTTCCACAGCCAAATACTCGCTGATTTAACGTGTTGCTCTCTGTTACATTGAGTTCATAAGTTTTAATGTACATCAATATCTGTGTAGGTTAGTAAGAGAGATTTCATGTGTTGTAATAGTGGACTGAAAACACCTACCAGGATAAGGGCGATGTAATGTATAACTGGGCAAGATATTTTACGGGTTTATGATAAATTGCAGAATTGTCGACTGATATAGTATGCGCCATATGCTGAACATGTGTTCAAATACGACTGAAAAACGTGGTCAATATTTCATCGCATTTTTTTTGGTCCGAATAGTATGACGCTTACCAAAAAACATCAACAAAGAAATATGGCATCATAAAAAACATAAACAAAGAAATCAGCATAATTTACAAATACCTAACACACATAAATGTTTACAATATTACCTTGGGTGATAAACTTGACTACAAAACATAAAAGAACAACAGAGCAGAGAAATACAAATTTGTCACACTTGAATACATAAGAAACGCCTCAAATAAAATCAGTCATTAATTCTAAAAAACATGGTTCAGGGTAGCATTTGAAACTAACAAAATGCAGTACAACAGAAACAAAATATAAACTCCAAGCACCAGGTATTTACATTATAACTGTACAGACTGTAATAAATTTTAACTTAAATAAATATGTCACAGCTTTTAACAAATATTAAAAAAAAAACATTCACTCTATTAAACAAGTCATTGATGCATCTTGTTAATAATATAATAGAAACAAGCTGCAATGAACATCAATCAAAGAAGGACCACAAATCAACACACTAGAACAATATGAAATTTAGAAATATATCTAAACACAAAACAAAAGATGTGAAATGAACAAACCTAATTTAGATAGCATTTGCTTTTCAACCTCGTCATAGAAAACTGTCCTTTAAATTGGATACTATAAATCCTAACAATATTTCCACAAACAGCCAACCTAAGACACTGACAAAATCACGTTTTGTCTCCGTCTTTCATAAATTTACTTGAATTATAAGTTTACCAAGTCATTAATTAGTCTAATAATAATGTTAGTGTCTTTGTGCAATACTTGATGTTTTTTATTCATTATCTGTTTTACTTGAAAATTTAAAAAATGGTTCATTTCCTGGCAATCAATAATATCAAAGATATAGATACACTTTACACAATAAAGCAGCTAATTAAATACTCATTAAAACCCCAATCAAGCCAGATGTCTCTTATAACTGACTGCGTTTTGAAAATATATCACATTCACTAGCCACGTAAACAGGCTTAACACTGTCTACACAGCTGCTGAAACACATGGAAATTTATATATTTGTCAAGTGACATTCTCTCTAAAAATGAAGCACTAGAACTGTGGATAGTATAGACTTATCAGTAATATTTTTAATATTCATTTATCAAGTAAGTATTGAAAAATGATTTGTAAACAAATATACATCTGCCCTGACTAAAAGATTTCTCTCTTGAAATGCAAATTTTGTCCCAACAACTTCAAAAACCTTTCAATATTGATCTGAATACTTACTAACAAAAAAAGGGGGAAAAATGTTTAGCCATTTGAATTGTATGTTACAGAGAATATGTTAACTGATTTTTATTCAAACATATAACAGGAATGTTTCCAGTTTTTTTGTTTTATCCTTTTATAGTTTTTTCCTATTTGTTTGCATTTTAACCAATTTAAGTTAAATTTTTGCCTTATAAAGCACTTTCACTAAAACGGACAATCAACCCCAATTATTCCATTATAATGGCGTTCTTCAGTAATACTGCATAATATAATTCTGGTAAACCACTATTAAATGAATAATACTTTGTAAATGTAAAAACTTGTGTACATATATCAAATTGATTGTACAAAAGTAGTATTTATTGATAAAAATTGAAATGATTGAATTCTTAAACAGATTGATTGCTAGGATATACTGAAAGAAAATGTGTATAGCACATGAGTGAGTTATTTTATTTGACGCAGGACCATTTTATCTTGGTTGCACCTACTCAATCATAAGAAATTATTTAAAGAACTAAGTAAAAACTTCTAAGCTGACTTGAAACCTAACAATTTATGGTATGAGTAGCAGGTTAGGTTACATCAATAAAGCAATGGTTTTGAAATGTCGTGGCATAGTAAGTTGATAGTTTTCACTTCGTTCTTTAAATAATTACTTATGATTTTATATCTATGACATAGTATTTGTTGTTATGGGATCCATAGGCTTGATGAATATATATTATAACCCTATCGAGAAAAGAAAGGCCAAAATAATTTTTTTCAATTAAACAAAAGGAGGTGGAATTGCACTTGATGCGAAAATGTGCACATATTCTATATTAGGGTAAAAAAAAATTATATTTATATATAGAGGATATGAATAGTAAACAATTGAACAATTACTGATCATCATTACAAGATCGACATAAAGAGACAGTTTTATTCTTCTTATACATAAGTTTTATTTTACTAAAACTCTTAAAACAAAGCCAGCCCTAACTCTATAGTTAGAATTCCACGGATCTGTAGAGTTATAATAATATTTGTAACATAATAGATAATACTTGGAAATCTGGAAAATAAAAATGCCTATTCCTTATATCCAAATTGAAGTAAGGAGAAAATGATACATAATATATAAAAAAAAAACTACTGTATCACTTTTGAAGAACTTGATCAATTATCCATTAAAAATAAGTTACCAAATGTTAACGAATGGTATAATAATAAAATATGTAAACTAAAAGACATTTATTTTACTCATGACATTTTGAAAGCTTAATGTTTATTAAAACTATATTGGCTTTATCAAAGTCACTTTGCACTGAAGTGATTCAAAACTTTAATTAATAGTGAATCAAACTAATGTGCATGGACCGAATTAAAAATAATTACTTCAAGAATAGATATTAAATTTTAATTGAAATTGAGTATTTCCACATAATTAAAGTATTATTTATATTTTGATCAATTATTGAAAAAAAAATTACACTTTTTTATAGTTATGTTACTTGTTTCCTTTCAGGTACACAACAAAAATACAGTAGGTACTAGTACCTTGTTAAACAAATTATTTACTCACTGTGTTAATTTATTCTTAGTATTTTTTAATATTCAATGAATAATATTAATGCATTAGGTAATAAGGAATTAATTCTTGTGGTTAAGTTTTGAAGTATGTTTTCTTGGCATACGTGTTAACTAAAATAATATGTTTAAATATATAAGTTTGTAATTTGAAATTCGAGCCTTTTATTACTCAGTGCTGTAAACAGCTGATATTTTGTTGTAAGTTGATTGTTTTTGTTTCTGAGGTTTTTAAGCCTGCGCAGTGTCACTTGTAGTTGCGGATGAACACTAGTCAAATTACAGTTAGAAATTTGTTCTGGTAATTTTTGTTGTTCGTTTTCTGTGTTAACCAAAAGATTGATTAATTAAAGTTCAATAAATTGATTCTCTGAACTGAATTTAAAAAAAAAAACAACAATCCATTAAATAAATTACAAAGTTTATGCTTTATGTTAGCGGACGAATCTCTGTTTGTGTTGAACCAAGCAATTTTGTGATTGGAATGAGTTCGGTTGGCTGCCATCTTGTATATGAACAAAGCTTTAGCTGATTTTAATTTACCAAAATATAATCGTTTGTATTTGCACTGTTTTCAATTCATAAGTCTAGACTATGCCAGAATTATTGCTTTATATGTTTACATAGCCATGGCTGCTACGAGAAAGTTGCAAGGTAAGAAATTGATAATAATAAACAGTTTTAAATATGACCTCTTCCCGACCTGTTTACTTGTTTTCTCCAAAGGTAGAAAGATTTTTCAAGTTTTATAAAGTAATATTGATATTTATCATGATGTTATGTGTATGACAACATTTACGCTTACTAAACTCCAATTTTTAGTTGTTATATTCTTAGAATTTTACTGTCGGAAGTCATTTAAGCGATTTGTTTTGCTTTAGGCTACGAACCCCTTTTAACTGGGTTGAATAAAATGTTCCGATCATCATAGAAACTCCTTATGTTTAAAGTAGAATTAATATTTAAAATACATATTGTACTCTATATATACTGCCTGTACTTAGAAAGAATCAAACCTATTTCAATATTTTTTCGTATAAATCTCGTGTGTACTGCACTTCATTGTTTACATCTCACGGTTTAAAATAGGCTTAGTGGGTTAAGCTACAAGATTGAATACATTTTAGGAGGTTAGGCTAAAAGTAAATATTTTTTATTAATACTCTGGTGTAACTATAAGTATGGTTGAACAGATATTTAAATTCATTTTATACAAGAATTGTTTTAAACATCTTGGTGCTGTAAGTTAACCCAAGATCATTACACTGGAAGGTTACATATTGTGCTATCAGTATTGAAAGTTGTATTTAATATGGAATAATGTTTTTACCTAATGATTGTTCTAAATCAAATATGAAATTGGTGTGAAAAGTTGTTAGTAATTATATTTTACGATTTTTTGTAGTCAATTGGTGTATGGAAATGTATTATAAACATATAAATACATTTTCAGAAAACTAAATTTTGAAATTTAAATAATAATTTCCCATGCCTTACACATTTTTTCTTGTAGTGTAAATTGTCTGGTTAGGTTGGGCAATAATAATTTATATTTTAAAGTTTAATAGTTTTATTATAATATAATATGAAGTATTCAGGAAAATAACAGTACAAAGTTAAATTTTGAAATTTAAATAATAATTTCCCATGCCTTACACATTTTTTCTTGTAGTAGTAAATTGTCTGGTTAGGTTGGGCAATAATAATTTATATTTTAAGGTTTAATAGTTTTATTATAATGTAATATGAAGTATTCCGAAAAATAACAATACAAAGTAACCCATTAAAATTTTAATTTCATATTATGTTTTTACCAAGTAAAAGAGTTAGTTAATTGTCCTTAAACAGATTGTAGGTTTTTTAGTCTGAAATAAGAACAGGTTTCAATCTTTTCAGAGTGTTTTATTATGTGTTTGATCAGTTATAAAATAATGTTGGTTTTGAGGTTTGGTTCTTAAGAAAATGTTAATTTTTTTTAATGCTTATATAGATATTATTTTGCTAATGGAGGGCATTTTATGTCTTATTAACATTTTTATAGTAAAAATATTGAAGTTGTGGAGATGTAACATAAACCGTCTTATAATAATATAAAAGCAAAAATATACATTATAATCCAGAATTGACTCAGTGTTCATTCAATTTACACAGTTTATTTGTAATCTGTGTTAAATATGTTGGTAGTTATGAAGATTTGGGAATATTTTAATATGGGTGTGAAAACATTCCTAGCATGTTCTAAAAACCTTATTGATATTTGTTTTCTTTATTTGCTATAAAAAGTTATTTTTTTATCAAATTTTAGTAGGGACTATTTTCTGCACGATATTGATATTTGCTTTTTTTGCTATGAAAGATTGTTTTTCTTCAAATTTTAGTAGGGATTATTTTCTGCACGCAGTAGCAACTGATAGCATGCTGTACTATTTCATATCTTTTATCGGCTTTTATCACGTGATCTCTGTTTTCACCTTACATATTACTTCATGTTCCGTCAAGTTAGTTGTCATTCATTCCCAACGAAATTACTTTTATACACAAACACATTACTTTTATATAAAAACAATTGAAAAATTTGGTAATTGTGAGGATTAGCAGCCACCTACGATATATTGGAAAATTGTTCAAAACCACCAAATATGACGATATGTACAAGCATATTTTTTTTATTGTCCTCGGAAAGTTATTTTTATAATATAAAGTTGGGTAAAAGATTCAGTGTAAAGCATTAAGTTGTGCATCGGCCGCAAACTGATACAGAGACATCACACATACCTTAAGTGTGTAGATATTTGAGAAACGACGATTTGGCTTAATTTTTATGGTTTTTGCATACAAATATTTAAATATACTTATAACGTCTCCAGTTAGGATAGATTGTTTTTAAATTTATACATTACTATATACCTATATTACAAAATACCTAAAAAGTGTCCATTCAGGATAGATTTGGTTGTAATTTTATAAATTACATAAATGGTTAAATGTATAAAATGGAACCAAAACTATCCTGACTAGATACTTCATAGGTATATTTCAATATAGTTGTATAAAATTAACATTCCCTGGCAATAAAAAAATAATTGTTATCAATTAGATAACATGTTTTTGAATCATGAGGTTTAGATTGCTAAAACACCAACTACAGTTGTGATGTCACTGTATCATTTCATGAACTATGCACAACTTTACTCCGCACTGAATTTTTTACCAGATTTTAAATTGATGTAAAATAACTTTCTTTGTGAAATAAAATAAAAATCCTATGGATATTGTCCTATTTTGTGGTTTTGAACAATTTACAATTTTAATCTCAGGTGGTCCCTCATTCTCACTATTACCAAAATATGATTTAAGTCAATTCTTAAAAAATCAACAAAGAAAAATTTTATTTTAGTTACTTTTTATAAATAATTACAATTAATTTAAATATGTATATCCATATGACAGAATCACAATACTAAGTGTGTAAAATAGAAGTGAAATTTAATTAATGTTCAAAAAAGCTGTATTAACATCAGCAAGTATTAACATGCTTGTCAAAGACCAGATGAACTCTAATTTGTTCATTTTTGCATTTGTGGAAAAAGTTATAATTATTGAAAGCTATAAATAGTAAATACAACTTAGATTTCATACAGCTGTAACTTCATTTTAGAACTCTTTCTTTATTAAAAAATTCTTTCAGGAATTACCACACTCTGTTATACTATATTTTGGTAAAAAAATATAGTCTTAATGACGTTGGTTTTTTGAAATATTTTTGTTAGTTTAAAATTACTCGTTTTAATTATAGAACACGACAATTAATTTTTTCCGCGGAAAATAGTGAAAGTTAATTTTTGTGCACATTATAAATGTTAGTCTGTAATGACATGTATAGCGTGAACTGGCCACGCAGTAGCTACACCACACTGCACTACGTCAAAATTAATTTATTTTAATATTAAATCTAAATATTCAACTTTTGGTTATAATTGTATACAACATATCCAAATACATGTATTAAAATATACCTATGAAGTATTCAGGCAGGTTAGATTTGGTTATAATTTTATTCAACATTACTATCTACGTATTATAAAATATATCTACAAAGTATCCAGTAGGATAGATTTGGTTGTAATTTTTTACAACATTACTATTTGCCTGTATTAAAATATACCTATGAAGTATTCAGTCAGGATAGATTTGGTTGTATTTTTTCTGCATTGGCAATAAGCCTAAATATTTACCAAAATTACAACCAAATCTATCCTGACTGGATACTTCGTACGTATTTTTAATAGGAATATAGTGATGTATAAAATTACAACCAAATCTAGACGTAGTGCAGTGCGCTGTAACTAATGCTTGACTGGTTCACGCTATATGCCATTACAGACTAACATTTAAAATGTGAAAATAGTAACTTTCTGTACTTTCCGCAGAAAAAAAAGTTGATATTCGTGTTCTACACATTGAAACGAGTAATTAAAAAAAAATAATAAAATAAAACCGACGTCATTAAGACTATATTTTTACCTTTACTTCTATTTAAAGTTAGGACAAGTCAAGTTTAGATAAGTTCTGGTTATAACATAAAAATGAAGTTTTCTAGTGCATGTAAAGCAATTGGTAAACAAAAAAAAACATACTTCTTTGTAAAGAAATTTTCTAGGAAATATATGATATATTAAATTTAAAACATTATTCTATTCGTGTTTATAGCTGTTTATATATAAACAGTTTGGGTATAATAAAGTTGGAAGAATTCGTCTGAGTGTAATGTCATTTTACAACCGTAACATTAGCATACGAAATTTACAAATAACAGAATACATAGAAAATTTATGTCTAACGCCTGTCTGCAGACTCCATACAGGCTGCCCATACGATTATGACAAATATTATCAGCCATATATTATGCAGCATTATATTTGATTTTTTCTAACTTTGGTAGGATATAGATGTCAAAACTTGTACATATGAAATATATCATTTGGTTTTGTAGAAAATTTGACTTATCATGAGACCTCGTAAAACTTATGCTAAGAGTCAAGGTATATGAGTTTAGCTTACATTAGGAAATATAATTTATTTTTTGTAGGTAATCCCATCCTATTTTGGTACTTCATAAGTATATTGTAATATAGCTGTACTCTAGTGTAATATAGTGGTTATTTTTGTAAAGAAACATTGATTTTTTGTATAGTTTTTATGCATGAATTGAAGAAATTTTTTTGTTACTTATCTGGTTCTCAGGATATATATTGCATTACATAGTATTGATCAATTGCTTCCGAGTTGTTTTATTGAATTTCTAGTGTTTTCAATTCATTGTCTTATGTCATGATTTTGATGATTCATGTAATTTTATGGTGTTTGTGTTCATACATGTGTATGCATCTGTGGGTGTGTCTGTGTGATTTCTGTTTTTTATGTATGTGTTTGAATTTTGAATATTATAATTTGGTTCCTATGTTACTTACTACTTTGTCAATAGATATGGTAATACATCCATTTTCTTGAGGTAATCACATTTATATATATTTTCTCCAGAAATTTTGTATTATATTTTCTTTTATTGTTTTATATGGTACAGAGGAGTAATTTTTATCACTTGTATAATTTTATTTCATTATATTTATTTCTTATGACATAACAAATATATTTTTAAACATTATAAGAACAGAAACCATAGGTAAATTGAAGTTTTAAATAAAACAAATTTTCACATATCAAATGGTTTAAATACTAGGTAACAACAACTACTACAATATT
This sequence comes from Prosapia bicincta, assembly GCA_036971475.1. Classification (NCBI taxonomy): domain Eukaryota; kingdom Metazoa; phylum Arthropoda; class Insecta; order Hemiptera; family Cercopidae; genus Prosapia; species Prosapia bicincta. The sequence goes on along the minus strand of JBAIZL010000001.1, from coordinate 249,720,257 downwards.
GTTTTGTGTAAAACAATAAAACATAGACAAAACAGATGAGCTAGCAACATATTCACAAATATCCAATATTTCCACAGTGGAAAAATTAAAGAAATAATAAAATCAGTATATTTGAGTACAGTTTTCTGCTATTCCTAACGTTACAATATTTTTCTCTGTTGGCGCGTTTCGGAGTAACTCCATTTTTTTAAAACTTAAATCGTACTCCCCAGGAAGAGTACAATTAAAGTTTTGAAAATGGAAGTACTCCGAAAGGCGTCAACAGAGAAAAATATTGTAACGTTAGGAATAGCAGAAAACTGTACTCAAATATATAGAAATATCCCTACCAGAAATGAAGATGAATATATTAATAATTTTAAAAAAATCAGACTTGATATAATTAATAATAGTTTATACATTTCTTTCAATAAAGGTTGCAATGAAGAAATATTTTTTTAAAAATGAATAAAATTTAGAAAAACAAAAATTACATTTGAAATATGACAAAGTAGCTAGATTAATTGCCTGAATATCAATTTAAAGAGGGCACAATACACTAAATTATTTCAAAGACATAAACATCACAAACAAGCCTAACCATAATGAAGTACAATAGAACCTCTCTGATTCATCACATTCGGGACTGAAGGGATGACGAATTCAAGTAAAAGGGGAATTACAAAAATCTAGAAAATAATATGTAATTGTGGGTGAACATAACACGTAAATAGGTATATAATGTAGTTAATGTTGTACTTGGATGATGTTTGTCAGCCGAAAAACTCAAACACTGTTGCACAACACTAGCCTGCGGTATAGTTTGTAACTATAACATGTCCAGATTAACTCATCATCATGTTGAAGGTGAATGGGTGTTGTCATTCTTTCTCGTTTGTTAACATCTCTGCCAGGAACTTCTATTTTTGCCAGAACTCTTCAATTTTATTGCCATTTTTCTTGATGTCGTTTTAGGAATTCCAAATTCTAATGAAGCTAACAGCACTTTTGCCTTTTCGTAATCTTTGTAAAATGTCATGTCTCTTGCATACTAACCAATGTTGAAGTTTTATAATTGCCGCGTTCAGACATTTACCTTCTATTTAACCACTGTTGGAAAAACTTATAAAATGAAAAAAGTAAATGAAAACTAAACTGTAGAATATAATTTGTATAAACTACAGTGTAACTTATAATGCAGTTCAACTCTGTCTACTATGCTTCGGTCAGTTGATTACTGAAGACTTCTACACTATATTTTATTACACGTGTAAGAACAAAAAATGTGATGAAAGATTTTCTTACTAATCGAAAAACTCATGTCTAGTATCAGCCTTAAAGGATGGCTGGTGCCTATACTACGTGATCGTGCAGACGATGTTTATTATTATTGTGACGAATTAAAGAAGTTCTACTGTAATTCAAACTGCCTGTACATATAATATTATATTGCATATAACAATCATTGCCATTTCAAACAGAAAATTGTATGCTGTACTATGTATATGTATATTTAAATATACCTATAAAGTCTCCAGTTAGGATAGATTTGGTTGTAATTTTATACATTACCTAAACAGCTTATTTCCTCGAAGTAATACTTTTTGCCAGGTGGCGTCACGTGATCTCTATTCTAGCCTTACATGTGTATATTTCTTTGGTTAAATGTATAAAATTACAACTAAATTTATCCTAACTGGATACTTTATAGGTATATTTTAATATGGGTATATAAAATTAACCTTCTATATGGCATTAACAAAAATAATAGTTATCAATATAGCTTCAGGACATGTTTTTTTATTCATTTTATAAACATTGCATTGGGGGTGGGCAATGTGCATTTTTACCACATTAAAATAACATATGTACAATAGTGACGACCTCTGTATAATATGTAAGTACCAATTTTTTCTAGCTATAAACAATGTTGTCTAAGTTCATTTACATAATACACATTGCTAAATTTCTTTACTTTTTGAACGTTTTTCTTATTTGTGTCTAATGTTATTATAATTTTAATTCTAGTTTGTAACCCGTTTGTGCACCGTAATTGTAATTTTTATTTAAATTTTAAAAATCTGAAAATTTGTGAAGAACTAAGGAAAGGGCTGCGGTTATAGCTTGATCCATTAAGATCCATTGAAGGTTGCTAAGAGATAGTTGATTTCTATTTATAGAATTCTATTTTGTTTCCCTTTTTCTTCGATTTACAATTTTTTTTTATTTGGAATTTCTTATGCAAAGATATTTCTTGTTTCTCTCTGTGTGAAATTATAAGATCTTATGTTTTTTTATTTGTTGATTGTATCCAGCATATTATTATACTATTGATTAGTATACTATTCAGCACCAACTCTGTCTTTATTGAAAACTGCTTGCTGATTAGATTGTCAATATTACTACCCCAAGTCCTTTTGATATCCTCTCCATCGATATCAAAGCCAAAATCTTTGTTTATGATGTTATGTAAATGCTGATGGATTTAACATCTAACACATTTCTGATATCTTTTCCTTTTAATTCCAGAAGAATTAGAAAAAATGTCTTCAGCATTATGAAATTTAAAAGTTTCTGAAATGAAAAATATTCTGGGTAAGTCGGATTTAACATAATCTAATACATTTCTGTTATCTTTTCCCAATACCTGAAGAATTAAAAAAATGTCTTCAGCATTGTAAAACTAATAAGATTTTAAAAAGTTTTTGGTATGTCCTGGTTATGCAACATTCAAATTCAAATGGGTATATTCTAAACCACTTAAACTTGATGAATGATTTAGTTAGCAGTGGATAAAGTAATATATAGCAATGGAATAAAGTCCATTATATTTTATACAATTGTAAATAAAGTATTTACTTTCTCTGGCCCATTGTTGTATATAGAAGAGGAGATCTTCATGTACTCAAAACTGAAACAATACTGAGGAGATATGGGACAAGATTGATATTAGTTTATATACTAAGAATCAAATTGATGTTTGATTACCTTCTAATAACCTTAGTTCAATGAAGGAATACAAACATTAACTGGAATTGTCTATTACATTTTCATAAACTGGATGTAAACAGGTTAATGGAAGTTTTACTGAACGTAATGGACTACAAAATTCAAGAGTAATATTAATTATTGTGTTTGAACAAGGATCACAAACAAACGACTCTCAATTAGACCCATTAATTTTCTTATGTTACATACTATATTTGCACTACCATTTCTATGCATTATAGTGAAATTATTCCAATTTTTTGCAAATGGTTTAAAATTTTTAGTTATATATTAACGACATTTTATGTGCAAACTGTTAACAAAATACACTTTTAAACATTTACCCTTGTACAAATAATTATTTTTTAGTTGCAAAATTACTAGCTTAAAAATGTATATCCTTTTTAATTTTTTACTTACAACAGCAAACAGATATTTTTGTTGTCATGATATTTACTTCACAAAATAGCAGGCTATGTTCCAAATATTTGGTAAAAAAGAACAAATACAAATATTCTATAGAACAACTGGATAGTAGGACATTTGTTAGACAGTTTGGTAATCAGACAAGTTGACAATGCCATATCTTACCTTGTTCTCACTGTAGTGTTTACTACATTTAGTTGTTTACAAGGGAAAGTGGTTTCACAAACTATTGCTTTAAAATAAATAAACAAAAGACATTAATGAATACTGTACTGTATTTTAGACTACTATAAGGATTTAGATTAAAATCAAATACTTATAAAAACTTTCAGTTTTTGTGGCGTACATCTTGAGATTTTTGTATAAATTACACTTTTTTCTATTAATGTAGCAAAAAACTACTACTTACTGATTTATTCAGCAGACGCGTTTCACACTAGGTCAGCACATTATTCAATGCTTGAGTATTAACACAGTAGAAACCTACGACATATACAAACACCATTAATACTATCCACAACACATTCTAAATGACAAAACACACTCACAAACAAATACTATATTTGAGCATATAATTAACTCTATGAATAATAACACACCACAGAACAGAAATACACCACAGACTCACCACACAACACACCTGAGCAACAGTCTTGTCAGTGATTCACAGCATTGAATAATGCCCTGACCTAGTGTGAAATGTGCCTGGTAAATAAATCAGTAAGTAGTGGTTTTTTTGCCAAGTTAATACAATAAAGTGTAACAAACACTTATGTTTATTATTTTTATTTACACACAATAATGTACATGCATGATTGCAATTATCACACAATGTATACAGTTGTTTTTATTGTGTTTTTTATTATTAATTATTGTAAACGATGTGAGATATTTAATATTATTTCTTATTAAATTTAGAATGCTTTAAGCTGAGTTTAACCATTGCTCAGTAAGTTATTGAATATTGTTACCCTGGGTAATCAATAATATTTTATAGTCTCACAGCTGTCTGGTTCCATATGTGTCACAGATTAGCCAGAGCTTACATTATTTATAACTGTGCTACAATATACAGTGTGTGAGGTTTAGTGTCCCTCATTCTGCTCTAACATTTGACTACTAGCCTAACTGAAAACATTGTACAATACATATATATCGTCTCTTTTGTAATCGCATCTCTTTCTTTGCAGAAGGAGATCAACACATTTAACCCTCATGCACATGCGCCTTTTTATCTAACGTAAGTAGGCGTGTTGTTGTATTTTATACATCTCGGTTTTCTACATTTTTCTTAACTTTCAATCGAGTTATTAAAAGTTTGGTCTTACCAATGAAAAAATTACTTGTGAGTTGACCCCAGCAATGTTTATCAGAGCAAAAAGTAATGCAACTGGCCATCTTCTTGTCCTCCGAGCAACGCTATATGTAGCACAAAGCTGGTCATTACTATCAACTCCACCTTTTGTTCTGTTGTACTGCAATATAATTTCTGGCTTATTTGTTTGTTCGTCAACAACATCTGAATCGTGCATAGTCGAAATCAATATTACAGCTTTATTTTTTTTTGTCGTATATGAGACCATGGTTCGATCATTCTGGAACCCAAACAAGGAAGTACCTGGCTGATTGGTTTTATTAGGCAGAAATTCTGGTGGAATTTCCCGTTTGTTCTTACGTAGAGTGCCAATCACCTTCCAATTCACTTTCTGAGTTATGATCACTTTTTTCAGCTTCACCGTCGCTCAGATCATCGTCACTTGCAATAAAATCAGCATTATCAATTTCTTCATCAGAAAGATTCTGTAAAATTTTAGGAATGTCTTCCAAATTCATTCCTAAAATCATGAAAATTTATAAAAATGTTGAACAAAACAAATAATTACATAATTCTTTAAAAAAATGTATATAAAAAACCTACGTTCCTTCGTGGAGTACAAAAAACTGCACCGAAAAAATTAAAACGTCAGAAGGCGCCTTGTTGCATTTTGTACAACAGTGATGACTGACTGGAACTAATCGCACACTGAGGCTATGTTGATAGAATAAAGACATTGATGACAACTGTTAAGAGTAGTGGTGGGACCAATAGAAGAATAGAACGGTGATTTGAACAAATAACTACCAACAGGTTTCAACAAGAATCAAAATATTAAAACTGTTGTACTTTTTACAACAGCGCGCGTCCTTGAGGGTTAAAGATTATGTATACATCAAACATTACAGTATTACAATGAAAATATTGGAAAGAACCCGATTACCACAAAAATAACAAATAAAACAAGTTACTTAAGATTGTTTTATTTGTTATTTTTAATTATTTTTGTGGTATTGGGGTTCTTTCCAATATTTTCATTGTAATATATTGTACCACTGTGCTCTTGATATTGCGTATTACAGTATTATCTTTTAGTTAATTAGAGGTGATTAACACTTTAAACACGACTCTGATGTTTTCTGAAGTGTTGGGTTTTGACCCCGCACTGCAATCCAGTCCAGTCTAGCGATCTCAAGGTCAGAGACACGGTTAAACCTCATGCACTGTACTTACAAAATAGCTATTTTTTTGCATTGTCTTTTCCATCCAGACGTTTTTTCAAAAGGGGCAATGTAAAAACGTGTATGGGAAAAAATCTCAAATTTCATCTATGTCTACAATATCAAACTACTAAATTCATAACATAAATCCATACAAAACCCATTACATGAAATATGTAATATGAGGTATACTAAATATTAACTATGATTGGAGTTGGAATTGTGGCCTAGTGGATAAAGTGATACATTTCCTGAAATCACCATCTTTATTAAATTCCTTCTATTAGCTCTCCTGACATATATCTCATATTTTCAATCATTAATGAAATACGTTTTTATTCATCCAATCACGTTCAAATACATTTTTTTAAACCTGTAGTGGATGACAATTAATGTTAATACAGTTTTTTTTCCAAATATTTATTCTATAGTTAAATTATAAAAATTTGGGAGTCCAGGTCCGATTCAAACCAAGTATATTTATGTTCGAAGTCTAGACTTTTGGCACAAGCCAACTTTTCCATATTTAGAAATTTATTTCTCAAAGAAGTATATGAATTCTTTTGTCTCATATGGTTGTCCTTGAAATCTCCACTGCACAATCTTAAATTGTTGCCATGGTCACCACACAATATCATAACGCTCTAAGATTTAAAATGGATGAAAAGAATAAAATAAACTGGATTAATGGTATCTAACCTTGCTTTACAAACAGACAATGTGAAAGGAAAGCGGAAAGAAATTACAACACAATGTAAGCGATGAAAAAAAGAAAGCGTATAAATAGCAATAAACAAAAATAATAGTCCAACATTATACACAGAAAGGAAAATGGAAAATTGCAAGGATATTAGCTTTCTATTTGCCACTTAATATTGTTTTTCTGACATACGTATGTACATATTTATATTAATTGTAATTAAAATAAAAAGAACTAAAATACAAATTTGTTTGTTGATTTAAATAGGAATGGACTTTAAAAAAAATGTATATTATTTGTTTTTACAAAAAGTAAGTCCTAGACTAGCAAATGTTACATATTCTTTCACACGTTGATGTGCTTAACAGTATATTAAATAGCTCAAGTTGAATTGGAAGTAGATAATATAAAAATAATCTGACAGAAATAAGAAAGTTTAAAGGCATACATAAAAAGTTGTCACAAATTTATCAATACATATACCCAATGTAAGTCTTTCTTTATTAAAGAAGGGCTCTATAAAAAAGACCAATTTAAATAAATAGTTAAATGAAGCATTTGTTTTTAGGGTAAATTAATTTAGTTAAATCATGACAGGGAAAAGTGAAAAAAATAAATGATTAAAATTAGTATGAATATTATCTGCATAAAATGTAATGTCACTCCAATATTTAGACAAACAAAGAATTGTTAAGTTTTTAGAAGAATTTCTTAATTAAATCACTTATCAATACAAATAGATACTGTAGAAAAAAAACATTATTAAATTAAGCTTAATGCCTTGGACAGACGGGTTGTGTTTGGGAAAACCCAAGCCCTTTGTACAAATACAGTATCTAATATCACTCCTTTATTGAACTCTGCTAAATCAAGTGCAAAAAACTAGCTTCCATGAAATTTGCAGGCTCAGCAAGTTCATAGCTGGTGGAATAGCTGATGGTTGCTTTTAAGCTGACTATTGTGCAGTAACAGTTTACACATGCTTTGACCCTATTATACATATTGTATTTGAATTGCCGTCGTAACCCATTTCCATATTTTATTCTCAAAACTGGGTTTAGTTTCATCTAAAGTACACTCCTAGTTCTACGACTAAGCTCCGATTATAGTTCGATTTAATGCAGAATAAGAATCTGTGGCGGGGAAGGAACGCGGTATTGCCAGTTTGAACGCTGTGACACGGAGCGACACGCGGAAATTTAATGTAGAAATGGCAACAAGGCTCACAGACCCTACAGGATGTGGATTTCCCATTCGCCGAGTCGGCGGCTATCCCCACCCTTCTGGCCTATTTCACTTTCTTAGGATCCTATTCTGTTTTAAATCAAAGTATAGACCATATGTCAGAATAACAGAAAAACATGATATAAATTCTGATATTTTGCTCCACTGAAATTCAAATTACATTACAGTTACAATAATTTAGTCTTCAAGACAAAAACTACAATGGTCGTTTTGCAGTATTTATGCCTACCCAATTAATGTTGCTCTTTTGTGACGCCTACGTTCCGAAATAAAAACTGGGAGAAAATGTGGCAAAAGAGACCTTTTGTTCATAAACAATAACACTCAAAATTGTCAATCGAATCATTGTGCCCTGCTTGCTCCACCAGCGTCAAAAAAAAAAAAAATAAATAAATAAATAAAATAAAATAAAATAAAACAATTTGAAAAATATTTACCGATAGACCTTGCTCGCGGACGAGATATGTAGCTGCGTTAAAAAATTAAGTGTAGAATGTGGACGGAAAGACGCTGCCCGCGGACAATTACCCTTTCATCCGAGAGATTTTGTTCGCTTGCGTTGCTAGCGCCCAAACCAAAAACTGAATATACTATTCTGATAGTGCGGGCAGCGACAGGCTGCAACCATAGACGGAAGTGTCGCTGCCGTCTACAGCTGGGTCAGTGTTGATCACCACGACAGGTCGGTCTTGCAGTCGCTTTGAAGAGTGGTAGGAGGCAATAAGTCTACCAATAAAACAAGTATTATTTGCAGCCTGAAGTCTATAGTAGGTCGGAAAGACGCTGCCTCGGATAGTTACCTTTTCATGCGAGAGATGTTGCGAGCGCCTAAACCAAAAACTGAAGATACTATTCTGGTAGTGAGGGACAGGCTGCAACCATAGACAGAAGTGTCGTTGCCGTCTACAGCTTAGTCAGTGTTGATCACCGCGACAGGTTGGTCTTGCAGTCGCTTTGAAAAGTGGTAGGAGGCAATAAGTACCAATAAAAGAAGTAATTTTTGCAGCCTGAAGTTCATAGTAGGTCGGAAAGACGCTGCCCTCGGATAGTTACCTTTTCATCCGAGAGATGTTGCTTGGTTGCGTTGCTAGTGCCCAAACCAAAAACTGAAGATACTATTCTGATAGTGAGGGACAGGCTGCAACTATAGACGGAAGTGTCGCTGCCGTATACAGCTGGGTCAGTGTTGATCACCGCGACAGGTAGGTCTTGCAGTCGCTTTGAAGAGTGGTAGGAGGCAATAAGTCTACCAATAAAAGCCTGAAGTTCATAGTCGGATAGGACTAAACTTGAATGGTTCGTTTCTTCTGCTTTTTCTACATGAGGTAGGTTTCTTAGGACTTGAGCAATGTGCCAGCCAAAAAAATTTACATCGTCTTGCTTTTGTAAGTCATCATATAAAATTAGCAATCCGGACAAACCTTTTTGCCCAAGGATTTTTGATTTGTTTGGGGGGGGGGGTTGGTCACGGAAAATCGATTGATACCGGTCTCAACCTTGGGAAAAATTGGGGATTCCGTTCCAGTGGCTTTTAAAGTTTGCAAGGCAAAACAAACATTTTTTCGCCCAAGGATTTTTTATTTGGGGGGGGGAGGTTCAGTAACAGGAAATCGATTAGCACCAGTCTCAATCTTGGAAAAAATTGGGATTCCGCCCGAATGATTCTTACATTCCCACCCAGGACAACCTATTTTTTGGGGGGGGGGGTTCGAACACAGGAAATCTATTGGCTCTGGTCTCGACCTTGGCAAAAATCGGTATTGCGCCCCAGTGGCTCCTAGAGTCCCTCACCGGTCAAAATTTTTCCATAAGATTTTTTAATTTTCTTGTTTTCGGGTTCGAGGATTTCACCCCAGAAGCTTCTAAAGTTCCCACCCGGTACAAACGTTTTTTCGCTAAAGGATTGTTAATTTTTTTAAATTTCTTTTTGTCTTTTCGGCCACGAGAAATCTATTGACACCGGTCTAACTCAACCTTGGGAAAATTGGGGATTCCGCCCCTGTGTTTCCTAGCGTTCCCATGTTATCCTTATAGAACTCTATTTTTGCCACCATCCAATCCCACACACAACGAAGTTTGGAGAGACGTTCTGAACAATCGTTATAATATTCCTCCATTGCCAACAAACAGCCCGAACGATATGGTAGTTGATATGTACATTATGATATATTGTGTGTTCAAATCTGTTTCTATTGTGTATATATAATAAATGAATTTTTGTATTTTACAAAATTAACTTACCATAAATGGTTGGTTTTATCCGAGCGAACCTCGGTCCCCTGGAAATGTTTGCCCGTTTTTATGTCTTTCTCTTCAAATCTGTAGCAGTTCATCTTTTTGCTTCTTTTTCGGAGCTTTGTTGTTCTTTGAGTTTGTTTTCTGGGCTCTGGAAAAACCTATTGCTGTAGCTTCAAATGTAGTTGATGGACTTTTAACTACTTGTTCATATAATCTTCGTGATGGTAATCAGCATGTTACGTGTTGTAAAGTGCTGGATGGTTTGCTACAATAAGTATTAGTTTCTATTCAGAAGTTGAAGTGGGATTTTTAAAATACGCGTAAACACTGCAGTCAGCGACACTATACTAGTTCTAGGCCTTTGGTGCGGTTCGCGGTGGCGGCAAGTTCCCGGACAGGTGACAGTGACGCTGCATTCGGAATTAGAGATGGTCAATCCAGTGACTAAAGGATCGGTAATTTTAGTGACTGCGCCAGGTTTGGATCAGTGACTTATCGATGACAATCATGAGATTACTCTGTATGTGCCAATAACAGGCAGGGATACCACACTGGTTAAATGATTTCCCACCTCGCTTTTTTCTTTTTTTGGAAGGCTCTTTTTATTTAAAAATTAATTCCTACTAAATTAAGAACAAACTACCGAGTGCAAAATAGCGTCTACAACACTGTCACTATCTGGAAAACTGACACAAATCGTCCACCCACACACGACGTACATGAGTAGAACCAGTGACAGCGACAAATCAATCAATGACAGCTGTGGTAAAATATCAGTAATATTTCAGTCGCGACAGCGACACTTTCCCTAAACTCAACAGAAACATCCCCCCCCCCCACCTCTCCCCTTCAGTCAACGACACTGCACGATAGTCGGCGCCGTGAGCCGAGCGGTGAGAGCAGAGCCAGTGATAGCGACAAATCAACCCACGACAGCCATTTCATCCAGTGACTGACATTTTGCCCAATTACAACAGAGGCAACTTACGATCGATTCATTGTCACTGGAACTGGCATTTCCTTATTTTCTCCCTGGTACCACCGGCGACAAACTAATATCAATGACAAGCCGCCGTAACAAAAAATATCGTCCATCCCTATTTGGAATGCATGTCATTAAAATAAGCCGAGCCAGTGCTGTCGCTGCTTTCCTCGGTCACCATCCGAATCATTCTTTTAAGTGATGTGACCGCAGCGTTGACAGTATCATCGTCGACCGAGAGATGCCGGGAGCGTCAAAAAAAGGCCGTGATAATGTTCTCGGCAGAGTAATGGTGCTCGCTTGCACCTCCTGCGCCTGAATCAAAAACTGCGTGAAAATTAAGGCAAGAAGACTTTACTCGTGGCTAAGTAACATCATCGAACGAGAGATAACAGCTAGAAAACCCAGTGCTGAAAATTAAGTGTAAAATGTGGTCGGAAAGACGCTGTTCGCGGAGAGTTAAGTTTTCGTTTGAGATATGTTGCTCGTTTGCGCTGCTAGCGTCCAAAACAAAAACTACTATAAAATCGGTACAGTAATGATGCTAGTACTCGACTTCTGGACGGAGCTCTGATTCGCTCCTGTTTGCATCGCCAGCGTTTAAAACAAAAACTGCGTGAAAATTGAGGCAGGTTAGGCTTTCTCGCGGACAATAACGTTGTCGGCCGAGAGATGCCTCACCTCATTGGCGCCGCCTGCGTCCAAAACAAAAACTAGGTTAAAATTGTGGCCTAAAGGACGTTGCTCGCCGACGATAAAAATGTCGGCCGAGAGATGTTACTCGTATGTCCCGCTAGTGTCCAAAAATAAAAACTACGTGAAAATGGGACCAGAGAGTGTTTGTGGATAAATAATTGCCAGTTGAGATACATTGCTCTTTTGCCTATCATTTCAAACAAAAACATTGTATTTTTAAACTGCTGCATCAAGGGTCGTTACTCAGGGATTAAGGAAGGGGTTTCGTAAGAATGGTACGGTCCCGACTTTTTTGGCCAATTTAGGCAAAGTTAAATCAAGGAAGTGTATGGTATTAGTTGAATAATGATGACTACATTTAATGTATTTTGAGTGAAATTAATTAGACTTGATAACTTTCTAGTTGAAATATTGTTGCTAGTCACAAAGATTAACTTTTGCTTTTAGTAAAAACACTGTTTGTTATCAGCATGTATTTGTTATTATAATGGGATATATTTTATGTCAGATTTTGCATATTAGACTCAATTATTAACAGTTTTAAAATTGTAGAATTTGTATTTACACATACGAATAAATTTATTCTCTTTAAATTTGCACAATATAGTTTTTTTTTTTTTTAAATTGAAGCCTGAAGTTATGAGTTAATGATTACCTGTTGTACTGGATAAGGAGGTTAAGAACTGGTTTTAGTCGACTGATATAGGCTTATGAAGCTTAGCCTTCAACAAGCTATGCTTTTAACTATTTTATTAAAATTTTTCAAAATGTTTATTAATAAAAATATTTTTTTAAAGGCATTGAAAACTTAACTCTTCATTGTACAGATCCTGTCTAAAACTTCAATTTATCTTTGTTAGTTTAGGCCCAATAGAAAATTTGTTGCTGTCATTATTTCAAGTTTATTCATGTGTTGTACTACTTGCAACATGTATTTGTAGAATGACATTTAGAACTGTCCTTCTTGTGTAGGAGTGTTTTACATGTTTATATTAGACCTAATTGTATTTTAATTGAGTTAATTTATTAATATATTACTGAGTAATATATATTTTTTATTTGCTGTAACTTTAAAAGAAAATGTGTTACAGACTGTGATAAAGTTATTTAAATATTGCATAAGTTATTTTCAATTTATTTTCGTATATTTTAAAAGTTTTTAGATAAAGTTTAATTTGTCTCTGTTTTTATGTTTATGGATTATACTATTTTATAATTACAAAATTGTGTTTAGTCAAAAAACTGAAAAATTTATAAAGAACGTTCTAAAGTTTTTCATATAATATGTTTAAATTTATGGAATTATTGGAAACAACTAAAAACTCTATGCTCATTGGTATGTATTCTTGTTTATATTTATCTCAAATATTTTTGTGCATTAAGATTATTCATATATAGTATTCATGCATGGAAATACAACATAATATATTCCATGGTAACTAATTTTCACCAAAATTTTCTTTGCAGAAAAGATGATTATACAGTATTATAATAATATATGAAGAAATTGTGTTTTTTTTTAAAATTTTGAATTCTGTTGTTATAAATAAATGTTGCTATTGCTGATTTTAAATAAATATATAATTAAAAAAACAAAATATTGCAATATTTACTTTATTAAAAATATGACATTTCTAGTTTTGTTTTAAGTAATTACTTTTATCACAAACAAAACTAAAAGCTTTTGATTAGATTTTTGGGAATTAATGGTTTTTAATTTTTGTGTAGACTTTTATTTATTATCTAGTTGATATGTATTTATCTATCATATATTCAAATTATTAATGGATTCGTGTTTAATATATAGGAACACAAACTCTTCCCTATTTTAAAGTTATTTAATATTTGTACTCACTAAAATTTAGAAATTATTTAAAATTTACATAACTTTATCATTTTATCTCTTCCATTTATTAAATCAACACGACCTATTTGAATGTTTCTCAGATATCAGTATATATTTATAGAACTTTCTAAGTTTTGGTACAAATTTAATTGTATATATAAGATCTGTTAAAAAAAAAATATATCCAACAACAAAGATTCACAGATTAGGCAATGATAAAATAATTTGTATGTTGTATTAAAAATCAATAAATCTTTATCTGAGAATGTTTATGTTATGTTTAAAGAAACAATATTGTCCTAATTATTTATTGTCTAAGAATCTAAAAATTAAAACATATTAGTCCCATTATGTAAATGGTCTGCAAACATTCTACTTCCAAAATAACTGTAGGTAAAACTTAGAGACAAATTATAACTAATTTTAAAACTTTCTGAATAAGGATAACTTTGGCTAAACATTGGTAAATAATTGGACTTGGAAGACTGAACTTACATAAACCTTGGAATTAGTTAATAATCAATTCAACTTCTTGTTTTAATATTTTACTGAAATAAATAATACTCAATTAATTTTACTTTAAAATATTTCACCGCAAACATTAGACTTCCTGAGAGATTATTATGGTATTTTCTTTCTTTTTTTTTATCATAGTTGAATAAAAATGTTTTAGTTGTTTTTTAGTGATAATTCTTGAAGTTATACCTGTTCAACTGGAGAGTTATTGTTTATAGAGTTTTTTGTTTGTATTATTTTCAGTATTCCTAGAAAAAAGAGTTAAAGCCAGAACCAAACTTAGTAAAAAAATGTAGGAAGAATCTAAGAACTCTAAAAAAATATTTCAAAGCCTCGACTTTTAATATGAAGTAAATTATTAGGACCGGTTTATTTTATTGAATGTAGTTTTAAAATTTTTAGGTGAAATAGAGCGGTGTCTCAAAAAAGTATCTGAAGGGGTGGAGACGTTCGAAGATATCTGGCAAAAAGTGCATAATGCAACGAACAGTAATCAGAAGGAGAAATATGAGGCCGATCTCAAGAAGGAAATCAAAAAATTGCAGAGGTTACGAGATCAGATCAAAAGCTGGATTGCATCCGGTGAGATCAAAGACAAAAGTACGCTACTCGAATACCGCAAACTTATTGAAACTGTAAGTTGATCATGGTTTTTTTGTTTTGATTTGAGTTTTTAAATTATTTTACAGCTATTTAGTGCCACTGATTATAATGTTTTGAAGCATTTTTAAAAAGTTATTGATTTTAACATTGTTAAATTTAAAAATTAATCAAAGAGCTTTTCAATTTTGCATATTTCAAACATCAATTTAAAATTTAAATAAAATGCTTTACATGATGTTTAGCAAATGGAGAGGTTTAAGGTGGTAGAAAGAGAAACAAAGACCAAAGCGTACTCCAAAGAAGGGTTAGGAGCAGCACAGAAGATGGATCCTGCACAGAAAGAAAGAGAAGAAATCAGTGCGTGGCTTGTCAATTCAATAGATAATTTAAATATCCAGGTAATTATCCTTCTCTTAAGAAACAAGATGAGATAAGTATATTAATGTATCAGATATTCATCTTTAAATTCATTGTGCTTTTAAGAAATTATGTGTAGCAACATAAATTTGTAAACTGATTGCTCAGAGAAAATAATATTTTTTAGGCTAATATACTGCAACAAAATATATAAGGATAATTTTAAGCAGGTAATAAACACTTTTAAACATGTTTGCAAACTAGAATGATGTATCAGCATTGGGGTTCTTTCCAATATTTTCATTGTAATCTAGGGACTTGAACAATGTTCAGTTTTATTGTATTATATTGCGATTAATACTGTCTGTTTTGTTGTAAGTTGTGTTGATATAGTTATTATTATATCTGATAGTTTTTTTTGTATGGTTTTGATTACTTTTTAATTTTTGGTTATTACCGATTCGTTACATTAGTAATGTTACAATTTTTTTTTAATTTTCTGTTTTTGTACATCCTTATTTTAGTAACGTTTTCTACTCTCAAGTGTTAGGGAATCCTTGGCACTCGCTAAGTTGCATGAGCTCCAGTGTTGGGCCAGCTCTGCACTTAGTACTAAATGCACTCTAATGTTATTTGGGCAACCTTTCCCTGCTGTTGCTAATCTTTGACATTTCCTGTTATCTCTGGATTTTTTAAAATCCCTTTCAGCATATGTTTCTATGAATTTGAAACTGAAACACCATGTTTCAGGTTAGGCCTATTGCCGTTGGTTTTTATATAGAGTTAGTAGATTTATGCGTTTTATTTTATTGCCATTTCCCTCAATGCTTTTTATTTTTGTTGGTTAATTTTTCTCAGTATATGAGTACAAAAGTTAAAAAGGATTAACCCAAAATATTTTAATTTTTAGTTTTCATTTTGCTCTTATGTTTCTTTCTGCAATATTATTTAGAGTTAAAAAAAAGAAAAATTAACTTTGCTTATAGATTACACCTAAATAGTGCTGTTACTAAGCGACTAAAATTATAAGTAGATGTTTTTTAAAATTTTTTACAGGTGGGTGAAAAGTTTTTTTTCAAAACAAATTGTTTTATAATTTTGTTAAAAAATTTTGTATATTTTTTTAATTTTGTATGTCAAGACTAGATTCTGTTTTCAGGGCTGAAAGAACAACTTTAATTTAATTCTAAATATGAAAGAAAATATATTCAAAGATTTTTGTAAAAAAATGTTAGTTTTGTAATAAATTAACATAATTTAAAAAATATTAGATTAGTATATTATTTTTATTGAGCAAAAAAAAATGTTTCTTGGTTGTATAAGAATAAAGATAACCATCAGTCTTCCAGAAGTGAAACTTTTTTTAAAAGTAAATAAAACACAAAATTAAATGTATCTGATAGGAAAAGTGGGTTCAAATTAATTAAAGGATTGAAGATATTAATGTACTTTTTTCTAATAAAATAAGAAATATTCAACCTGCCTCGAAGTTTAACAAATGCTTTGCTATTCCTTAGTTTTATTTTATTCATGTTAACAATATACTATCCATAAAAATTTTTGTTTCTTACAAATTATAGTATTTAACCTCTGTAAAAATCAATAAAGTAGAATGGGTTACTTATGGTTTTTTTAAAGATTTTAACTTTTTAAATTTTGATTGAACATTGGGTTAAAATAGAAAATTAAATTTTTTTATTTTGTGAGGCTAAATTTTGACAAAAGAACTATTGTATTATAACATACTTATCAAGTTATAAAACATTTTTGAAACTACAGTATATTATAATATTTTTAAAGTTATGAGGACCTATTAGGATGTATAAATACTGCATACTGATCTGTCATATTATGTAGGTCATTAACAAACGGTGTTTAAGAAAACTTAAATCAATATTCATGGTAAACTTATGTGAATGATATTTCAAAAACCTTCATATTTTATTGAATTGAGGGATTGATTATAGCTGCCTAAACCAAGGAGCTTTGAAATTACCTAAATTAGTAAGATTTTGACAGTTTTTACCCAAACTGCCAGATATTGCCCAAAGTTCTATTTTTCTTTTTAGTGCTAATTTTACTTGAAATGCATAAACGAATCAACTGTTTTGTTGTTGATGTAGCCATTCATATATGTAATATTACTTTATTTCAAAGTGGTTCTTATATATTTGAAAATTATATTCAAAGTTAGAGTTCAGCAAACCTTTTGCTATTAATTGTTTCTTTCATATGGTTCTGATCTAGGCCACTTGTCCAAATTTTTACATATGACTTCAACTCTTCATGGTTTGCTTATCTCTGTAAACTACAGGTAATGGCCATTATTTCTATCAGGTCTATATTCAGCTATAAACAACACCCCAAAAATATAGTTAAATATAATTAATGTGAAATCAGCAGGAGAAGGTTCTTGAAACATGGAATGTATTTGTGAAAAATGGCAATAGATATGCAAAATGAATAACCTCTATTGTAATGGCCTTTCGTTTGTTCAGCGTGTAAGTTTGAAGGCCAATTGCCAAATCTGTCCTGAATTTTAATTTATATATTAAGCATTAAATTAGATTTTTATATTAAAATGATACAACCTGTATTGGATGAGAATCACTTATGTAATTTATTTAGTTCGGATGACTTCATTCCATCTACATCAGCTGAAAATAGTTCTTCTGAAAATGTTTTCACATCTGAAAGGTAGGTATAACACACAATATTTATATTATTTTAAATACTTTTATTTAATTAATTTTGTATCCTAGATAGATAATTAGCTTTTTTTTAAAAAAAGTAAAATGTGCATATCAACTAAATACAATAGTACAAGTAAAACACATACTCACAAATACATATTATAGGCCTACATAGTTATAAGTGTACTTAATTTTGTCTACTATAGAATCAAGGGAAAATTATATTAGGCCTAAGAAAGTATTTACTTTTATTCAGCCAATGCCCGTCTGTGACAGGTCTATCATTAGTCGATATGCTGTCCAGTAGAGCATCGACTAATATTGTAAGATATCACTATCGAAATGGTCCAGAGCACTGCAGATGGCCAGATTATAAGCTGTACTTTCATCTCCATCATAGACTGTGAGGCCTATACCATGTAGGTAGCTCTGGAGATAGTCATGGCAATTTGCCATTCTAAAGATAGCAACATCTCTTGGCAGGCCACTAAAGATGGCATTAGATCTTAAAATCAGCTGCCATCTTTTGCCAGAAGCTGCTGCTTCACAGGTTGTCTCCAGCATTTTGCTAGCTCTGTTTAATAAAGATAAGACTAAATATATAGTCTCTGATGATAATAAGTTTAGTAAGTTTAAATAAATTAAAATGATATGCCTAAGGCTTAAAACCAAATGCTATTAAAGAGAAGATTTTGTTTTGTTATAGAAATAATGAAGAGCAATAAAATCGTTACCTTTGATTTCACAATAAAGTAGAGGATGTTCACTTTTATTAATTAGGAACTTAACTTGGATAAAAATCCTTTAAAACATTCCAATACGTAGATTTTTAATATTATAGAAGATAATGACATACTTAACAAGAAAGAGCTAAAAGTTGAGTAAACCTCAACTAGAAGAAATGAACAAGATTTAATACATATATGTTTCTTAACAATTTTCTAGCCTACACTCAACTTCTAAACAGGAGTTCGAACTTGTACGCGAAACTTGTATGAGAGTATTGTACACAAGACATTTCAATTTACTCTGCTGTTTCACTTTTGTTTTTTGTAAAACTTTGTTACCGTTTCTAATGATAACTTGAAGTTTCAACTAAATTAAAATTACATAGCCACCATAATTCCGAGAAGCTGAATAAAGTTTTCCTGTTTCACAAGTACAAATAATCAAAGTAAATAAATAAATAAACACAACAGTTCTGCAAAAATATATTAGAAATGTAATAAATACTATAGTGATTTCATTTGAATTTTTTCTGTTTTCAGCTTTATTAGTGTAGCCTTAAATATTCTGTGCTGTATTAAGAATTAATCTTGTCACTAGAATTATACCGCTAGTAACAAGCAGAAAACCAAGATCCTGTGGCTGCTCTTCCAGTAGTTAGAAACACTCACATGAGCAGGTCTCTGTACCCGTAGGAGGAGCAGAAAGGTTTAAACGGTTTAATATTGTTAGCATTTAAAAGGTCACTAGTAGGTCACATGACCCCTAGCTGTTGTGTTTAGTGCCATTTCAGCCCTGACTTGTAAATGTATTAGCCTTTTGACATTCACATTAAATTAAAAGTGATATATACAAGGTGTGAAAAAAAATACAGTGAATGAATTTTTATAGCTGCAACTGCTGATGCTACAGCCATATGATGATTTTGCGTAGTAGCATGATCTGTTGAGACAGGCAGCGACAAGTTTCAAAGCGCTGGAGCTTGTCAGTCGATTGCCAGAACCGCTACATTGAGGTCTTGTTTATCTTATGTCATACATTATGGACTACGAACAACGCATTAACATTAAGTTTTGTTTTGAGTTGCAAACAAATGCCAAAGATGCTCACAAAATGTTACAGTGTGTGTATGGCAATAATGTGATAACTCTGAAGACGGTGTACAAGTGGTATGGCAGATTTAAAAGCGGAAATGAGTTAGTTGAAGATGAGCAGCATTTGGGACGTCCATTTACCTCAAAAACAGACGATAGTGAGGGCGTAGTGCGATCAGAGTTTGTCCCAAAGGGAACAACTATAAACTCTGAATTTTATAAGCGTGTAATGCAATGTTTACAAAACGGCATACAAAGAAAGAGATCAGAAAAATGGGCGAATGGCTTTCTTTTCCATCAGAACAATGCGCCGTGTCACACACTGCTTCTCATTCGTAAGTTTTTGGCCAAAAAAATGTTACTGTCTGTCAACATCCGTCATACTCCCCCGATTTAGCACCATGGGAATTCTGGCTTTTTCAAAAAATTAAAACTTTGCTTAAAACAATGTTTCCCATCATGTATACAACGTTGGGATATGTGCATAGCCAGCCAAGGACAGTACTTTGAAGGAGATACATCGAATTGGATGTTTATTAGTTTCAAAGTTTATTATTTTTTTTAATAAAAAATTATGCACTGTATTTTTTTATCACACCTCGAGTGTGTCTGTATATATATACAATTAGCAACCCTAGCCCGGCTTTCTTGTATTCACCTATCACTTACCCTTTAATGTACTTGAACAAGAAACTTATTTGATATGTCTGCTAGTCGACTTTCAAGAGCTATTAATTATCGTGTTCTGATTTTTGAGCTTTTTAGAAGATTGCTTCTAATATATATAAATCTGTATTACCTGGGTATTTTTATATAATATCACATCTAATGACAACAGATGATATTATTGAGTACACATACACAGGGCCAATGATAATAGCGCTCAAGCTAGTTCTCCAGCGCCATATGACGGAACTTCTAGCATACTGGAGAACCAGCAACTACCGTTGCTAGATCTTGCACTGAAAACCCACTGCTAGAACAAGCCTCATGTTACAGGGGCTTATGGGTACTTGATTTAATTCAGAATTGATCAGTTATGCTAGAATCAAATTGATATGTGTCGATTATGTTTAATTCTAGGATTAATGTTTTCTGTCTTATTTTTTCAGAGTTGAACAAACGCCAAAGTAAAGTATTCGAAAACAGTTGGCAAACCGACCAAAGTAGAAATGCAGTGTCGCAAAAAGCATGACAGACTTGCCTAACATGGAAAATAAGTACAACAAAAACAGGTGAAAACTACGAAGAACTTGCCTCCAAAACTGTAAGTTTAAATGTTAACAAATAATTTTATTGAAGAAATAGAGGATACATATGTCACTGTATAATCCTCCTACCGCAACAAAGAAAAGGTCATTTTATCTCTAATACAACCACATGTTTCTCGACTTTATTACTAAAACGTATTGGTCAAGAAGTACAATAAGAAGAACGTACTCCTGATGTCTTGAGCTCTGCAACTTCTTTTGAGATTAACCAATATAAAAATCGTTTAAAGTTTGCAAAGGTTCAGTAACTAAAGGGAAATAAAATATACATTTAATTTTTTTTTTTTCATCTGAAGGTTGTGTGTGCCAGTGCAAGTAATAGAAGCATTTTATCTTGGTAAATTAAATATTTCAAAAAAACCCTGTGAAAACTATACACGATAAAATGAATCATTTATATAAACGTAGTTAGTCCTAACCTAAAAGGAAAAAACTAACATAGTAGAAGGAAAGTTATGGATGTTCAATTTACTGCAAAAATCACTGCATAATTTGGAAAACATTAATGATAATTTCACTCTTGGATAGAAAAACTAATTGACTCTACTTTGATCATCTTGGTGCTGGAAAAATGTATGATCTATATAAAATAAAATATTAGAGAGAACAAGGTTTCTGTAAAAAAAAAGCAATAATGGTTGAATACTTGCGTTTAAATTTAACCAAGGAATTTGTAGTTCTTAAACTGACCTTTGTGAAGTGGTAAAAGTTGTACAACAACAGAATGACAATTTATCAGATGAATTGTATCCAAGGTTTTAAAACCAATACGATGAGCATTTAAAATAAAGATTGAAAAATTAAAGAACTTCTTATATTATTATTCAATTTGCGTTGTTTTTCTTACACCACATGGAGAAAAATATGATCAGATTTTTTTGTTCCTCAAAACTGAATTTGTTAATATTTAATGCTGTAATGGCGTTTTTGGAGAAGAGTTAAATTAATTCACCATGCGATATTTTGTCTGGAAAACTTGTAGATAATATCTTTAAAATCATAAATAGGGTTACTCGTACAGGATTATTGAAATGAAAATGAAGGATTTAAACATTTTTGATCAATTTGATCAGTTATAATACTGCCTAATTTAAGAAGTACAGTAACAATAGTATATTATTTAAAGAAGCATCAACCCTCAAGTTTAACAAAATATTGGGAATATTTACAAAACATTACAAATTGCCATTCAACATGGCCAATATTACGTTCCAAAATTTAAAAAAATTGTTACTTGTTAAAAAAAAATCTGGCGTAGTATCCAAAGATATCAAAAACAATAATTCTCTTGGAACTGTTATTTTGCAATGTTAGACATTGCAGTTTTAAAGTGTTCAAACGAAATTCCAGACCTAATGAAAGACGACTCATAAAATCAGACATTACTTACATGTCTTTGTAGGGCAGAATATTATAAATCGGCTAACATCCATCTAAAAAAAGGGTTAATTAGTTGTAATAAATGTTTTAAAGTTTCTTATTATAAATTAGATCAGTTTTGTACCTTTTAACTAATAAATGAAGTTTTATGAATTAAAAGTTGCAGTTTTTCTATGATTTCCTAATTAACATTTGTTGATTCCATCTTCGCGTGAGCTACTAATAATCACTAAACACTTTTTAAATGTTTTAAACTTGCCTATAGTAGCACTTACTTTGCTTGTTAAGGACTCATGTTA
The DNA here is from genome assembly GCA_036971475.1 of Prosapia bicincta. Lineage (NCBI taxonomy): Eukaryota > Metazoa > Arthropoda > Insecta > Hemiptera > Cercopidae > Prosapia > Prosapia bicincta. The sequence continues at coordinate 249,697,683 of JBAIZL010000001.1, read as the reverse complement.
CGGTCTGAGTTGACAAAGGGACACATCTCCCGAAACGGTCGTCCTTAACAAGCAAAGTAAGTGCTACTATAGGCAAGTTTAAAACATTTAAAAAGTGTTTAGTGATTTCCTAATTATTACTGTATTACTACTGATAATGCTAATTTCACAGTGCAGTGCAGTTATAGTGTTCCAATTGTAGCTAGAACCTTGTCGTTCTCAACTTGAGCAATGTACGCTATGACGAGGTTCTAAATGCAAAAGTGTACATTCTAATGCAGTTTTTCCATGATTTCTTAACTATTACTATACTGCTACTGATAATGCTAATTTCACAGTGCAGTGCAGTTATAGTGTTCCAATTGTAGTTAGAACCTTGTCGTTATCAACTTAAGCAATGTTCGCTATGACGAGGTTGTAAATGCAAAAATGTACATTCAAAAAAAAATTGAACATTCTGGAGTTTGGCCTTGTTTTACATGTTCGCTGTGGCTGGCTGTATATAGGTACTTAATCATAAAAACTGAAAAACTATTGAATTTTTAGTCATCAAATATTCTATGTGATTGAAGCTTGGTCAATTATAATGTTTGAAATAACTTTTAACATAATTTTATGTTGCCCACTTATGAGGGATCAGCATCACATTATTTACCACATCAAATATTATGTAAAACCAGTCAATAGGTAAAGCTGCAAGAAGTGTTATTTTTGTAAAACAAACGGATTTCATACCCAGCTTATGCAATCACTTTCCTTGCTTTCTGAGTCAGGTTTAAACTAAAATTACTATAAATCTTTTCTATACTGGTATCTTGTGAAGAATAAATATTGTTTACAGTACATAAAATTGTTAATATTTGGAGTAAAAATATGATTGAACCTAAAACTTTACTCACAAATCTTAATCGCTCATAAAAAAAAAGGAGAACAGAAATATGCCTCAAGCCTTTACAAGCAGGCAACAGCTAATTTTTTCCCCAAAAGCTGTAAACTAATTAAAATAAATAAAACAGATGAAAAACATCAGGCAATTTTATCCGTTTCTGGTTGGTTTCCTCTTTGCACTTGACGGATAGAGCCCTGCATTAGGTGGCTGCAGTAAATGTGTTAGTAACAATAAATATTTAGGTATGTTAAACATTAAAAAATTACTTCAAATTAGATCTCATCCTTTACATCTAGAGTTAATTTATCCATGGTGGGAAAAACCTACATAAATCTCCTTTATCTGTAATTCCTTTATCTGACTGATCTATAACTACTTTATCCACTAACAATAAGACAACTCCTTTTTTTTAGAAGCCATGGTGAACGACAAAACTTGCTCACAAACAAAACAATGGTCCCATGCCAATCAAAGACATACTGACTGACTAAACAGAATGAATAGAGACAGTAGAGTTGACAGATGATAGTCATCTATAACAAAACTGCTGTGAGACGGTAACTCACCATGCACTGCGGCAATACTAGCTTCACGGAGAAACGCTAGTGTGCAAATAGGACATGTATTTCCTTACACACAGATCTGCAAGTTTCAAAATCATTCTCACTTGATTCCTGGGCAACCATCATTTTGAATGGGTGCATATTAAGCTCTCTTTGGAGAATTCTTACACTCCTATAGGATAATCCCTGGGATCCCAGCTGAATGTTAAGTGCCGAACTCCTTGGGTATTGTTGGACGAACGCGCCACATTTTCCGACATCGTTGCAATCCGAGGTCGGCCAGTAGGTTTTTTTTCTTAGTGCTGAGCCTGTTTGTCTAAAGTTTGACATCTACAGTTAAATAGTTTTTCTGTCAGCAACACGATCATGTCGGCCAAGTTCGAATCAAATACGAAATGTTCGCTGAGTAGCAATCACAGAACAACTATTACTAATAAACTCCTCTACAACAAACTATGATGCACGCTGAAAATGGCACATACACCGCTTTCAAACAATACCCCCACCACATTAGTGCTACCTCTACGACTCACAACGGTTTCTTCAAATACGGGAGGTTTCATTGTCAGACCCTGTGTTATAATTTATAGAATATCTATTTCCTAATGTCTCCAATAGAATTCCATCTAACGACTCTTACATTTTTCTTTTGCGTGTTTTAGTTTGTCTATAGTGAGTTGGGTACTTGCTTATTATGTGGAGGCCACTAATATAGGTACTTGGTAATGTTGTATAAAATTACAACCAAATCTATCCTGACTCGATACTTCATAGGTAAATAAATTCAAATATATCAACTTAAACCAATACGCAAATTAAATGCGGAAAACATGCTAAAGTTAGGCTCCTATGTTAGGTTTATTTGTTCACATTTTAGTTGGGACTATGTTTTTGGGCGCACAGTACGTCTAGGCATGAATATACATATAAAGCATCCAGCCAGGATTGATTTGTTTCTAAATTTATACGACATTACTGTATACCTATATTGAAATATACCTACAAAGTATCCAGCCAGGATTGATTTGTTCCTAATTTTATACGACATTATTGTATACCTATATTGAAAAGTACCTACAAAGTATCCAGTCAGGATAGATTTGGTTGTAATTTTATACGTATACTCATATTAGTGGTCTGTGTATAATACATAAGTACCGTGAGTTGTATTGTTTTTATTAAGACAGTATATTATATATATAGAACAATTCAATCAATCAGAAATAGAAATCAAGGGTTTTATCACTCCTGTATTATTCAACGTCTCGTATCATTAATTTATGAGTGATAATAGCCTAAATTGTGAATGGAACATTCAAAATATATTAGTTTTTATTTTGATTTGTTATGAGTTGTGGCTAACTGTTCAGAGTATCATATCTGCTACCTGTGACAAACCAATCTACTTACATTTTTTAACAATAGACAGGGGTGGTCAGGTATATAAAGTTTATTATGATTAATGGCAGTTTTTATCTTTCAGCTGCCATTTTCCATACAAGATTTGCATGATGTGTAGCTGTCACATGATATACTTGTTTGGAACAGACTGATTCATTGTTAAGAAGTAGTACTGTTTTCATTATATTTTTGTTCATAAATGCTTTTTAAATATATCTAAGATATATGGTCCAAGATTATAATCTGTTATAAGAGTAACCGCATAAAACAGAACTAGTTGGTGATTGTTACAAAAGTAGAAATTTATTTAAATCTAATTAGAAACATTGGTTGTAACAATAATTTTATGAACTTTGTTTTATTGTTTTCAAAAGGTGGATCAATATGAATCAGAAATTGAATCATTACTTGCTGGAAAAAAGAAGAGGTTAGACAAAGATAAGCAAGACAGGATAGATGATCTGAAGATAAAATTGGAGAGGCATAGGCACCACATAAGAAAACTGGAGACATTACTTAGGATGTTAGATAACATGTCTGTTGAAGTTGGCCAAGTAAGTCAATTTCTTTATTAAACCATTATAAATAATTTTCAACAACTTAAATATTCTCAGATGTTTATACTTTTAAAGAATTAGGTTTATATCTTACAGTACATAATAATTTCAAAATGTGGCAAAAAAATCATATTAATTAGATAGAGAAGGGTTGTTTTGATTGGTAGATCGTTTTTAATATTTTTTTGAGGGTCAAAAATTATCAGATGTTTATACAGTAAACACGCGATTATCCGTGGAATAAGGTGGCCCGGCAATGCCGGATAACGAATTCCTTGGATAATTCGCTATGAACAAAGAATACGCAAAACGATAGATAATCGATTATTATACCATAAGTTACACAAATAATGACCCCGGTTAATGCAATTCACAAATAATTTTCAGAGGTCAAAATAAATACAAAAAATAATTTAAAATGTCGATGTATTTGACGGATTATAACATGTACATTTATATGTCTAACTATTTACAATACGTACATAAGTATATGTCAAAAGTAAGTATGTATGTACATATGTAATTTCCTTTACACATAATACTTTCACTTTTTAACAAAAAAATCTGTCACTTTCGTCTCTTTTTTTTGTGAGCATTGATTTAGCTTTAATGTGCGATCAAAGTTCCTTGAGAACCATTTTGTCGCACAGTGAAGAGTCGTCTTGCTCTAATTATTGTGTCCGTTGTTTTCATCTCAAAAATTTTATTGCTACCATATACAGGTTTATTTGGGACATTAAAACAGTGTATTAGACATTAAAATGTTGTTTTATTTATCGGTTTGCAACCAAAGAAAAAGAAAATTTACATAAAATATCAACTAATACAATTAATAAAATACTGCATGACAAAAAATAAAATTCAATAAAAAAGACAGAGAAATAAAAATAACGCATAAAATTCAAACTACCTACTACTTATTTTAGTATAATAACCACTCAACGTTCAACTCAGAATGTTTGTTTCTACTTGTGTCACAAAGTCATGAAGATCGATAATGTATATGACAGACATGGATAATGCGTATGTCACGTCCTAGACTATTTATAGCCAAGATTAGCTGACATTTGTTTACAATCTTATGATACACATTAGGTTTTCCGGCGTCCAAGCATTTTGTCATTGTCTCTTATATACAGTAGTCTGTTACCAACTCGAGTTGGTTCATTCGGTCTAACAGGACAGTTATCGTTTATCCTTGCGTTATTTAAGATAGCTTAGTTTATTTTTATGATCGTTGTTTTTACCGGATATTATGCCGCAATGAGTGGTTAAAAAAAAGCATTAATGAATCTTATTGGAATAAAAATTGGATATTTGTAAAACAATGGCAGACCCCGGATAATCCGCAAACCTGGTAATCCGCCCACGGATAATCGGGATTTTACTGTACTTTTAAAGAATTAGGTTTGTATCTTACAGTACATAATAATTTCTTAATTTGGCAAAAAAAAATATTAATTAGATAGAGAAGGGTTGTTTTGTTTAGTAGATTGTTTTTAATATTTTTTAAAAGTAGGGTCAAAAAGTACATTTTATGATATAAATACTCTGAATACTAAGACTAAAATTCACGAGAAATATGGTATGCTGTAGTTTAAAAATCTTTTACTAAATTTCATTCCGAAATCTGCTTTTGGTATGGGAATGAGAATATTTAAAAAATATTGTTGGTCGTATTTATTTAGATATCCAAAATGCCTCGGCTTCCAATTTATACATGTTTCTTTTTCATTTAATGGTAATTGAATGTTCATTCATATTCTTTGAAGGCATTACTACTATATGGCTCTACAAGAGGATGACTCTTGGCCTGTTGTAAAAGAGTTGCCCAGCTTTCCCAGGTACTCTCCTTGCAAGTTCTGGCTCCCAGTATTAATGATGTCTTCCGACTTAATCCACTCATCGGCTCTTCCTCTTCTTCTCTTAGTATTAACTGATATCTCCAAAATCGCTCACTGCTCTCTATTTTCACTCATCCATATAACATGTCCATGCTATCTTAGTCCGGATAATTTTATGTGATTAACAATATCCATTTTATATAAAAGTTCTCTGAATTTCTTTGTTTTCTATACTCTATCAACAAAGTTTGCACTGTACAGATTCTAACTTTTTAGTTTTGTTTGAAGAGTTAATTATTATCTGCAGCAGGATGCGTCATGTCTCTGCACCATAGGTATATATAAACCTAACCAGGGTTTTATACGAAAATAATTTTTTCTGGACAGTATTTGTGGATAGAATAGCTTTAATAACTTGGAGCAAATGTGGTATAATTTTGAATTATAAAGAAATAAAACTTCTTAAACCACAAAAACTTTGTATTTATAGGTCTTTTAGTAATTTCCTCTTGAGATGATTGCTTTGCAATTGAAATATACATCAAGACAAGTAAAAAGTATTTGTGGCTCAAGAGATGTTATTTATTTATAATTAGAATAGCTTTAGGTTTACAAAATGTGCATGATTTCCTAGCATAACTCTTCTTTCTATTTCTGGAGAATTTTATTTTCGCAGTTTAATGCTGATGTTCGTGATTCCTCTAAAGTGTAAACTGTGTGTGAGGTCGCAAAGTGTTCTTATATTTAGTTCTGTCGACATTCTTAAATATTTTGTTTGCTCTTCATTAACCATGAGCTCGACCTTGCTTCTCTACTTTAATATCATGTGTCTCTGGAAACATTTTTAGCAACAATCACCAAGTTGTCAGCAAAGGCATTAATTTGCCACATTCAGTAAACACTTTGAAGCCTAGCCCCTTTATAAGCACCTATCTATATCTGCCTGGAAGTTTTTAGGTAAAATACAAAAAATTCCTAACATATAATAAATACTATCCTTTCAACAAATTATACATTGTTGTAAAGGAAATGAAACAAGCTTTCAGGAATTATATACTTATGAATTGATTATTTACATACGAGGTCTGTTCAAAAAATGTACTTTATTTGGAAGTTACACGTCTGGGTCTCCTTCAAAGTATTCTCCTCCCCAACGCACACACTCATCCCAACGGTGTTTCCACTTGTTGAAACAGTCTTGGTACGCTTCTTTTGTGATGGTGGTCAGCTCCTTCGTCGTATTTGCCTTAATCTCCGAAATCGTTTCAAATCTTCTTCCTTTCAGGGGTTTTTTGAGTTTTGGGAATAAGAAAAAGTCACAAGGCGCAAGGTCAGGTGAGTAGGGGGGGGGGGAGAACAGTGACTGAGTGTTTGGCCAAAAGTCTGAGTGCTGAATAAGCTGGAGCGTTGTCGTGATGGAAAAACCAGTTATCACTTCTCCAGAGTTCTGGCCTTTTGCGTCGGATGGCGTCCCTCAGACGTTTCAGTACTTCAATGTAGGTAATCTGGTTGACTGTAGAGCCTTCAGGGAGGTACTCGTAGTGAACAACACCCTTAGCATCAAAAAAAACTGTCAGCATCACCTTGACATTCGACCGAACTTGGCGAGATTTTTTGGGACTTGGGGACGTTTGACTCACCTATTGGGATGATTGGACCTTCGTTTCAATGCACCACGCACCTTCGTAACCATACACCCATGATTCATCACCGGTTATAATTCTTGACAAAAAGTTCTCATCTTCATTTGAACGATCAAGCAGTTCCCGACAAACCCGGACGCGATTGGCTTTTTGGTCGTCAGTCATCAGGGGTGGCACAAATTTCACAGCGACGCGGTGCATCTTCAATTTTTTGGTCAAAATCTCGTAACAAGATCCAACTGATATCCCACACTCTTCGGAAAGCTCCCTAATGGTCAGACATCGATTTTCGCGCACCAGGGTGTTGATTTTGTCAACGTGTGGGTCGTCAGTTGATGTTGAAGGACATCCAGGGCGCTCATTGTCATCAATCGACTGTCGGCCACCCTTGAAACGTTCATGCCACTTGAAACATGCAGTACGCTTCATGGCAACATCGCTGTAGCCCGTTTCTGTTGCAGATTTCCCTAGTTTTACACAAAATTTCACAGCAATTCGTTGCTCCTTCAGGCTGTCCATTTTAAAATCCAACAAACGAAACACTTTTTACTAAACTGTGTGTAACTCATCAACAAATAAAGTCATCTGCGACTGAAATACCGCGTTTTAATCAGCTGATTTATACGAACCTAGCGACACCAAGCGGATTCTCCTGAATTCAAACAGTCCGTGTATTTTTTTAACAGACCATGTATAGATGGAGTTATGATCCTTTAGAAAATTTATAAAAAAAGTCAGAAAAATTAAATAGCAACACTGCACATCACTACATATATTTTACATTGGAACGAAAATACATATTACATGTTATGTATCATTTCAAAGCTAAAAGTAAATCTAATTTAGAAATATTTCTTTTAAAATTTAGAAAACTAAAATCAGGCCATTAACATTTCCATTCAGTTCATCAATAAAAGATGTGTCAATTGTACTGGGCCTAGATAGGTTTCACTGTCACTGTATAAAATAAACATATCTCATATTGAATCATTTCCCAAAGTGTCTTTAAACATTACATCTATAACTTAATGCATCCAACAATCAAAGTTAAATAAACTAAATAACTGAAAGGTAAATTTAAAGAGAAAAACAACAAACCCAATACCTATATAAACAATAAACAAATATTACACAAGCTACAATTGAAATAAACAAAATGATTGATGGATAAAATGTAGAGTAAGCAACAACAAACTTGAAATGTAAATAACACACACTAATAAAACACTCATTATCCAACATCTGTTGAACAAATGTGTGATATCTGTGGAATGCCACACTTGAGCAAATTTCCTTCCTTTTTTTAAATATTTTCCCTGTATGTAAACATTTGTATTATATATTACAATTTGAGTATTTTAAGTATGACATTATATTACCATGTAATTAACAGTAAAAAGAGCAAGTAATATAAAGAAATTAAAAAAAAAAATTTCTACTGAGTTGTTACCCTAGCAAAAGAAAAATTTTATTTTAGTTACCATAGGCACTATTTATGATATTGTTTGGTAACTATGGCAACAGTTTTAAGTTGTACAATGGAGGTTTCAACAATAACTAGAGGGCAGAGGGAAATTCATATACATCTAGAATATACATCCTAGAAATATTTCTAGGAACTAGTTGGTGCAGTACTTAGGCACGCTAGATTTCGAACATAAAGATTCTCAGTTCAAATCCGGCTGGACCCCACAAATTATATAATTCAGTTATTGAATAAATATTTGAAAAACTGTATTAACATCAATTATCATCCACTATAGGTTAAACAAAACGTATTTCAACTTGACTGGATGAACAAAAACGTATTTTATTAACGATTGAAAATCTGTACAAGACATATATAAGGAGAGTGTGAGCTAATAGAAGGAATTTAATAAAAAATCTACAAATAAAATGTTTAGAATTATATTATTAAAACAGCATTCCTACTAAAACATTTTAAATGTAAAGTTTCTTGATGTAATCATCTTGATCTCACTGATTAAACTAATTTTACACTACTTAACTAAGTGAATAAGTAATTGCTTACTTGCTGACGCGTTTCAAAACTATCGTTCCTTTTTCGAAGCTAACCTTCTACTAGTGGCTTCTGGCTCTTTACAAATGGTATGAGAGGGTTGGATTCATGACATTGAGTGAGGTGTCGGCGTCTTGTGTGATGTATTTGAAAAGACTATTGGCTTCGAAGTGTGTGTGGTCATTAAGTATATTTTCCCTGTCTGTTGCGTAGTGTTTGTAGATTTCATATTTTTCTAAGGTTGTTAGTTTTTTACTCTGTTTTAATGTGTGTAGAATATTTAAATTAGTGTGTATGTCGGTATGTGTGTGTTTGGTGTTATTTAGGTGTTTTGCGTAGCAAACCCTAAATCCGGCTATTTTTGTAATCCAAATTTAAAAAATCTTTGACAAATTGAAAGTCCCATAGACTCTAAAATAATTTAAAGTTATTAGTGCTCAACTAAGAGCTATATGGAAGTAGCTAAATTTAATTGAAAGGTAAGTGAAGTTGATACTGAAGTTTTAACATAAAACTTTGGGTTTTGCTTGTTGATACTTTATGATGATACCTTATGAAGAAACCATAAAGGCCTAGTCAAATTCTGGGAGTCTGTAGCTTAAAACAAAGGCAAGGTAATTGTGTTAGGAGAATTGTACTGCTTTATTTATAATGTGGTCGACCAATTTGGTGTTAGCAGTAGTTATCTATCATCCCAAACAACTGATTTTTTTAAAGATGCAATGGAGAAGCTAATATGGAGATGTGACAATGTGACTGTCTTAATATAATAAAATAAAATATGTAATAGTGTCGAGTTACTATTTGTAACAAACTACTTGAAAAATATGCCGTGTTGGTGATGTTTTTTCAAATAATATTTTCATTTTCCTACATTTCAATTTCAATATATTTTCAATGTGTTTTAGATAAGAAGGATCAAGGACGATGTAGAATACTATATAGAATCATCACAAGATCCTGATTTTGAAGAGAATGAATATATCTACGACGATATCATAGGTTTAGACGAGATTGAATTATCGGGTGTTGGTTTACCATCGTCAGCGACAACAGATAGTAATGGTTCACCAACAAGTCTTACGTCATCACCACCACCATCCCCACCACTTGCACTCCACAACCATTCCAGTGATAGCTCCAACGAAGACAAGAAGAAGAAAGATACTGATCAACTACCTTCTAAGGTAAAACATTATGTGCTAAGTAACCATTGTAATGAACTACCCACAAATATTAACCATTTTGTAACTATTTTACTACTGTAATTTATTACCCTCATAAGTAAGTTATTTAGTGCCTAATGGACTATATAAATTAACCTCTTTCAAAAAATATATCATTGCATCTGTAATTGGCTATTGTAATTTACCACCTCTAGAGCTATGTGATAGCGATTATTGGTTGTATTAATTAACCACTTTCAAAGATAAATCACATAGTGGTTAATTGACTATATTAATTGAATATGGTTACCATTGCATTCTTATGCAATAAACTCATAATAGTTTCATTATGAGTTTGAAGGCACAATATTCGTTGGCACAAAACTATAAATGGTACCAACTCGATTATTGTATTACTTTATGATTGTTTCTTTCAACTTTATATACATAGCTTATTCTTATTCACATGGCAATTGAAGTAATAGACATAGGGTCTTACATTACTTCATTGTTTTTCAAAATATTTTACTACTATAACTGTGGGTGTATACGTGTGTGCTCATGCGTGTGTATTTTGGTAGCAAGTTTTCGTAGGGAATCACCACAATGCCACCCATGGTTTTAATATCTAAAACTAGTTTATCTACATGTCTTATCATTAGAAAACATTTTTAATTTAAATTTTGAAGATGACCCTACACTATCATTATTTTGCATATGAATATTTTTAGGCACATTGGAGCGCTTCCTAGTTTTAACACCACATAGCTCTAGCATTGCCAATGGATGTATAGAGTGTGTACTTTTACTTGTGGTCACATACAAACATTACGTAACATTAATACATTAACACATTAATACGTAACAATACGAACATTAATGGATAGCCTTGGGTTGCAACTACCTACAGTGTTTGAATGATCAATGTGCTATATACCTCTATGGATAATAAAAGCGCCGCACTTCGATTTCTCATTGTCCAGTTATATAAAACATAATACTCCTGATGTGGTCTACCACCGGGAATTTTTATTTATTTATAAATCTCATCAACAGAGTGAAATTATTTTCACCGATGGATCTAAACTGGACAATGGAGTTGGGTGTGCGTTTCATGCTTCGGGATGTAGCTACACGTACGGGTTGCCCTCGGCTTGCAGTGTTTTCATGGACATTTTGTGTGCTGTACACAGGCTTCAATTGAGGGGTGTGGGCGTAACGTTCTGTTGGGTTCCTGGACACTGCGGAATACTCGGAAACACAAAAGCGGATGAAGCGGCGAAGAATGCTAGAAGTTTGGTGCCCATTACTCAACGAGTTATGGCATCTGATTATGTGTGTTTTGCAAAACATTTATTGCTCGGTGCTTGGAATGACGAATGGCATGTCGTGATTCAGAATAAGCTGAGGGAAATTAAAGATACTGTCTGTCCATGGAGGTCTTCAATTCGTTCAAAACGTAGGGAGGAAGTGGTGGCCTTCGCGTTGGCCATTCTTTTGCAACCCATGGATATTTGATGCGTCGTGAAGATCCACCAATATGTCAGTACTGTGGTGATGTCTTCGCTATCAAACATATTCTTGTGGATTGCGTTCGTGTAACTAATATTCTCGCCCTTTTTAGTTTAAAGGTGGTGTTAAGGGACGATGCCTCGGCCATTGACCGAGTCATCGCTTTCTTACACCACTTGAACATATTTTTTAATATTTAAAATACATGCTTTTATAAATATACTTACATTTCTTTTAATTATCATCTACGTATATTTTTTATTTATTTAAATTTAGTATATTTTATTATCTTGTTATTGTACTATTAAGGTTTATTTATTGTTAAATTGTTGAATATGTTGTTTTAAATATCGTTATCTTTATTCATTGTTATATTGTTCGTTATTGTTATTTATAGTTTTATATTTTTTATTGTTATAGATTTATTGTTGTTTTTTGTTATTTAATGTTAAGTTTTATTTGTTTTGTAATTTTTATTTTATTTATATCTATTTTGTTACTTTGTTTTATTTAAAATATTGCGTTTGGCAATGATAACCACAATTGGTTTTTCGCCAAAAAAAAAACCTATGGCACACTTCTTGTAGAGATTTTCTTGTGAGGAGTCCAGATATACAGCCAATACTAATATCGTTACTCTAACTAAATGTAACAAAACTACAAATCCTTTATTCCTAAAGCGTCTATTCAATTTAGTATTTATTAAATCACAAAGACAGATTTTATTCTATTTACGTAAATAAAAAATTAACCCAGCCTATTGTTTAGGTACAAATTCTGATAATGTTGAAAAAAATATGGTACTGAATGAAACATAATTCATCTATTTACACTTAATGTTCATTGTTTTATTCACAATGTTTTCCCCCAAAAAATTATTTTCAACGTGATGAACAATCTCAATGTACACTATGTTTCATCTATTAGTCAAATTGTTATATTAGAATATTTTTTTATAATGAGAAATTTACGAGTCCTACTGGAAATGCACTAACAAAAGTTTCTATGCTTAACGGCCACAAAATCTGAAAAGTCAGATATGTTTGCATACTAAAAATAAATTAAAGTAAATAAATAAATGTATCCATCCTTAGTATCTGTTGAAGGAATGGTAATTATTCGCATCTAGAAACGTTAAAAGTGAATATTAACAGTTCTGAGCGAAACACGGAATTAATTCAAAGAAATATTCTATTTCTTAATACGTATAATTGATTTATATACCTTTCTTACCCGAATAAATGAAATTTGTTTTAGATACCTACTGTTGAATTTAAATCATATTTTTCTTGTAGAGAATTTGGCAGAGCTCATTGTCCAAAAACAGTTTTTATTTACTTGTTAATGTTTAAAGTAAACTAAACTATTGGATTGCAAGGTTAGTATTTATTGTATTAATTGTTTTAAACATATTTTGAGTCATAACTAAACTTGACAGAGTGAAGAGAACTTATATTAATTTTTTTAAATCCTTCAGTGTGTGTGTGTGTGTGTGTGTGTGTGTGTGTGTGTGTGTGTGTGTGCACGCGCGCATCTGTGTGTGTGTGGTGTCTGAAACCAAAAGCAGTTAATGTCATGAGTCTAGCCGTTTAAATTGGCTACAGAAGTGTAACCTATTTGGGCCTTATTTGTAAGCATCTCGGATTAGAATACTGTATCCTACACTTTATACCGCAGTTAGTAGGTACAATCTCTCCTTGGAATACACCTAGACATAAACAGCGCCGGCTCAGGCACGTCCAAATACAACAACACAGATCGGTAATAGACAGGCAGAACCCCCACAACAAACAATATACACATGTGGTTATACTAGAAAATACTTATAAATATAAACTAGAAGCTATGTAAAGTAACAAAGTGTGCATTTTATAATAACATTATTTTATAACTGTATACAAAATTTCAAGTTGATATCACCACTAAATTTATGATCTCTCACAATAGGCATGTAGTTATTGCATCGGGACAAGTGTCCACTAACACGTATAGATGTGTGTCTGCACATGCACATGTGTATGCATAGTGTATGTGTTTTATATTCCTACTATTAGCCCACACTTTCATTTTATACATCTTGTACAAATTTACAGTCATTAATAAAGTATGTTTTCATTCATCCAATCAAGTTCAGATACATTCTTTCAACCTGTAGTGGATGATATCACAGTTTTTATCAGATATTTATTCATTAATTGAATTTAAAAAAGATTGTCTTGGTCGGATTGGAATGAACTACATGTTTGAAATCCAGCACTTTGGAGCTGTACCAACTTTTCATAACTATAAATCAATTACTTAAAAATGTATATGAAGTTATTAAAGGTTTCCTTGCAATATTTAAGAGATCGATAGAATGAGAAATTATGGATCACCATCAGTTTCCTAAATTAGAAACTAAAAAAAAGAAACCGAATAAATAGTAACAAATAAAAATAATAGTCTAACACCATATACTGTTTAGGGGGAAATGGAAAATAGCAATGTCTTCTATTTTGCCACTTAATGTTGTGCTTCTGTCATAGACCTATGTATATAAGTAACTAAAATAATTTTTATATTATTGAACTTGGTAGGAATAGGCTTAACTTTTTTTTATAATACTTGTTTAATATTTAGTTTCATATATGTAATAAATATATAATATTAGGAATTTTTGGGTTAGATAGGAGACCGACAGACTTAAATAATGGCAATAGTCCAAAACTGCAATCTCCTGGAAATAAATAGACACATATAAAAACTTATCACACTATTGAAATATTTCGACCAAAAATGATCTTTGACAATCAAAAAAAAGAAAAAAGTTTTTCTTTTTCTCTATTTTGATTGACAAAGATCATTTTTGATCGAAATATTTCAATAGTGTGTGAGACATATTTTGGCTTTTCTTGTGATAACTTTCCTGTTTTATGAGTTTTGCAGGGTCAGGAACTAACCTCTTGTAGTCAGTAATAACAATAATCTCAAGGTTAATTACACTTATATATAATTTTGATCTTTCCATGAAGAAAAGGCTTATTAACATTGCCTTATTGTTCCTTACTTTTATTGAATAATTTGTTTTGAAACCTTCCTTCAATTCATATTTCAGCTACTGGTTAGTCAGTGTTCCTTTTATTGTTTTTTTCTTTACAGAGATTACCATAAATAAAGGGATTTTTTCCATTGTATTATGAAATCTAAATTTTTCTGTTTAGGTTGTAGTGAAGCCGACTGCTTTAAGAACCAACAATAGCAGTTTACCTATTCTTAATTCGAGTGGAGTGATAAAAATAAACTCTACGGGGCCTGTAGGAACTCCATTATCAAATAATAATAATAAACCTTTATCACATTCAACGCCCAATAACAGTTCACCGTCATCGGGGCATTTGAATCACCATCATCAGCCGCCACCGTTACCTAATCCTATTCCGGCCATCACGGGTAATTTTGCTGCTGTTGCAGCTGCTGCCACACAAAACTCTTCCAATAAACTTTCCTGTAAGTTATTATTTGTAATATTATTTTTGAGATTAATTTGTAAGAAACTTTTTCAAATATATATAAGCAAGAATTTATCTACTTAAAGCAGATTTGATTATAACGGGCTAAAGGGTTTTCTCCACAAATAGTGTGAGTAGTTCTACGTTTCAGCAGAAATATTGGATAAATTTTATTTTGTTTTTGAATATACCTGTTTGAAGCAATGGTTTCAATGGCAAATTTAAGGTCCAAGGGGAGTACTTTCAGAATACAGAAAATCCTTTATCATTGCGAATAGTCGTCTAATTGTTTGTCTAAAATCTTGTCTTTATCCACCAACAAATGCAGTAGAGTCTCAATAATTCAAGGTAAATAGCGCCCGAGCTCCCTTGGATTACTGAAAACTCTGATTACATGGAAATATGTTTTTATGACTTAAAAATAGAAGTTCTAATGAATACTAATATTATAATTATGAATGCACAAAATAAGTTATAGAACTTTATATGAACATTTCTTGGAAGTCCAGCTCATTTTCTTTGCACACAATATTGATGTAAACATTTTTTAGCAAACTTTAGGCGAAACGCGAAACATTTATAGCCCAAATCCTATGATGACCCTTATCACTCTAAGCAGTTTTTTCTACCAGTCTCTGAAATTAAGGCTTGGAAGGCTAAGAAATAATAAGGCTCTTCTAAAGTCTTTGCTTGTAATTCTTTTAAAAAGTAAATATTTTATGTGGAGAATTTTTGAGATATTCTCATTTTCTTCAATTTATAATCATCACAGTGTTAACTTACATTTATAAATGTTTCATTTTGCTGGTTCATCTTTAAAAAGAGCTTTATTGGTCTCTGTATTTTGTTATATTTGGGTTTCTATCAAGCATGTTATCTCATTTTTTTTAATAAATTGTAAAGGCAGTGGCTTTTTGCCTTTAAACTACTCTCTGTTTAATGTCTTCTATAGCTATAATTTTGGTAGATAATCTGGCCGTCCTTAAAAACATCAGAACCAACACTAGGCTACCTTTTATAATTGTCAAAATCATTAATTTTTTTGTTAAAATGAAATATACTAACAAAATTTAAATCGAGGAATTTTGTTAACAAGAAATTACCAAGTAATTTTGTGTTAAATTAATAATTGTATCATTATTTTTAACACTAAAATAATATGTAAATAATAATTGGATTATTGATTCCTTTCCTCAAATTGAGGCTATCTTTCTATGTATAAGTTTTTCACTTATATACTTGAACATATACAGTAGAACTTGAATAATTCAAAGCCGAAGGGACTGATGAAAACATTCTAATTAACCCAAAATTTGAATTATAAAAAGTGGAGAATACCCCTTCAGTCTAAATAGTCCAGCTTTTTTTGTCTATGACAACCGTTCTGGCCGTTTTCAGATATCGTGTCACTGATTTAAGTTAAACTCTATAATTTGAATAAGCAATAAATAAACTTAGTTAGTCATAGTGGATTTATAATTATTAGCATTCAACTCATTGGTTAAACTCTACAATTTAAATAAGCAATAAACTTAGTCTTAGTGGATTTATAATTATTAGCATTCAACTCATTGAGGGTCTAATTATATGCATGCCGCGGACACTAGCGGGTACGAAATAATTTCTCATGACAATTAAGTTGTATTTAACTACAAAAATATTCTCACTTATAAAGCATTAAATATATTTTTTATATGGCTGTTTCATTATTATGGTTCATTTTGAATGTAAACAACAATACATTAATTATACAAATATTTATACTACTAACTGACACCGAATAAAATCTATACTGAGCTACTCACTCCAGTTGACAAAAAAACTGCTGAAGCGATCTATTATGCTGTAAGTATCGAGAGTTTATAAATATCCCTTATAAAGCACAACCCTGAATGACAAATCAGAAAATAAACTCTCTTGCCAATAACAACAAACTGATGACTGAGCAGAGCGACGATGGATAGCTGATTCTTCCAAAACCGCTTATGCACCGAATCCTGAGATCTCTGAATGGAGAGAATTCTTGGATCACTAGTGCGCCTAGAATTCGAGCCCATCTTCAAACTAATAAGGGACCAAGTTAAAACTTCAAATTAAACAAGGAATTATCCAAGTTCTGCTGTATCTAAACATTAGATTATAATAGCACTTACTTTTTTTTTAATGACAAAGATTTTGGGAAAGATATCCTATGATCCATTCTGACTTGGTCAAAAAAAAATTCCGTATATTTATTATGCAGTGATCCCTCGTTATTCACAAGAGTTACGTTCCCCGAACTTACCCCGAATACTGAAACCGACTATATATGGAAAGAAGAGGGTTACGTTCCACATTAAAAATGTTAACATTAATTACAGCTATACTGTACTCCTATAATACAATATGGTATGTTTACGTACTAGGTAATTATATATAATATGTATGTATGTAATTATTATATAATAATATTAATATAATATGTTTGTAATTACATACATATTTTTATTGTTTATTTACGTTTGCCTTCAATCCGAACTAAACATTTCCACAATTAAACAAGACGTTTCCAAAACTAGCAGACACGACAATCGCATGCGATGACTGTTTGGTAACTGATGGGATAAACAAAATCCGAGTTAGTTACGGCTGCCAGATACGATTATCGATATTTGCACTTCTAAAACTAACAAATTAGCAGTAAATAAACAGAAGTGATACTAAACGTATGTATGGAGTTGGATGTGGGGCCGGATTGACTCATCGTTGTTTGTCAGTGACGATAACGCCACTTGTCATAAATAAGGAATGTCTATCTTTTGAATAGTAGACCTAGTAGTGTATGGCATAACGGATATTCAGATATTTGTGATAAGTAACTATATTACTGTAAAAAATAAATAAAGTTTTATCTTGTTTCAGTACATTTTATAACCAATGTGCCTATTTCAGTTTAAAAGTGGCAATGAGCTGGCGTCCATGTTACTCTTGATTCCTCTCCCCACCCCAATGTTGTAAATAATTGCAGTATTAAAGTAATTTTTTTTTTAAACATACCATAATCATCCTTACCATTTTACATTAAAAAGTCTAAGCCATCTTTAATGGTCTTACTTCCTCCATTTACAGTTTTTCATTTTCCTCAAAAAAAAAGAATAACTACAGGTCCTGGTAATAATTTGTAAAATTTAATATTCTTAATATACTCATCTTTATATCTGTTATATCATTTTTTTTTTTTTTTTTTTTTTTTTTTGTATGTATTTGAGTACATTTTTCTGCCTTACCTAAAATTACAATACTTTGCTCTGTTTATGCATATCGGAATGACTCCATTTTCAAAACTTAAATCGTTCTTCTTTTAATTATAAGGGTCTGGTTTAAGTTTTGAAAATGGAGTCATTCCAAAACGCATCAACAGAGAAGAATAATGTAAAGTTGAGAGAAGCAGAAAAAAAATGTACTTAAATATATATGTTATCAATAATGTATATAAAGCCATAAATGTTGAATGATTGTCAAAATGTCACACAAAATTAAATTCTCCAAAAGGAGCAGAAGTTATAAAAAACTTGTTGTGACCAAATAACAAAAGTGTTTATAAGATTGCAAACAGTACATTAATATGTTTTATCTATTTTCTAAAATTGTTTTATAAGTTTTAAATATAGTTTACCTATTTTCTGAAATTGTTTTATAAGTTTTGTATTATAAATCAGTATTTTCTGTTTACCGTTTGTTACAAATCAGTTTCGCTTAATTGATTTGTGTTTTGCTAATACTCTTAACAGTGTTGAAGATTACAGGATATTAGTGAAAAGTATTTCAAATTTTAATGTAAACATTATATTTCATGCTACATTGAATGTCTTGATATTTTTGAATTAACTGTTTCATTATGATGTTTTAAAGTTGTGGTGCAAATTGCAGCTCATACAACAGAGAATGGAGGAATCCTGCCAGTTAGTAGAAGTGAATGCACACAGATGGCAATTACAAATTCCACAGGTTCCTTACATCACCACCAAAATGCACCTAAGGTGCCAACAGAATCACCGCATCCTTTACATAATAACATTAGTTCTGCGGCAGTAACGTCATCGTCGTCACCTCCCTCATCTGTTAGCAGTGCACCATCACCGGCTCCTCCAACGCCTCCATTACCAGCACCTGTACCTACTGTATTAACAGATCATGCTGCTTTGTCATCTCTCAAATCAATAGCACAGCAAGTGATAGATCGGGCTGGTCTCGAGATCCCTCCTTCTGAAGCAAATAGAGGTAAATATATTATTATTATAACATAACGTTGTGATCAAACTCGCTTTCTCTTGTTGTTACAAAATAAAATTATAAAAACTATTACAGTGAAACCTGTTTAAGCCGGAATCCATTGGGACCGGCATTTTTTTCCGGCTTATACAGTAGTAGTGTACTGTATGATGGTAACATCACGAAACGTTTGTCGAGTCTATTTTTAGCATTGGGGTGAGGTTAGGTCGTGGGGATTCTTAGCTATAAGACTATTATTTCTACTGATCAGCTGTATGGCGCTGTACCAACACCACATAGATAACGGACAATTAATGGTCATCGTGTCTACATTTGTTCTATTACAGTATTTAATTAAATTATTTATTTCCGATTAGGTACTGACTGTTTATTTCCTACAGAGATAACACTTCAACATATAAAGCAAGTGTATTTAAATCACAAGAAAACTATCACATTTTAACGTCTAAATACACGTCATTCAACAGTCATATCGGTTATTTAGATTGCCTAATGACAGCCAGTAGCCTGTGCCCTGTGACGTCACAACTCGCAAATCTTGTTTTCTAGGTGGTGTTATGCAGCATCCTTTTCCTTCTCCACAAAACATTTTTTATAGAAAACTATAAAACTAAAACACTTATACACTTATCAACAAAATTTATAAATTAATGATGCAATTTATTAAAAACTTTATTTTTCCTCTTACTGTATTTAGGTTAAATACTGTACATAGTAGACTTACGTAAAAATAAAAGAAAATCAATTAGGCTTCAAAAAATCTAGCATTGACTTTTGTTTTAAAAGGTTAAACTAACTATTTTTTACTTGCTTGTATTTCAGTTATTGTTTTTAGTTGTAACAAATGGTGACACATTTCCGGGCTGTTAATACGTACCGCTAAATCTTCTAACTCACAAATTTTCATTAAAGCCTCGCCAAATGTTTTTATTTTGTTTTCTACGACTGGTCCGTCTTCTTTTTCTTCTATTTGCGCATCTTTTTTGCGTTTTAGAATGAAACGGTCTCTCCCCTTTCAATATGTCAATCAATATGTCTGGTCGTGGATGCTTGTAAACCATTCATTGCGTTATCTTGAAGGAAACGAGTGCTGACACATAGCCTATCATAAATTATGGATGTTTGTATACCATTGCGTTATCTTGTGCATATTAGCAATCTTTAACGTTGTTACAGAGTTCTCAGAAATAAATACGATCCGTTACAATTAAGCAGACCTATCTGTGAATTTTGTTATGGTAAAAAAATATATTATAAATTGTATTTTATCTAAACGGAAGTCATTGTAACTTTATATTTTACAGCATGTATATGATCAGATTTTCCGGCTTATACAGAACTAAGACATAGTAAATACGTATCACTCATCCTTTTGCTTATTCCGCTTCCGCGTTAGACAGTTTCCATCTATGGTAAAAAAATATATTATAAATTGTATTTTATCTAAACGGAAGTCATTGTAACTTTATATTTTACAGCATGTATATGATCAGATTTTCCGGCTTATACAGAACTAAGACATAGTAAATACGTATCACTCATCCTTTTGCTTATTCCACTTCCGCGTTAGACAGTTTCCAGCTTATGAAGGTTATTAACCAGGTAAATTACATAGGCGACAGTCGGGACTTTTAAAGTTTTCCGCGATAGAATGGATTCCGCCTAACACAGGGTCCGTCTAAGACAGGTTTCACTGTAATTGGAATTTACTATTATTATTAAATAAATTTAGTGTTGGGTGCCAAATATGTAATTTAAACAGATTAAAATAAATGAAAGATTGTCTGGACGTAACAATCAAACAAAACTCACTGATTACTTATTAAATTGAACTTTAATTTACTAAAAAAATTTACTACTATTTCACATATTTATATTATAAAATTTAATGAATTACCAGCTAGTTTCTTTGGTAAAACAAACAGAAAGAACTCTTTACAAATTAATGGCTGTTAGTTTTAAATCTAACATAACAACATATGTTAACTATATTTATCTCTAGAAATGAGGCTGCTGTTTTATTGGATTGTAAATTAATAAATTTAGTTACTATGCCCATTTTCTGAATTTACTTGTACACTTTATTTTATTTATAGTCTTAATGACGGTGTTAAAAATTTTTTTTGTTATTATATTACTCGTTTTAATGTATAGAACAAGAATATCCACTTTTTTCCGCCGAAAGTACGGAAAGTTAATTTTTGTCACATTTTAAATGTTAGGTTGTAATGGCATGTATAGTGTAAACGAGTCTTACCGATGTTGTTTGAAATTTTTTTAAATTACTCATTTCAATGTGTAGAACACTAATATAAACTTTTTCCTGCGGAAAATGCAAAAAGGTAATTTTTCTGCACATTTTTACCTAGCGTGAACTAATAGCGTGAACTGCTGTGCAGTAATAGCGTGAACTGCTGTGCAGTAGCTACACCTATATTAAAATATACCTACAAAATATTCAGTCAGGATAGATTTGGTTATAGTTTTATACAATATTACTATATACCTACATTAAAATATGCATATGAAGTGTCAAATCAGGATAGATTTGGTTATAATATTTTTCAAAATTATTATCTACCTATATTAAAGTATACCTACGAAGTATCCAGTCAGGATAGATTTCGTTATAATTTTATACAACTTTACTATCTACCTATATTAAAATATACCTATGATGTATCCAGTCAGGATAGATTTGGTTGTAATTTTCTGCATTGACAATAAGTCTAAATATTTACCAAAATTACAACAAAATCTATCCTGACTGAATACTTTGTAGGTATACTTTAATACAGGTAGATAGTAATGTTAAATAAAGTTATTACAAAATCTATTCTGACTGGATACTTCGTAGGTATATTTTAATATAGGTAGATTGCAATATTGAATAAAGTTATAACCAAATCTATCCTGACTGGATACTTTGTAGGTATATTTTAATGTAGGTATATAGTAATGTTGTATAAAATTATAAATCTAGACGTAGTGCAGTACGCTGTAGCTACTGCGTACCCACTTCACGCTATAGTCCTACATGCCTTTACAACTTAACATTTAAAATGTGAAAAAAATTAACTTTTCGTACTTTCCACGGAAAAAAGTTGATATTCGTGTTCTACACATTAAAACGAGTAATACAATAACAAAAAAAAATTTTCTACACCAACATCATTAAGACTATATTTTTACCTTTTATTTTTACAAAACTTGAATTTTTAATAACTAATTAAGTGGTACTTATTTTGACTTGCCTAGCTTGGGATTTTGTGTCCAAGGATGCATTCTTTTATCCTCTCATCTCCGGCTCCCATTGTTGGACTCCCCCAGCTCCTTGAACTGTGCCCTCTCCGCTCCCCGGAGTTCTGCCTTCTTCAGCTTTCCAAGCCTCTCTCCTAAACTGCCAAAACTTTAGTGCCCTTTCATCCTCGGCTCTGATCGCTCCTCCCTTTCCTTCTATCTTCTTGACCAATCATATTTTATTTTTAGAAAAGTCAGATAACTATAGTCAGTTGACTATAATTATTTGGGTCTATATTGATTGAAAAGTTGGGCAGTTTGCTAATTTAGTTTGAGATACCTTTTTTACGTTTTGAGGGAAATTATGACAGTTAAATTATTGTTGTAATTTAAAAACAAGTCATATAAAATCAAATTTTTCACAAGTCAACTCCTACTTAAGTTAAAAAATAAAAATTTGTTTTAGATTCTTTTCATTTTATAATTACAACTAATAGAAATATAGTTACCTTAGTTTATTTTATTCTTTTCATTCATTTTTAATCCTTGAGAATTTACGATATTGTGTGGTAACCATCAGAACAATTTAAGGTTATACAATGGAGGTTTTAACGAGAACCAGATGGGAGTAAAAGAAAAATTCATATGCTTCTTTTAGAAACTGTCTAGCTATGGGAAAGTTGGCTCAATACCAAGAGCGAATGACTTTGAATATGAAGATACACAGTTTGAATCCGACTAAGACAACCAAGTTTTTATAATTTATTATTGAATAAATGTTTGAAAAAACTGTATTAACATCAATTGTCATCCCTTCTAGGTGAAAAGAAATGTATTTGAACTTGATTGGATGAATAAAAACGTACTTTATTAACGGTTGAAAATTTGTATAGGATATATATCAGGAGGGTGGGAGCTAATAGAAGGAATTTATTAAAAGCTACAGAACTTAGGCTACTAAAATTTGCTGAAAATTATTAAGTATTACATATCACATATGATTCTAAAATGATTCAAGTACTATTTGCAAAATAACCTTGTAGGCTCTTAACAAGCACAGGATACTTTTTAATTTCAATGGTTTTTTGGAAACTGGTGACAGGATGTCTGTACAAATGTTTGAAAGTACAATAAGTAAATATTGTATGTGATGCTCTCAATACTTGATATTAAAAATCTGACCAAATTTAAACTGTTATCATTAACAAGTTCTAACTTCGTTATTCAGGGGGGAAATGGAAATAAGGACAAGAAAATTTCTTTCAAAATATGTCTGAAAATTTGATAAAACATGTAATATTAGGTTGGGAGCTGTGTTAAATCTGTAACATACATATTTAATGTCACCTACATGTGATACTTAACACGTTCATTGCCAAGCTGTAAATTGGAATTTTGTGTGGTGACCAAATTTTTTTTGTTTTATTTAGTTATATAGTGCTCTAAATAATTAAATATAATATTTACAGACATTTATTGTTATGTACTT